>CM021766.1:94314763-94407215 GCA_011076525.1 Nettapus auritus | reverse complement strand
CACCCCCACCCCCCCCCCCCCCCCCCGCCCCGCGACCCTCTCGGGACCGTCCCCCCCCCCCGCCGGGGGGGAGGGAATTATCAGCTCCTCCCCTCTTTAAACAAGCTCAAGGTAGGTACTTGGTGCTATGCACTCTCCAACACCCCATATCACCTCTCAGCAGCTGCAACTCGTGCTTGAAATCCTGAGGGTCTTTCCCCTCTGGCAATTTCTGTCTACCCAAGCAATTTACTGCAGATTTTCTGCAACCTCTCCCAATGTAAATCACAGACTCACGGCATGGGCTGAGGCTGGCAGGGCCCTCTGGAGGCCGCCTGGTCCCACCCCTGCTCCAGCAGGGACACCCAGAGCAGGCCACCCAGGGCCACGTCCAGGCAGCTTTTGGAGATCTCCAAGGAGGAGACCCCTCAGTCCTTCTGGGCAGCCTGTGCCTGTGCTCTGTCACCCACACAGCAGAGAGGTGCTGCCTGATGGTCATACAGAACCTCCTGTGTCCCAGTTTGTGCCCACTGCCTCTGCTCCTGGCACTGGGCACCAGTGAAAAGAGCCTGGCTCCATCCTCTTTCAGCCCTCCCTTCAGGTATTTATACACATCAATGAGATCTCCTCCAAGCCTTTTATCTAGGCTGAATGCTCCCAGCTCTCAGCCTCTCCTCATAGGAGGGATGCTCTGGTCCCTCCATCATTTTTGTGTCCCTCTCTTGGACAGAAGGTCAAATGTCCACCTCTCACCCAGAGCCCAAACCCTGGCTGCAGAAAAGAGCCTATTCACCATGGGTAAGGGACCTCACTTTTGGGGAGGGGAGGGATGGAGAGTGAGTCAGACAGTCCCCAGCTGGCAGTTCAGCCTCAAGGCTGAACCAGAGATGCACTTGTTCCTAACTCAGCTATTGCTCCAACTGCAAAAGCCAGTGAGAAAGATTTCAGGACAAAACTAGAACAGGAGATGGGACGATGGGAGTGAGGAATCAGCCCTTGTGATTCCTCACTAGAAACTCAGACTTAATTAAAAAAAAAAAAAAAAATCCTCAAGAGGAATTAAGGTGACAGAAACAATACAGTTATAACTCTGCCACTTAATTTTCAGAGTGGACTGTCTCTCATTCCATATAAGTCATAAATACTGATTACAAGCTTTTTTTCATAACCCTAACAGGGAAGGTTACTCAGAGACTTGGAGCCAAAGTGGTTTTCTGAAACTGTTTGAAAGACAAGATACCCTGGTGGCTGGCAGTTGAATGTGACAAATGAACTTTATTCTACTTTAGGATGTCATCTAATCCCTGCTTCAATTCAGTAGCAAATTCAAGTAGCAGTAAAATCAAAGCTCTGGCATATGTATGATTACATTCGATGAAATCACTAGAACTGAGAAGTGTGGTGGCTGTAATGAATTCCACATCTATAGAGTTTTGTTCACAAATGAATAAATGAGAATGGATGTTAATAGAGCAGTGTGAAGAGGAGCAGGAGATGTCTTGCATGTCTGAAATATGCTCTTTCTTGAATGGAATCCCCATAGAGAAAGAATTAAAATGGAGTTTCTGCGATTATTTCCAGAAGAATGGCATCATTATCATCATATGTGAGAACAGGCCTATAAATGGAGGAAGGATATACAGCAAATGGTTTAGCATAATTTCTTATATGTTTCCTCAATGCCTATCACAATTCATTTCCTAGACTTTTAGCAGGTATAAATAAGAGAAAGCCTCAGTATGATTCATTACATACAGGGGGAAGATTTTAAGTAGTAATCCATCAGCTCCCAGGAGAAAATACAATTAGCGCAATTAAGCCAAGCTTCCAAATGTAAGATAAAATTAATTTCCAAAGACCTGAAGTGCAGTATTTCACATGACTTGCTGGTATCTGTTCAACCAGTATGCTTTCTGGTGGGGTGAGGAGTGACCTGCACAGAGCAGCTTGCAGGAATTTGTCTGCACCACCTCAGGATCTTTTTGCTTTTTTTTTTTTTTAATTCTCTTTTGAAAGAAATTCACCTTGTGATAATCTGACACATTAATAAAAATAAGTAAAGCCTTCTCCATTTTGACTCCTTTCAGAGAGTTCAAAATACTGCTCAATACAAGTAGCTGGAGATTGGCTTTTTGTCTGTGACCTCAAAATGCACTGCTCTGAGGCATGAACCTCTAGTACCAAGCTAAATTACACGTCAAAATTCTGAACCTGAAGATGAAATCCAATTTGTAGTTTAAGTACACCACACATGTTGCTTCCATCTGGATATCTAGAGAATAAAATAAGATAAAATCTAGGATGGGCAAATCCAGTAACTTCACAAGCAATTTGTTTTTTCAAAACTCATGGGTCTCCTGGTGTTGGCAGTCGTACATAATAATGGTGGAGGGATATAAGGAAACAAAAAGCACCTTTCCCACATGCAGGTGAGTGGGTGGGTTCACTGGCAGTGCCACCAGCTACAGCCCTCCTGAGTATTTCAGCTGTGCCAGGGAAATCTTCTTTCTCCCTGTCTGCCTTTTCCTTCTGTTCCCTATGGATAAGAGCCCAATTAGGTGAGGTACTGGAACCCTCTGCCCTTTCCTCTGGACCTATGGGTTTGGTACAGGAGGGGAGCAACTTGCACTGTTCTTATCAGAGGGAAAGGGCAGGATAGTGTGGGACAGCAGCTCACTGCTGTTTTTCTGAAAGTTTGTTCTTAGTGAAACTAAGCTTTAAATTAGGGCACATAACCTCTCATTGAGGTCATATACAGACATGCATAGACACAGCTGGGAAAGCTCAGAAAGGGGCTATTCCTCTACAGGTTAATATCTGCTCCTCCCCCCCCCCCCCCCCTCCAATTGTAGGAACAGCTGGAGTGGGTCAGCATTTGCCTAGGAAGTGGTCTGAGGAGAAAATATACTGTGTAAGGGTATGCTCGAGTCTGCAAAGTATACTAAAGATAGTGGCATTATGACTGGATGAGTCCTCAGCACCATAGAAGAGAGTCAAAATCTGAAGAGCAGAAAACCTATTATTTATTTGATTTTAGGAGTCAGCCCTAAGAGTCCGGTTTGGCTTCTCTGCCTGGTGATGGTTCTGCTTTTGGCAAACTACTCAGGAGTGACTAGAGAACTTAATGGGAAAAATCAAAATAACAACAAAAAACACAAACAACAAAGAAAGAAAAAATAAAACCATCCCCTTAAGGACTATGAAGATGAACTGTTCATGTGACAAGTACAGTAATAACCTGGGTCTTAACTCTAACAAAACTTCACCTGCCAGTCACACCCTTTGCTCCACACCACAGATGACACTCAGAGGCAGACCTATGCCTCAGCTGCTGCCAAGCACAGTCTGTCCACTTAAACCACAAAGGTGGCGTTGAGGGGGAAAAAAAATGGAAAAAATAAATAAATAAAAATATCCAGGAAATATTTTGGATGATTATGATTTTGGATGCCCCTGGCATATCTCTGCGTGCCTCCACCTTCCTGACACTTCCCTGACACCACTTTCCACAACTCCTGTGCTCTGTTTCTGCAGCAAAAAGCAAAACTAGGAGTCAAATCTACTGAACATATGCCAAATGCTGAAGGTGAAGTGTTGTTCCACCTCCTTCAAGCCTGTGTGGTGAAGGTGGTTTATTTTAAAACAAGTCAGCACACACTGTGCAGATATGCACGCGTACACAAACAGGTCTGTGGAAAGGAAGCCCCCAGGCTTTGCACCAGTTTCTTTGACACCTGTCACTGATGCCATTTTAAGAAAATATCTAGTATTTACTCTTTTTTTTTTTTTTCTTCATCTCATGTCCATAAAGTGCTTTTCTGAGACAGAGTTCATCCTAGAGGACAGTGAATGAGCGGTAACTGTTACATCCCTTATTTAGTAATTGATAAACAGTCTCTGCATTGGGCTATCCATAGAACAGAACAGAACAGAACAGAATAGAATAGAATAGAATAGAATAGTTCAATTGGAAGGTACCTACAGATATCATTTAGTCCAACTGGCTGACTACTTCAGGGCTAACAAAAAGTTAAAGCATATTTTTGAGGGCATTATCCAAAAGTTTCTTGAACACTGACAGGCATGGGGAACCAAGCTCCTCCTTAGAAGCCTGTTTTTTGGTGTGTCATATCAGTTTCAGCAACTGTGGATTAAAAAAATCATGACAATTTGCATGATAGAATTTATAACTGTTGACTCTCTTTTCAGAAATGGTCTGAGTTTATTGGGAGCAATCAAGGGGAGTAGTCAAGCATTTCAGACTAACTTAGTAATTATTTGTCCAAATAAATACTACATGCTTGTGGCAGATAAGTCAAAGCAAGTCACAGTGGACCATACTGTTTAGTTAATACAAAAACTTTTTTTTTTTTTTTACAGAGGAAAAACATAACCAACCTACCAAGCAAATAAACAAAATGGAAAATAAGATAAACTCTACTGGGAAATCATTCAAAGATAAGGAGGATAGCATTCAGACACGGTACATCCCCTTTGAAGATAACTGTTGTTGCTGATTTGAGGTGTCATATTTAAGAAAGAAACAATTTAGAAGAAATTATGAAGGTGGAGAGTGTGATGAGTGGAAAGAAAATAATGAGGTGAAGAGGTATTTAAAAAAATGCAGCCAGAAAAGAGAAAGAAGAAAATTAAAATATGTAACACTGGACAAATGCAACTGAAACTCTTAAAAACAAAGCAAATGCAACCCTTAAAAATCCTTTAAAATGCCTCTTCTGTGATACAGTAGCATTTTCTTTCACAGTTCCATTAGAAGAAAACAATTCATTGGAACAGACCAGTGATTATGTGGAAAAAAATGTTAAAATGAATTTCCCTTAAAAAAAAAATAAAATAAAATAAAAAATAAACAACTGCAGTCTAATGGACTTAAGATGTTCCCAGACATTTTTTTAATTGGTCAACTAATGGATGCATTAAGTGGCTGATAGCAAATGTGCTGCTTTCCAAGAAACTTTAAACGGTATTATAGGACTAGTAAAACCTGTTTTGTTGCGTCTTAATGCAATATTTAAGACTCAAATGTGCAGGGAAAAAAAAAATGAAACAAAACAAAACAACAACAACAATAACAACAACAAAAAGAAACTGTATTTTGGCTCTTAAGAATGCTAACTGAGTGAATAAAGCTTGAAATATTTCCCTAAAACTACTTTTACAAGACTGCATTAACATTTGATTGCTTAAGTGCCGTCCAATTTACCTAGGATGACTATACTTTTACATTTCTAGTCACGATAATCTCCTTTTAAAACAGAGAAAAACAGAATGCATACGTGCTGCTAAAGTAATTAGTATTCTTGCACACAATAGGAAACCGGAGCAAATTTTAACAACTAGCACTCACACAGCAAGGTAACAAGATTGGCTTTGAACCTGAGAGTCTCCCACACTGCAATTATTCACATTACCACTATGCCTCAGAGTAACTCTATTCAGTGTGAAAAAAGTGAGGAAAGTGTCAGAGTGATGAGTGTTTGGATGACAGTTCTGTCAAAATATTGGATTCAGCCCATGGTGCATTTCTGTTTCCATCATACAAAGAAAAAAATGTATTTGTGGAGAAAGTTGAGGCACATTTTTTGTTATATTAAAAGCTTTGACAATATTTCAGAAATTATGTGTAATCTGTAGGTGAATATTTCAGCAAATGGTACAAATCGACGAGCTGTGCTACTGCTCAGAGACAGCCAAGGATGCAGGGAGAGAACCTGAAATGGTTTTCTCTCTGAGAGACATTTATGCAGGTATGAGGGTTAGGTGGCACAGTCATGTGGCCATCAGGGCACAGATCTGGCACTTTTTTTCTGCTAGCAACCGCCCAGGCGTAGCCTTCAAAACTTGTCTGCAAAGCAGAATCTGTCTTACTACAAAAAAAGTATTGAATTTCATTATACAAGGCTGTTACAAAGAAGTTAGCATGCCATTGCATATTTTTACATAAAATTAAAATATTAGAAAACAAACAAACAAACAAAAACACCTATATAGCATATTTACAGCAAGATTAGTTACAACATGTAGTATCAATCTTTAGGGCAGTTTCTAGGGAAATGAAGGCTGTGGAGTACAGTGACTCTCCAAAGGTGCCTCTCTTGGTTTCTTCCAACAGCTGTTGCACTCCCTGGGCAGTTTTGCTCAAATCTGACAGTGGCAGAGGCCTGACACAATGACATTCCTATAGGTTTATGAAAAATCGGTGGCAGTTAGGAGAAGAGGGGTCCAAATTCATGCTAATTGGAGGATTCAAACAGAACTTTTAAGCTTACTTTTAAGGTTTGAAAAGCCGCATTCTGCAGCCAGCAACAGGTACACTTGGATGACCAAGGAAATACGTGAGATAACTGATGTGCTGCTGAGTGCTACTGCCTGTACAAATGGATTCACTCTGGTAGGATAACTGAGAAAACAGCACTTTTACACTTCACCAGCTCATTTCAACTGGTGGGACTTCTACGAAATTTTTCATTTGCTTAAATTACACAGTTAATTCCTGACAGTTGTGCAGCATGTGCATGTACGGCCAGTGGGAAAATGTTATTTGTCCTTGTTCTCTTAATGCCTACTTGCTCTCTGTCTCTCAGTCTAAGGAATAAATGGTCAAATATCTAAAACATTTTCAAGTGTCTTGCTAAGGGTATGATGTAAGGGTATGATGTATTTCTCCCCCAGCCCTCAGCCTGGGGTTCCTCACCTGTTTCCTAGCACCATTTCCAGTGTAAGAACCAAGCAGGCAAGTATACTGCTCCTGAGGAAGTTATAGCTTTGGCTACTCCATCTTCTTCCTGAATAAATGTTTCTATGCCTAATTACAAATTAATGTAATTTAGTTAATAGCACATTTTAGTTGTGTTCATTAAGGACAGTTGTTTTCCTAAGCCTAGAGAGCAATGACAAGCTATTCTAACACTCCCCAAAATAGCTCTCATTTATACCTAGAGCAGTATCACTCATGAAAAACTTGAAGGCCAATGTAAAGTAAAATGGTGTTAAAATCAATACTGAAGCACAAAATTGGTCTCCATAAGCATTACAGAGAATTTCTTCTTTGATCTGTAGCTGATATACATAACTCAAGTTGATTCTGAATTGCAGTATAACATTGGTCAAACTCTAATCCCATTTGTGCCACAAAACTTGCTTGTTAGTTTTTCTTTAGTCCAACTTGTCACATTAAGATCTGGATTAGAGGTGTCATGTTTTGTCAAGCCTACAGAATTGCTGGATTTGTTTACAGGTAGGGGATGGATGGCTAATGGATCTACATAGCCACAGGGATAAAAAACAAGACCTGTTGTTTGCTCCTCACTTCAATCTCTTCTGCAGCAAAAGAGAAACACGCCACAGTGTGAACAGCTGTGCAATGCAACAAGGACATAATCTTTCTATAAGGGTTTCAGTATTCCCTCCTTCCCAGTCACTGCCTTCAGAACTCTGCTGTTGTGCCAGAGAAAGCAGCACTCACCTCTGTGAGCACAAGTGAGAGAAGCAGTAAAAGTGCCTGATCATGATTTGTTGTTGCAGAAACAAAAGCTGAAGTCAGTGGAAGCTTGAAGCACATCAGAATTGTGTCCATTCACCAGCAAGCTTGTATGTTTTCTTTGCTCTCAAGGTCACTTCAGCACAGGCTTGACTTTGGTGTTCTGGAAGTCCCAGCGTGAAACTGGTCTCCAACCCCCTCCCAGAGCACAAAAAGCCAGTATTTTTTTTTAAGAAGCTGTAAAAACTCAGTATTGCCACCCCTGGGTTAGAATGTGTCCTCCAGTAGCCTCAGAAAAGGGTATCTATTGTTTCACCTCTGTGACATCTGGATAACAAATTACAGATAAAATGAAAGCATGAACCTTTTTGGAACAACAAAGGGTGCATAGAAATTCAGGCTCTGCCCATGGATTTACAATTTCCTCTAATGAAAACTACAGAAGTTTCTTGGATCCTGTCTGTTTTACTATTTTACTATTTTAAAGATATTTGGGGGACTATGAAAAAAAATAAAAAAAAAATCCTTTTTAAAAATAAGTAATTTATAATTATTACTTATTAAGTATTATTACTTGTTAAGTATTATTACTTATTAGGTATTAAGTAGTAAGGATAATGACAAATGCTAAAGATAATGAAAAATTCTAGAGAAAACCAACACTTTTTCATGGTCCTTTGAAGATAAACCAATACACCAGATTGTGATAGGTTATACAGAATCGATCAGATTATTACACAGACAATGTATACTATGCAGATTCTGAATGGCTCAAAAAATGGTATGTGTCATAGGGGAAAAATGGAAAAAAAATGCAAAATAAATATATACATGTATTTCAAACCAAATATTTTCTGTAATAATATTTTCAGTATTCAGTATTGACTCCTATGCTACTCTCCTCCCCTTCCACTTTCCCATTATTCCAAATATTTTCCCTTTAGGCTTATGAAAACAGAAGAAATAGAAAACTATCTGGAATGCTAAATCCTTTCATTTCTCAGATATAAAAACAAGAAAAAAAAAAAAAAAAGGGAGGCTTTTGGTAAATTTTCTAGAAAATAGTATTGTCTTCAAAGTAGTTTTGGATGAGGAATGACCCTATTTGAAATGAGATTTTGCCACTTAACACACATAATCTGAGGCTCCAGTCCTATAAATTCCTGGACAGAGACTTAATCTTGAGCATATGTGTGATCTAAATAAACCAAATGGAACTGATCATGTGTAAGATTAGGAATGCCTTTAAGTGCTTGTAGGATCAAGGACACAAGCGATTCTTTAAGGACCTAATTTTTATGCAAATAATAATTATCTTGACTAAGGCTTCAGTCTATTAAAGACAAGTGTGTAGAATTACAATCCAGAGAAGTATTTTAAGTCACCATTTTTTCCTCATACTTGAAACCTCCCTTTAAAAGTGACAGAAAATATCTGACAGAGTTGTCAGATAGTGTATTAATCTATCCTTAATTATTTATGATCTAAGGGGAAAATGCTGCTGTCTGCAAGATGACTCTATAACATAAATCTAAAACATGGCCTCTAAATATCTTAAATTTTAAACATCACTCATTACTTCCAGTCATTATCATTAACAACTATGTGAAATATTACAATACCTAGTGGATGCAGTGCAGATCTGATCCCCCTTCTGAAAGGCATAGGTAAGAGCCAGTTCGTGACTTACAACATAAGCAGAGAAGTCATACAAACTGTGATAAAAAACAGATATTACTGTGCCCATTTCACTGGAGGAGGACGGAAGGTATAGAGAGACAAAGATTACAACAGAAAGCCAAGGCAGAATGCCACATCAAACTCATTCAGTTGTTTTGCTACCAGGTTCTCTTTGCTCAGTTTGATCCCCTTCCCTTTACTAGGAACACTTTCAGTGCTACACCTAGAAAATTGGGATGGCCACCAAAAATGAAGCAGACATGAAAGACTTAGGGAGTAAAAGGAATGTTTAACTCTCTAAGGCTCCTAATGCAAACTAAAGAGTTATATTGGTGTATAAACACAGCTTGTACGACTCATTTGCTGTATTCAAATAGCTGATAATCGCTGCTCAGGAGTCCAGCTGTGCAGCTGTGACAGAGCTTAATGCAGATAATGCCATGCACACCAGAAGTGTTTTATACTCCTGCTAGAAAAAAAAATAATAATAAAGAAAATCGTTTATTCAGAAACACAGTGAACACAGTGTGCGGAGCTGGTTCCTGAACAGCTGAACAGCAATGCATGGGAAGATGGGGAGCCTGAACAAACTTTTGAGGTGTGTTTTGCCCTAAGTAGGGTGAGACAGAGAAGAAAAGAAGACGAAAAAGAGGAGCATAAGTTGGGCTCAAACCAAGCATAATACCATTCTTCAGAAAGGGAACAGCTCGTGCCCATGCAGGCTGTTTTTGTGAAAGAAGTTCCCATACATACAGCACCAGTTTTCTGATGCAGACTCCTCATCTCCTCTCTCTTCCTCTCTCTCTCTTTCCAGTCACCTGAAGTTTCCAGGAAAGGATCCATGCCCCAGGTAACTCTCTTACGAGAGACCACTTCTGCAAGCCTGTTACTGGTGTCACTCAAGGCTGATTGAATATGTGGAGTAAGCTGCTAGACCTGGAGTGTCCAAATGACACTTTCCAAAAATGTTAGCAAGTTACCTGTCTTCTCAAGGCAATGAGTGTAACAGAGCTTTTGAAAACATCACAAGACTTCAAACCTGTAATAGATCTTATTTTCTGAGTTTAGAAAACTGGAAGATCCAGCCAAACTTACACATGAATTCCTGAAAGAAATGCATAACCTCCAAGCTGTTGCAAACATAGGGAATAAAGATCAAACCATGATTGAGGCTGTGGTCACAGGACGGGAAGATTTTCATGCCAGGAGAAAATTTTAAATCTAATTCAAGTTAGCAGTGACTGAAACCATCATCTATTTAGAGGAGTCTAACTTGCCTTCACTAGAGAAAATCAGCAAAGTATGTCCCATGTCACAAGGACCTACTCAGGGTTACTTCCCATCTCCAATTGAATATCTAAGCAGACAGATTTGCAGAAGGAGGCAACACCTTCTGTGGCAATGCATTTAACATTACAACCACCTGTCTGCACTACTATTTTCAATGTTAATAGAGACTGACAGAGCTGAGGCAAAGAAAAGCCTTACAGAAAACAGCCTTCTCCTAATGGTAATGATTAAGGATTTTTGAATAATCTCAGTCAAGCTCTTTTAGCAAGAATGCAATTGATGTTGCTGATTGATTCTTTGTACATGGGATTACTGAAGGGCCTGTGAAAACAAATAACTGAAATATCTTCCCTGCAACTCCCAAATGCTGTTCACAACAGTTTCATATAAACACAACCTTACTTGTAACCAGGTGAGGGAAATCAGCAGGGCCTCCTGGCCATCTCTTACATACTATATTCTGCTCCCAGCAGCTGTAAATTCAACACTTCACTAAGCATTAAATTTACTCTCAAGAAACATTTTCTAAGAGAGGCGACAGAGTTATTGCACTGTTGTGGCTGTGGAGGCAGATGGCAGTATGCCAAAACTCCAAGAAAATTTTAAATTAGAAATCTGACCATCTGCTATAGGTGGAAAAAAGGTTTTCAGACCCAGGCTCCTCCCTTAGTTTTGTAATCTTCCTGGTACTGAAATGCATGATGTGGTGTGCAACAGATGCCATATGCTTTCTGACAATTCTTTATTTGCAGCTGATAAGCACTGGAATGTATTAAATATGAAAGAGGTTCATGAATTCATTCTTAAATTGCATTATGTTTTTCAGTTAGCCTATGATAAAGCAGGGGAGTACTTAACAAAAACTTCAAGATACTTTGGGATACTCCCTCTAATAACATCTGGATGCATTTATTCATTACTTGAAATAGGCAGAGTTAAATAAGAACATAACATTTTTGATCACTTTTATCCTAATTAACTGTTCGATCAAAAGTTATGGCATATCTTTAAACATTAAGATAAACAGATGAACAGCTTCTTTAAGATGTATGAAAACATTGAAGGCTATCATTAGAAAGGAAATAATATTTTTGTGGTCTTTATCCCTTATGTAAAAATGTTATGAAATGATCAATAAATGCTTAAGTAGAAACTTTTTAATAATGCTTACTTGAGTATGGACTATATTCCTTTTATATAACTCCAAATCACAGCCTACAATAATGGTGAAAAATTAAAAAAATGGACCTGATATGTACATTATATGTGCATGGGTAGGAAAACACACAGCGCCCTGGAACATGGATGAATACTGTGTTCTTACCACTCAAATGTGCACTATAGTATCTAATTTAATAATTGTGGAGATGGCTATATTAAAAAGATTTTAATTAGGTGCATATATTAAAACTAGATTTTAATTATATATATTGTTATTAACCACCGTGCATTATTCAGATTATTATTATTATTTTTGGGGGGAGGGGGCTATACTAAGGGGGATGGTGGTGAGAACAAAGCCTCTCAATACATCTAGAGCTATCTATTGACTCAGTAGCTACTTCAAAGGTCAGCTGCCCCATCAATATGGAAAAAAAAAAAAAAAAAAAAAAAAAAAAGGGAACTTGCACAGATTTTCACTGCAGATGAAAGACCTGTAGATGGTTCCGAGTTGCAGGCTTCCTACAGGAACTGAGCTCAGCCTGTGGGCCACCTTGTTCCTTCCAAATCTCTGCTTCTGTCTGTATAATGCTCTATGAGAAAATAAATGCTTTGGGCCTCTGGGTCCGTCAAATGTATATCTTTAAAGCTGACCAGCCCAAAGGGGCCCATAAACAGACTGGAAGAGTTCCCTTCTCCAGTATAGCAGGACTCCAAGACACCCTAAAGGTGTCTAAATCCCAAACACCAAGTCAGCCCCTTTCACACAGGGCACAGATGTTTGCAATGTCCACCACTGTCAGAGAATTGTTTTTTTCCAGAATGATCTTTGTAATCTGAAGAGGTAGTTGATATGCTTTGAGAATACTAAAAAAAAAAAAACAAAAAAAAAAAAAACAACTGTTATGAACAGACCAGATTGTTTAGGAACAGAGAAGTCACATTTCCACAGCTGTGACCTTTTAGGATTACTACAGAGAAATGCCAAGGAAACTTGGCCAAGTCTTACTTTTAGTGCATGGCTTTTATAAACAGATCAAACCTGATATGGTGTCCTGATGGGTAATTATGCAGTCACTTTAACAACCTTCCACGTTTAATAAATTTTCCTTACCTCATGCAGATTTCCCACAAAAACTGTTTTGGGGCTACTCTCTTGGTGGTTTGGTGACTGTAAAAAAACCTGTCTAAGTAAGGCCATGTGAGGTCTTGAAACAGTAGGATATTAAACACATAAATCTCCTATTGTACCACTGCAGGACTTCAAAAATATTATTAATAGATACTCTGTAATGCCTAAGATACCTGTGGGATTTTGAAAATGATGAACACAAATTTCAAAAGCAAGGTAAATAGTAATTCAGTTAGATCAAAGTACAGAAGAGACTTGAAAATAAAGAAAGGTGGAAAGAGTCAGCAAAAGGATGGCAGACATTAAGGATAAATAAAAAAAATTATTGGGAGGGGTTCAGTAATTTCACTGAACTGCCTCAGATAATAGGAGTTTTCAGTATCACTCATTGCCCATGTAATCATTCTAAAATTGATTTCAAAACATAAATTTAACATATTTATTTTAAATTTAGACTTCAGACTTTCATTAAAAGGACTCACAGCTTGGTGCTTTTAGAAGGTTTGGGAGAAAAGAATTGGCTAAACACACTCACAGTTTAGAACAGCATGAGACTTTTATAAAGTCCTTTGCCTGAGCCATGTAATTTTACACTTCTTCTTGCATGTAAAACTTCATGCCCTAGCTCCCACTTCATGCACAGATTTTTGAAACAGTCATTATCCAACATGTTAAAATGAAGACCAAACACTCTGTGTAGAATGCCATCATACAACACCAGCTGGGATGCTCACGTAAAACCCTACTGTAGATTTCCAAGGTTGTCTCGCTTTACATGTCAGAGCTATGGTTTTGTCCCAAGAACAGT
Organism: Nettapus auritus; assembly: GCA_011076525.1. Lineage (NCBI taxonomy): Eukaryota > Metazoa > Chordata > Aves > Anseriformes > Anatidae > Nettapus > Nettapus auritus. Next base: position 94,393,664 of record CM021766.1, on the reverse strand, counting down.
AAGTAGCTCATCCACTAAGCACATGAACTAAAGCAGCCCTGGGATCATGCTTCAAGCATGCAGGGGCAAGGGAACACTGGACTGAACTTCACCTCTTCTAACTAGCTCAGACATTGTGAAGCCAAGGAGAGATCTAAAGAAATGTGTTTTCATTCCTTATCCTTCTCACCATAGAATATCAGTCATCCTGCATTGCTCAGCTGGACATCATCCTTCTATGGATGGAAAGGACCTTTAAAATAACATAGCTGAAAGACTTCCCAATCTGCTTCAAAGCTCACTCATCCTCTTCTCTGTTCCTGTCTCTATTGTAAGACTGTATGCATCTTCCCCATTTTGTAATATTGAGAAAAAACAAAACAAAACAAAAAACTTTGAAACGGTCACATTTTCATGGATAACTGACAAATGATCTTGCACAATTGCACAATTGCACAAATGCACAATTAAGATGACTGCAAAGATCCATAATTCAATGCTACCATTAAAATGTAAGATATAAACAAAATGGGCTGAAAAAGTCCATCTTTGAGAAGCATAGTGTAGAAATCATCAGCAATTTAACACCTTATTATGGTGGCTGGGGAAAATTTATTCCATTTTATCTGTGAGCAATCCCAATTTTACTCTTTCTTTGATCACCTCTTATCCTTCTTTTCTGAGGCGTCTTTGCTTTTCTAATTTTCATGTTAACTTAGGGTCAGATTTCAACATGGAACTTATATTTAACGTTGAACACATACGTATGCTACCCTTTTTAGAAGAAATTGGATCTGTGTGGTCTTTGCAAGGAGCACCATCCACATTCAGAATTTGTAATAAGTAAATGTACCAATTTTAAAGGAAATAAATAAGAAGCTACCTAAAAATAATTATGGGTTGTTGTGGACTATTACTATAACAGCTGCCCTACAGTTTTAAACCAACTAGGGAACCAATTGTCATTGTAAACAAAGGCAGAGAATAAAGATGGTAGCAAATCTGATGAAAAAAACAATAATATGAAAACAAAACTATGCAACACAAGTCTACTTCATATGCCAAACTTATAAGCAGTGACGGGTCAGTAGATTTGTTTTTAAAAACACTATTGACTTCAAATAGAGAGCCTTGTATTTTCTACACGAATAGATAAAATTTTATGCTGGCATTGATAAGATTCACATTATAGAAATGAAAACAACTCATCTTCCCTAGGTCCATCACTAGTTACTTTGTGTGGGCAGCAAGACACTGACATCCTCTGATTCTGTCTCACGAGCCCTTTTTCTCACCTTCTATTTATGCAGAGTTCCGACAAGTCTTTAAATAAGTCATTAAAAGTAAATATAACATTTTCCTTCCTCTTCCCAATATCTCCATTTGAGATCTAATTCTATAATGGTTTCTGAAAGCATAGACCTATACAATATAGTACAAAACTCAGAAATGAAAACATTGCTTCAGTCATCATGGAAGTATTTCCTATCTTTCAGAATGCCTGGATTTTGTACTTCTTACATGATGTTCTCACCATTATGGCATTTATGCTTCCTGTATCTAATATTTCAGATTTCTCTTAAAGGGTCAGGTCTTGTGCATTTGAACAGGAATTTCTGAATGATGCTCACTCAGTACTACAGCATTTTTTATTATTTTATTATTTATGCTAAAACTACTTTATTATTTTTTTTTCCTGATCTATGAGTAGGATTTACATTTAGTATAAACTCTCCTGCCTCTGCATATGAGTGAGTGCCCCGGACATGTTTCAACTACTTAAGAAGGAAATGTGAGCATAAGAAACAAGAGTGTCAGAACTCTCTAACCAGCCAACTCTGTAACCAGCCCCTCAGTCTAGATAACCAAGATTCATGGCTGCAGAAGTTGTGATGAATGCTTCCGCCCTGCAATCTGAGTGCAGAGGCAAATGATTTAGCCTTACAAAAAATCCCAGGAACTTCTACTACTCATGGAAAGAGAAGATGGAAATGACTAGTGCTTTTATTACAATTGGTTGCTATATTCTGGACTATTTTAGAACCAAAATCCTTTAGGCAAGGGTTCCTCCTCTAGGCTGTATATCACCCAGGTCAGCGGATATGGCAGAATCAATAGGTAAAACCACCAACTAAAGTGTTAAGATTGTTTAACATTATTTAATATCGCTGCAACTGAAGCAGCATTAGAGTCAGGTTAGTTTCTGTTGTGGATATCTAAATGCCCATTTGATAAAGGTCTTCATCAAAAAAACCTAATGCAACAAAGGACTGATCACACAGAGAAATAACTGACCAACCTAAATGAAACATTGGGGCACAGACAGTTGATTTTCACATCAGAGGGATGTCACCATCAGAGTCACCAGTTCCTCAGTTTATTCACAAATGACTAGAAAAGCATATGAGCAGTAAGGTGAAAAGACATTATGGTAGTATCAGGCTATTAAGGGTGTTAAAAAAGATGGCTAACAGAAATGTTGCAGAGAAATGTGAGATTGAGTGACTGGGTTATAAAATGGCTGTGTTATTCAAAGCAGATAAATGTAAAATAACACATACAGAGAAAAATCAAACTTTTTATACATATATATATATTAACAAAAGATCCTGAGATTATTATTACCATTTAAGAATGAAATGTTGGCATTGTAATAGACAGTCAAAAAAAAAAAAATGTCAGCTCTATGCTTAACAGTGACAAAAAAAGCAAATTGTATGTTATGAATTATTAGGAAGAGAACAAAGAATAAGCCAGAGAACATTACCATGCCACCATATAATCTAGTACGTACCCTGCCTTTTTAATAATGTGTGCCGTCTGGTCCATTATCAAAAAAGGACATAATAGAATGGAAACAAGTTCTGAGAGGAGAAAACAAAGATGAAAAATATGGGACATGGTCCTCTGTAGCAGAAATGAAGTCCAAATACAGTTGTGTTTTATGGTGTGTGTTTTTTTTTTTTTTTTTCTTTTTTCCTTTTCAGAGTTATTCTGAAATATGTAACGAACTTCAACATGTTTTTCTGCAGCTGCTGTACAATGAGACTCCTGATGTTTACAGATGTAAAGCAATCACAGACATTTGGGTGAAAATCACTATGTAGATAATGACATTATTATCTAGTGTCTTTGAATCAGAAATGAGAAAAACTTTTCAGAATAGTACTGTAAATCTTAGATTGCTGTCACAAACTAAATTTGAAGGCACAATCTTCTAAATTATCCCATGTAATTTTTGTTTCTGTCCACCAGGACTCTCACATTCTCTAGAAAGTCTGTTTAGCTTCCTCCTGAGATAAAGAGCAAATCCCAAACCACTATTTCTATTCTTATTCTCCCAAATGCACTCCTACTGCCTTACCATGACCATTGCCAACACTGAGCGCAACCCCAAGAAAATAATTTTCTCGGCATGGAATTTAAAGCAGAAAATGAGTCTTATCTAGGGAAATAGTCCATGTTGTTTTGTGGTCTCCACCTGACATCATTTTGGCAGCATTTTGTCTGCCTACCAGGAGGAAGTAAGATGGTCCTGGAAGAAACTTGGTCCTGGAGGAGCACAACATTCAAGCAACCACCACACTGCTTCCTTTGCTGTGCAAAGCCTCCAGATCTGCAGCTCTGATCTACAAGCCTTTTACTTAAACTGCTGGCCATTTTGGTCAGACACATCTGATCAACACCTATGCCAGTCAGACGGTGATGGGCAGACATCACACCCCCTTATCTTTCCACACCTTCCCTACCAAGAATTTGACACAACCCTTGCTGGGCTTCCACCTCCACTGGTGTCACCTAACTCAGGCTCAGATCCACACAACTTGGTAGACATCGGTCTTCTTCCAGTGCTGCCAACTTGATTGGGCATTGCAAAAAGCAGACAGAAATTTTCCCTTGCTATGCTGACTGTGACTCATCAGCGTGACCTCCTGAAGCTGGCACAGAGCAGCCATCAGGCCTCTTCTCTGGGAAGCACTGAAACACGGAGGAGGACTCAAATGGGAAGAGGGAGAAGAATTCCCAGACAGTGGGAGCCGCAGCTCCGGATCCTCATGGTTCATTTTAGCTATGGCTTACCTGAACCAGACCTGCAGGTGCTCTGTCCCCACCGTTCCCTCAGTGTCAGTGACATATCACTGTGACATATGGGCCAGATATTATATTTGAAGCTGAATACACTGATCATTTTCTATGGAATAACACTGATGGGGAAGATAGAAGGAGAAACAGACAGCTATTATATGTAAAGCTGAAAGTTAAAACTAATTTGCAAATGTGATCCAGATCATATTTTACTGAAATTCACAAAAAAAGTGGTCTGAAGCTTAGGGTCCTTAAGATTACAAATGCTTGTACTAAACTTCAGTATTTGAGGCATAACATAGAAAAGCTTACATATAGAAAGGTCCACCAAAAAATATCATCAGTGTTATGTTACAAACAACTGAAAGCAAACCACATCACATAAGCAATGAAGATACTTTCTCAGCATCATTTTTCAATGTAAGTTACTATTGTGACAGCAGTATAATTTAAAATAGTAGGACAGAGAACCTCAGGACAAAGAATACTATACAGTAGGACAGATGGTTCTATGAGATTTTCTTCACATAAAAAGGTACCTTAAATGAAGCCATTTGAGATCTTTACCATAAAAACTTTTAGCCCAGAGGAAAATTTTCTGAATAGTTGTAAGCACCTGAAGACAAGGGGAATAAAACAAATAACGATTCCTCAACCATAACTGTAGAATATCTGGAGAGATGTTAAAATAAAATTCCATGACATTTTGTCAGGAGAAAACAAAACAAAACAAAACAAAACAAAAACACAATGTTATTAATCCTTTATGTTTTCACTTCATTTTTCAGCTGGGGCCTTCCCTCTGTGAGCATGGCAGTGGCTAAATTCCCTTGCTAGCACTGGAAGGTGTGCCACTACCCATACCCCGTGACAGAGCAAACAGAGAAAGCAAAGACAGCAGCACATTGATAGGTCATTGGGCCCCACAGAAGCAAATGTTGAAGCCTGCTTCTGCAATTTGGGCACAGAAAGGATGTGTGACTTATTGAGGGTGAAGCAGCAGAGGCATGGGCAGAAGCAACAAAGAGATGTCCAGGAAAGCCTGGGACGTGGCAACCTAGCCACCTTAGTGCAGTGACTCTCACAGAAGGTGAAGATGGTCCTCACCTCAGACAGACAACCTGCAGCACACGGGACACAGCTCCAAGCTGTTCACAACCCCCAAGACCAAAAATGTCCCCCCTGCCACCCCCAGCCCTGGGGCAGAGCTCCCTCCAGGAGACCAGACTCCCAGAGAAGCATAGCCAAGATATCCTGAAGCAACTGCAAAACTAATGGAAGGAGCTTTCCAGCAAAGATATTCAGCATAGAAACAATGGGATGCAATGAGAAACACTGAAATAAATAATGGCTTTCTTTTATTTTGGGGGCAAACTGTTGGAGAAATGTTCCATCTGGAATGATTTGTGGTATTTTTCCTCTTACAGTTTTCCTTCATTCTGAAGGTTTCTTCCTTTTAAAGTTTTTGTTTGTTTGTTTTTGTTTTTTCCTTGTTTCTTTTTCTAAAAAGAATTTGCCAGGATTATTTTCTTTATATTAATCAAGTTGTTTGAGAAGGTGCCTTCCTGTGGTGTTAGGAATTCCCAAGACAGGAGAAATAAATGGAAAAAAAAAAAAAAAATCCCTTCTGAATGGTAAAGCTCATAACCAATGCAGTTGTATCTATAACTGTATTCTGTTACCCTGTTACCCTGATGTCAAAAATATCCTATTGTAAATATTTGCATTTCTTGAACAGTAGTTCATTTGTCAGGCTTTTCATTAGGAAGTGCTGGGGAGCATCTTAAGTACACAACAATAAATTTTGTTGTTTCCTTTTTCTTTTTTATTTTTTTTTTCTGTTAGAACAGAACTTTAATATTAATCTGTTTTTGGGTTGCAGTGGGATTTTCAAGAGATCTGCATTGTCCCACTTACTGCCGTTGAATTTGGGGAAGAACAGAATTAGAGAAATGATCAACATTTTTCAAGAGCCTATCCCCAAAGTACACATATCTGAAAGGGTAAGTTATTGCGATAAATTTGGGATCTGTATCCACCTCCAGCTGGAATACGCTTGACATCCTGGTAACACTTATTTCCTTATTTAACAGTTTGGGGTGGGTGCTAGACTGAATTTTCTTTGTAAAATATGTGGGTCAATAACACAGACTGTATTTGGGATGCTCAGGTCTGAGAAAAAGCATCAAAAAGTGTTCCAGTCTGTTTCATGAGGGATGAGTGTCCCGCTTGTTCCGCATTCATGGTTATGTATAGATCAAGCAAAACACAAATCAATAGCACCTCTTTAAAGGCTCCAAAATGTTTCAAAATGTTTGCTCTTTAATTCCTTTTTTTTTTTTTTTTTTTTTTTTTTTTATGTCTGCCAACAAAATATGGAAACAAGAGCAAGCTTTCACAGATGGGGTGAAAGGAAGTATGTCTCTCTCCTGCCCCCTTCCTGCTTCACTTCTCCTCATTCTCAGAAGGAGGAAAGCTGGGATCCTACCTTGGGGGAAGTTCTGCACTCATTTCCATGCACAGCTCTGAACAGAGACAAACAGAAACTGAGGAAGAATTAAAAAGAACAAGAACATATTTCATCTCAGTAGATCTCTTACCACATGGGTAACATTCAGGCGAAAGAATTAACTAGCCCTTATCAAAAGCCCAGGAGTCTGAAGAAGCAAAGGTCATCATTATTAAAAGGTTGAAGTGGATTGCACACTACTTGAAAAGCTTAAGAAGTCTACTCATTTAAAAGGAAGAACTACAAATCATCACAATGCCTTATAATTTGACCCCATCTAAATAATTCAATATTCACTGTGTCTGATGTAGAGCAGTCTTCCGTTGCAAATGTATTAAACACTAATTAATTAATGCTGAAACTTGTTCTCCACTACATTCATACGACTGCATTTAGCATTCTTCCTTACTGAAAATATGGTTATATTGTGGTTATATAATGGTGAAAATATATCCTTCTGTTACAAGATGTTATGTCTGTACTACATGCACCTGAAAGCTTGCACACAATTCAGTATAAATGGCAGTATTTGCTCAGTGATATCTGGCTGAAGAATGAGATGCTTCTTTAAAGCTCAAAGGCAGTGATGGTGTTCTTCAGAGGAATGGATGAACTTCAGAAAGTTCTTGAGTCAGAATTTTTGCCTACTCCTAATTTTGGACTCATGCTAATAGTGAATACTTAATCAGAGTAATTGCCAAGTGGACATTTGAACAGGGGAGATTCTAGGTCACTAGGAAGTGTCCAGATGTAAAAATGGATTTAAAGATTCCTATGCCTTTTCCCAGAGATGCTAGGTTCTAGCTATCATGTTTAATCATTGTTCAATATCAGCAAAGCAGAGCAAAGTTATTTGAGATAACTAGAAGCTACTATGGCACTGTCAGTATTTAACTTCGTTTGATTGCTGTCACTAGGAATAAAATCATGAGGTACCCTATCCCACTGTAATTACATCTTCTTTTTTTTTTTTTTTTTTTTTTTCTCTCTTTTTAAAGATGACAAACTATCAGTCATTCCTAAACCTTAAGTACAGAAAAAATAGCCATTGCTGCCAACATTATTATCAAGAATTATTCAACATTACTGTTACAGGCTTGCATAGACATCAGGTCACTCATGAAACTCTTCACACTAAGGTTCCACTTCAGCATACAGCAAGTCACATTTCAAACCCATATACAAGTTACAGATTAAAAGACAACACACTTTGGAGGATGAGACAAAGAAGTGGAGAGGATGAAGGTATCCCTGCATTGCCATGAAGGAGAGAGGGCAAAGGACAGAGGTGTGAGAAAAACTATGGTATGAGGGAAGGACTGAAGACTCACAGAAGAAAGCACTGAGAGCAAGGTGGTGGTGCAGGATTCAAACATGAGGAAAGGAACTAAAGAGGATTAAATGAATAGATGGCTTGCAGTTTGCTACCCTGCTTCCTCTAAAAGCATACGGGACAGCACAGCATCAATACTGCCTAGCCAATGGTTAAGGAGTTGTGGCAGAAACTTTGAACATCTTTCTAATTGTCCTTTGCAAAAGAAATTCCAATTGAGAATATTCTGCTTGTTCCATTTAGTAGAGAGGAAGTCTGCCAGTCTTCCATCAGCAGAGCATTATAAAGCATGTCCTGGGGAATTTCCAGCGGGAATAGAAGTAGAGCAGCCAAAACCCTGTAAATAAAACATGAAGGAAGATAAAAACCCCATAACTTGAAGGACAAGATCTGTCTTCACTGTGATTACGACAACAGACTTCTAAAAAAGCATCTTTATTTTCACTTAATTATGCAAAATATGCTGAGTTGGGTGTAAGAGAGAAAATGGAGAATTCCTGGTTGTTAAATCTTGACAAAGGGGCTTGTTTGCGAGGTGTAACCAAGCAGGCCCAAGGGTCTGGCATCCTCTCTTCTCCAGCCAATGGGTGTTTTATCTTTTTCATTAAAGTAAACAGGATCAGGACAGTAACCAACAAAGCTGTTAGAACTGAATCCACCATTAAAAAAGAAAACAGGTTTCTAAGTGTAATATTTCAGTAATAACAGTGGAATAACGATGTGGCAACCCGAATGGCTCCAGGAAGTCCTACGGGACCACAGACTACAGGGAAATCCTCCCTTCTCTGGACTCTCCAGGATGATGAAGTAAAAATAGCTGTTGTGGGAGCAGTGCAGAATTCCACATTTCTATATGCATAAGGCAAAAAAAATATAACACAGATAACAGTTTCTCAGAAACACACAGACCTGGGTAACACAATCAGGCTCTCAAATAAAGGAGTTTAAAATGTAGCTTTTTGCAAATAATAAGTCAATACCTTGTACACATATAGATTGTGTGCGCTGTCAATGATTTTGAAAAGGAGAAATTCCTTTCAGCTGAACCTCAGTCTATATTTCTCAGCTTATGAAATATTAGTGAGTACTGCTGACAGTGTTTTGCCACACACAGAGATACTGGAAGCTGCTGAACTGACAAAGGGGACTCCAACTGCCTCTTTGTTGCTTCTGGAGCACAATACCTGAAGCCATGGAAAAGCTGTCTCCATACAAATTGTCTTGTCAAAAGCATGGGCTCTTTCCTTTTACAAAAAGTATAATTCAAAAAATGCTTTTAAATTGTAGCTTTTCATTTCCAATCACATTTAACTGACTCATCTGAAAGAACTGCCTGCCAGCAACAATTTATTTTCTTTCACGAATATACAAAGCACTAATATTTTGGCTTGGTTTTAGTTTTCTTTTCCTCTGCAAACACAAAAGGAAGGGTTAAACTGAAAGAACTACACATCTATAAAACCCAAGTGAAATTCATCAGGAATGCTTATACATATGTGTAAATTAAAAAACAAAACAAAACAAAAAAACACTCACAAGTATTAATACCTTTTTATATAAAATTATATAATTCAAGTATTATGCTATTATATATAGTCTCTTAATTAGAACAGAAAAGCATTCTTAAAGCTTACCATTTTTATTTGAAGAATAAGTAAACGTTTCTGCAATACTCATGAGAGTGGAAAAAAAATCTTTGTATTTTACAACACAGAATTTATCCTCTAATAATTACAGAAAAGTGAAAATGATGCTTCTTTCTTATCTTGGGTAGATTATTATAATCTGATTGAAAATGCAATAGGTTTTCCAGTATCCATTTTATCCAGCTCCCCCAGACCACTTCCTTAGTGTTAATTTGGAGTGTCATTCACGAATCTCAATTTCTTTATAAAGCTAATCTTAATACAAAAATGTAAAGGGTATCATTTTTTGGAATAGTCTCTGCAGCATGAAAATGACTGAAAATAGGGTTAGAATACAAACAATACCCGTATCTGTAATCTTCTATTATCATGCCAATTATTAGGCATTCACAAATGCAACTAGAATTTTATTCAGCTCATGTTCCCATTTCTCAGGGCTGTGCATCTGACATAGCATTTTGCCCATTTGTGTACAAGCCATTGAAATATTTCTTAATATAACATTGTTATATACTTTTTTTCCTCAGAATGGAAAAACAGAACATAAATTATCTGACATTTTCTATGATAACTATCAGATGCTTCCTGGTAAACAGATTTTATTAAACATTCACAGGCTCTGAAAAACCCGTCATCAAGTCCATGGATAAGGATGGCTTAGGATAAGGCATCCTAAATATAAAATATCAGAGGCACAGACACATACTCTGCCAGCTGGCCATCTCTGTCAATAGAGCCCATTTGCATTGTGACTGCGGGTCAATGTTAAAGTGAGGAACCACCCAAGCCATCTCATCTCCTCCCTGCACAATGGATCCACCTCCCCAGCCAGCACTCGTCCTTCCACACACCACCAGGCTGTGGGAAGCAGGATGAGGAGGGAAGCAAACAATAGATGAAGCTGTACTCTATCAAGTAAGGGTAAAACTGTATGTACTTTTCAAATCTTGTATTTTATGGTGTACTTGGTACTACTAAGACCAATTCATGCCTGATTAATAAATAAATAAACATCTGATGGCCATGTTTGCTAGTTGCCTTTACGTCTACCGGTTTTGGTGCACCATGTGGCCTTGTTATGGTGGCCAACATGTCCCAGACCTGCTCTGAACTGCCTGTTGTTTCCCGGCTTGCTCAAAAAGTGGTTCTTCTGATTAAGGCGTGAGTCTAACGTGTTGCAGCCTCTCACAGACCCAGGTGAGAATTATGAAAAATGGCAACCCTCTCTGCTTGGGTGTGATGCACAAGTCCCTTGGGCTCCACAGAAGAAGCTGGGAGCTGCTGCGTGGCTCTCCTTTATCCTGCACAACTTCAACAACTGGAGAAACCCCAGCTGAGGAGTAGTGAAAGACTTCAAGAACTGAGCCATTAGGGTCTTGCTCAGCTGCTGTTCAGAGCTGGGAACAACAGCTCACAAGCTGTAGTCTGCTTGGTCCGCCTATGAAAAATACCTGCTTACAGACAGGAATAGCAATAAAAGTCATATAATTACTTTTCTGGAAGGTATTAACACTTTTCTCTTTTATTTATTTTTAATTTCCAAAGCTTTCAAATTCCTTTGCCTGGATTGAGGGCAGTTGTCGCTTCTTTTAACTTGGAGTCCCACCACTCTGTACCAATATTTAAGATTCAGCCCTCAATGTGTTCTAGGCTCAGCTCATACAGGTAAATGTGTTCACAGACTTCAGTGCAAAATACTGATGTGTTTAAAAGGTAAATTCCAGCTGCAGTGATTTTCTGATCTGAGGTAAGCCTGCTGAAGTCATTTCAAGAATAACTCCTCACCATTTATGTTATGGGTACCCATAATAATGTAAACACACTTTATAACATTTCCCCTTTCTTTCTGTTAAAACAAGCTTATTCATAAGTTGCTTTTAACTTTGAGATTTCTCAATTGCTTTTGCTTTCTTTTCTTCCTTTTCACAGTCCAACAGCATATTTTATATGCCTGGTGAAATTACCAGTGGTCTTTAGCTATCTTGATATGCTGTCAAATGATAGTACCAGTATCACTGCAGCAGTAAAATGTTTTCTTTCAGAAATGTTAGCATTACCACTAGAAATGGCATTCACAAGGAACACACTCAATAAAATTTAAGTAAATAAATGTCAATTCATCCTTATTTTAAGTTTTCTTTGATTTTTTAAAAACTGACTGCAGTTGATTTTTGAGATATGACATAAGAAAGCTTTTAAATTGAAAAAATACAGTATTGCTAAGCTCTATTGAGAATATAAAGTGGGAAAAGAATTACTGTCATTTCAACATGCTGTTAATAAGAGAACTGTAAATCTTGCATATTTTACAAGATCCAATTTAATTAAAAAATTAATAACAGTTGTGAAAATCCAAATCAAGATACATATCTGCATAATTCCTTTATTTAAAGGTCTATTTCAGTTTATTTCCTCTTCCTTTTCTTTTTTTTCTCTATCACATCTGCATGAGATTTTTTCATAAAGACTATTTTTTTTTGTTTGTTTTTTGTCTTTGTTTTTCCCATTTTTTTTTTTCTCTTATTACTTTTTCATTTGCCTATTTATGCTCTGATATCATGCCCTTATTAGCTAGCTTGTTCTGTCTCCTGCTTGTAAGGCAAAACGAATATTTGAATATTAGCTAACCTGCTTATTCCCAGTAGCTGATTAACTGGACGCCACAATAAAATGACTTTGTAAAGGACAGAACTGGCTTTCACAGATATACATGGAGAGAAACACAAAGAAAAAAACTCCTCAAGGAAGTAGGTTGATACCTGAAATGTTATTTCTAATGCTAAATGTGAGTTGTCCACATTACAGGAGGAATTATTTTCCCTGAAATATGACTGATTTTGTGGCTGTGGAACTACAGAAATATAGGGATCTTAATTACTGTGGTCTGAGAAAGACAAATTTGAAAAACCCTCTTGAACGAGTGGAGCCATATCCTGGTGTTTGGGAACAGGCACACTCTGCAGTCACAGACACACATCCCGTAAACAGCCTAGCAAAGTGTACGAGGATGCTGTCTTGCAATAACTAACTAAACTGGGGCATGCCAAGAGCTTGCTTAGATACATGCTCCATCTGCCGATGTCTTTAACATTTTTTTTCCTCTGTGACAGTCCCAGCCTGAAAACCTTTTATTCCCAGACTGTGCTCTGACCTCTCTGCTCTGCAGAAGTATGAGACAGAAAAGCAAAGGCAACGGGTCTCCACGAGCGGGTGAAGTTACTGATCCGTTTCCTTTGACGAAGCACCATCTGCTATTTAAGCAAAGAAACACTCTAGCTTATTTGGCAGTCAGATGGGACATATTTCATTTAATCTAAAATCTTGGTTCTTACGTTATGTACAGGGGATATCATGCTGCTACCAAGTTATGCATGACCCATTCACAATGAATGACCAGAGCTAAAACGAAACCACGCTATGTAGTGTCTCGAGTTTGGGCAATTCAAGGATAAACAGCATCTTCTAGAAAATCCTATGGAAAAAAAAAAAAAAAAAGTCACTCTTTCCTTTTTCTCCTGTAACAAAGTCACCTTGATGCCCATGTGAAGTACCTAGGAGATCTGTATGGGACTGAAAGCATTAATATAGTTAGGCATTCTGAAATGGCACTGTGTGTGTTTAAATAGCAGGCATCTGCTTGTAAGGTCAAGATATCTAAACTTGCTGCTAAGCAGCAGGTAGGGATATTGTTGCAGCCCGTACCAAAACAGCACCTTGCGTGCAAGGTACTTCTCATAATCCTCCTTATGTAGGCAAGTTTCAGCCACTGAACGTTGAAAACCACCTAAGAGGTTCTGAAATATGTTAGAGCTCTCTTACTGACAGTGAGAGCCATTGAAAAACAAGTGTTCTCAGTAATGGTGGAAATACCTCATGCTAAAGAATGAACGTGTTATCTCTCAGAGAAGATGTGACCGGCAACCCAAGTCTCCAAGAGTGCTTGCTGTAGAAAATGCCCTATCTGTCCTACTAGAAGCTCAACCACCCATTCTGGGGCAGAAATCACAGGGAAAACACCTGCTCTCCTACACCAAAATGTGACAAGATACCAAACCTGCACCTTAAGAGATTGTCCTGGTAGCATTTAAAGATGCTGTCATATCTATATATTACACTATTTCCAAGTCTGGGCTGTCAGACTTTTCTGCAGTGTTCTTCATATTAAACATGTTGTTCCAAAACCACAAAGATGAGACAAAACAAAGATAAATGACAAAGCATGCTGGAAGCTAAATACTTTTACATGTTCAGCAATCTAAAAATCATGAGTTTTATTAGATAAAGCTGACTTAAATTTCAGTCTTCCAGAGTGGCGCAATAGGAGGGTCTGCAAAACATAATTTTTGGTTTTAAGGACTTGATGCCTACCACATGTTCCCATATGGTAGCACTGTCTCAGACTAGCTATAGGCTAGGCCCACCTACAGAATGCCCTTTAGCATTTCGTGCATGGTAGGTACAATCCTGAACTGCGTATTTCAGACTTTGAAATGAACCCAGTTCATGTTTACCAAGACCACTCCATGCTATAAATCAAAGTACAGCAAGTGGAGACAACTAGGGGGCTCTTTTTGGATCAGGAGCACATTTCTGAATTAAAATGCCAACTTTCAGAGGCATTTTCTCAGATGAGAGCCTCTCTCTTTGTGCAAGGGTTGCATGAAACCTCACTGCCTTTACTGGGCTGCCTCAGTTGCCCTTTCTCCTGGGAGATGACAACATTCATCCAAATGGTGGCCTGCTTGTGAACAGCTTTATCAGAAATATAGGATTTACAGTGAGGAAGAAAAATAGCAAGCCCAAATGTCTCTAGGCTGTAGTGAGAACAAATGATTTTACTATCGCTTCTTCAACGGTGTCAGCATTTTTTGTTATATTTTAAGACCTTCTATTCAGAAGGTCCAAAACAAAATTAGCATAGAAGGAGATGCAGGCCTTTTGGCTGCTGGGTGTCTCCAAAGGGCAGAGGGGATTGAGAAGTTAATAACATACAGAGCAATGCTGACTTGCTCCCAGAAAGTCTGTCATTTTATTGGCACTCTTAGCTGCTTCTGACTATAGAAACCGATCAGGGGAACTGCACAATTCCAAGAAGCAATTCATCCTGTCTGAATGGCAGGTATTCAGACTGAAGAGGATCTATTTGTGCCCATTCATATCCTCATTCAGAAGCATTTGTTATTCTCTAAAAGGCATTTGTGATAAGATCATTAAAAAGCAAATAATCAATATGTAAGACATTTCATTCAAAGCTCAATCAAAAACTACAGAAGCAGGTAAATTATTTGAACATTTATCTCCATATCATTTTGCTATTTGTAATTATTTCTGGCTCCAGAAGCAACTTTTGACTGAGCTTTGCAGGGATACCCCATCCTAAAAGAGACTGAGATTCTCAATTTTTGTACAGCTGCTCGCCCAGAACTCAGGTTAGAAGTTGTTCTTCCCTGTGGATTAAGGACACATCTGCCTGATGAAAGAAAGCACTGAGGGTTTTCATTCATGAGCTACTTCACCTCTTTGTAGTAGAATGTGCAGCATTTGAATTCAAGAAAGGGAATGTGTTCAGAGAATGCTTTACTATTCAGTAATTAATTTTTACAAAGATCTTTGGAAAGGCAGATCAGTTTTTAAACTAAGTGCTATTATAAATCAGTGTGAGAAAGGAGTGCTCAAACCCAGGTGTAAGGAAGAAGAATGGAGAAGTCTAAATGCAAACCTGAGTTAGGGAGCAAAAAACAACAGTTAGAGAAAAGAGGGGATAAAGGTAGCTAATACAGCCTGTGTAGGAACTGCCCACAGATCCAAGTGTGAAAAGAAGCAGGGAAAGAGGTAAAAAATAAAAAATAAAAATAAATAAATAAATAAATAGATAGATAAATAAATAAATAAAACACAAAAACTAGTCAGTTAAGCCTATCTGAGAAAAGATAAGGGCAGCAGAAAAGAGGAATGATTTAATGCTAGCTAAAGTGATTACTGAGAACAAAAGGGTTCTTATAAATATACTGCGGCTGTAAAGGGGGAAGACACACCAGTGAGAAATTATGACTGATAATAAATAAGTAGGGAAAAGATACAAAAGATTGCTGCAAAGTGGCTGAGCACGATGGCTATTTTGAAAATCCCAAGTCACTGATAGAAAAATGTTTTCCTAAGAGGTACATGCAGTTGGAAAATCAGTAGATTTTTATAAACATTACTTCCAATAAATGAAGAAAAAAAAGTGTGTAGAAAACATAAGTAAAAAACCTCCCTTATACCAGTGACTTAGAATAATTTCATTAAGGAATTCTTTTTGAATGAATGGTGCTTTTTAGCTGTACGAAACTGGACAGCATCCATGGAGTAATACTACTGTTTTTGTTTAAACCATTTGGCAAAGCATAAAACCACTGATAAATACATATATATATATAAATCAAGAAAAAAAAAAAAAAGAGGCTTATCAATTGACAATGCTGAATGTCACCTTGTCTCGACAAATCCCATTACCATTATAAAATACAATTAGTTTTCAATGGAGTCCTGTGGAACATATCATTCAAGTCCTTTAAATCACTCTTCTAATACAGATCAAAACTAAAATAGAGTAAATTTGCATTTGATAAAGTACAGACAGGATAATGTAATATTAGAAATGTAAAACATTAAGTGTTGAAGATTCTGCTGCCTCAGTGAGCTCAGTCAATGCTCTCCCCTTGATTACCAGCATGATGCCACAGCTGAAACCCAAGATTTGAGCTGGTTTTCTGCTTGCCACTTGGTAGCCAGATGTTACTGCAGACTAAAACATATAGTGGGTTTCTCCACCCAGTGTCTAGCTAGACACGCTGCCTGTACTGCAGCCCACCCTCTGACCAGGCGTGCCAAGGAATGAGTACTCACCACTGACCTTGCAGCAGCTCTGCCAAGACGAAAGCCAACCCTGGTTGGATTTGCAGACACAAAGCAGAAAATATAACACAACACAGCTTTACATGATGCCTCTCAGAAAAAAAAAAAAAAAAAAAAAGATCCAAGAAGCTAAAAGCAAACATTTAAATTGCAGGTGACTACAGACTCCTCATGAAGAGGAATAATAGGGGAAGCTTCAAGAAGATCTGAAGCTTTCTCTCTGATTTTAACTCATTCATTCAAAGATCAAAAATATTAGGGATTACTTGAAGCTGTTAAGGTAATGAGTTCTGTCTACATAGGGAAAGATAATGTGAACAAAAAGCATAATAAAACAGAAGAATATGAAAATATTGATTTATTTTAGCTCACTATAGTTATCTTTTATAAATGAACTCAATATAAACTGTTTTTTCAATGTAAAGAGAACTATACATCATACAATGTGATTAGGATATTTCAAAGCATACAGGAAGCCTTTCACAACTAAAATAAAATGTTCAGACTTAGGAAATACCATTCAAATGTGACAGTGGTGTCCCGGGCCAGAATTCAGTGCAGACAGTGGGGAAATCAGATCCATCCTAGAGAATAACAAATATTTGAAGCCAGAATAAACCCCTGACATCTGTATGTCTGAATTGCCATGATTAATTATTAAAGCTTCTTTCGCATTGTCTGAGTGCCTATTAGACATTTCAAAATACAGATGAAAAGAGACTCCCCTTCCCAAAGGTCCACGTGCACCTTGACCATGAAGAGCTGCAGAGCTGGTGCACATGAGCCATGGACAAGGTGACCAGGGTAAGCTTGTGAGGTGCCTCTAGTTAAGGCATGGGGGGAAGCACAGAAATGAAAGAAGCCTTTCTTCCTTTGTCTGTCCAAAAAGAAGCAAAGCTTCTTGTAAATGGATATCATCAATGACAAAAAAAAATATGGCCTTTGCAGTCTAGATTAAGGGGAGATGACTGGGTGAGAAGGAGAAAGAACAGTATGAACAGCAGCAGTGTCTGAGCAGACAGAGATGGGAGTAGGATTAAATAAAAAGGAACTAATTTAGCTAGGGAAGAGTTATGGGAGGCCTGAAGACAAAAGAACAAGAAATTTAAACCAGAGGCAGTCAAAATTGTCAGCACGAGGATCGAGAGGAGGAGATAACAAGGTCATAATGACGTGCAAGGACGGGGGATTCTGATGGCTGCCTTTCACAGGGCTTGACGTGGGAGGTGGAGGTGTCAGCATAAACTACAATAAGCAAAACAGAAGGCAAAACATAGATCTTATTTTCTCTGTTTGAGTAGGAAGAAAAGGCCATCTAGGGTAAATCTTTTTCAAGAGTAATTATCAGGGTTTAAACAGACCCTAAAAGGCTACAGAGTTACTGGTTACAATGTGGAACTGCAAATAGAACAGTAGCAGAAGAAAGTAAACTCCATTGTGCTTCTTGGAATTAGGTTTTATGTGGTTATTTTGTGCTTAAGTAACTAATAACAAAGACAGGCCCACACCCAAACTAAGCTGGAACAGATCTATATATCTGAGACACGACAGACTGCTCACTAAGGTTTCCAGAGAACAGTAGAAGAAAACTAGTCAAAAACCTTTACTGTTCACTGATATGCCCTATATCCATGTATTGTCTTTGCTGCAATTTCAAGAGCTCTAGCAGAAAGTGCCGGGGAACAGCAGAGAGAAGACATCAGATGAGAAAGAAAATTCAGGTAAGAGTAAGGATATTTTATGAGAGAGAGAAGAAACTCAGTGAAGAGGAAGCATACTGTGTGATTGAGAATCTAACTCTGAGTAAATCAAACATACAACTAACTGGAGGCAGAAGGATAGATGGAAAATTGACCAAAAGATACAGAGAACCAGAAGAGAAAAGTTTGAGGTGAGCAGGAAGGCCATGCAAAAATGCAAAAATCAAACAAACAAAACAAACAAACAAAAACAAAACAAACAAACAAACAAAAATTAAGCAAAGAGATGTATTAAAGTGAGTCCAAGAAATCACACTGAAGTAACTGATGACAGGGCCAGTATTCAGGGTATCAAAGACCAAAGGGATTTTAAACAGGACTATTTGTGGGGAGGGAAAGATTTTTTTGGAGGACAATAGAAACCAGTGTCTGTTCTGTACAAATATAACACAACAGGACAAAGGGAAAAAGTGAATAAAGGAATGAGAATGGATGGGGGGCAATTAATACATAAAAGAGCAACAAAGGAAAGAGAGACCAGAAATACAAGGAAGTACTCCTAGTTATGAGGTCTCAGTGCTGTGGCTGGGAAAAGGAGTTTTATAGGAAGAGAAATGAGAAAGGAAGAGACGAAGTGTGTGGGGAGAAACAGCAATGGATAATATTCATTTTCTCTTTTAAAAGCAACATAATCCAGTAACTGGATCCTGAAAGAAGCTGGAGTGATGGACAGGAGGCAGAGGCTGCAGAAGGCAAGCTGTGATGGAAGAAAGTGGAAAAAGCAAGACAGTACTTTCAGCAACGGCTCTCTGGGTGGTCCTCAGATGTCTTCTGGGGAGGCACAAGCCTGATTTGGATGCTTTGAACAAACCATGCTGAGACAGGAAAATCATAGCCCGGGGTTAAAGACAGACCGGACAGAAATGAGGCAAGAAGTGAATTGATGGAGCCAAGAGCAGTGACCGGGTGGATGGGGCTGGGAGTTGGGTGTCAGGGATTTTGACAGATGGGAGGTCACAGAAAGGCCAGGTGGGGACAGGCGGGTGGGAAGAGGATGAGCGGTCTGGAAAGAAAGAAGGCAGTGGTCAGAAACAGGGAATGTGGCTGCTGGAGGGTTAGAGGGAAACAGCCACCCAGCCCAAGGGGGGAGTATAAATGTGTCATTTGTGTAGCATTTCATGGCCCTGTGTCAAAGGGCAGGATCCATAATAACACAGGCATTAAAACCTGTGACAGGTTGAGGTTTTATCTGATTTTTATTATTATTATTATTCTGCCTGGCTAAAATAGATGTTTACATTTTACTTTTCCATTTTTTTCAATTATTTAATATGGAACTGCATTTAAAAAAAAATAGCCAAATTTACAACTGAACATATAGATACAGCCCACCTTAAAAACATGATAGCATTTTGTATGTCCTTAATTGAAGTGTGTGAACAGGAGTAATTTATTTTTAATTTTCATTATTTTCAGTGTTAATTGTTGTGCCCTTTATGCTTTTACTAGATTTTCATGGCTTTCTTCTTAATGCTTTTGCTAGGTTTCTGTTGCATTCAATAAAAAAGCATACTGCTTGTCCTGAAATTTAGTATCTATGCACCTACCACCTTTTCCTACAGGGGAGATGGATCAATAAACCCCCTTGTCACCATGGTAAGATTTGGATACTGCACACAACCTCCTAGATGCTTTGTTTATAGGGAAAATTCGTGATTTGGGTACAGGGTGGTCCTTCTAAGAACATCTGTGTGGCTTAGAGCCATGTTTTGGTCAGAGGCCAGGCTCTGCCACTGGCATCTGCCACTTCCTCCTGGCAGGGGAGTGCTCTGGCTGGTGATCAGGGCAGGTGGGTGGTCAGGAGGACACTATGAAGCTCATCTGGCACATATGAGAAATTTCAAACACATGTAACTTGATTAAGATATGGTTAAGGTATCTACGAGGACAGAAAAGCATCTGTTGGAAGAAGCTTCGGAAAGACACAGAAAACACATTCAAGTCTGATGTTTTCTTCACGCGGTTTTTGAACTTTAGAACTGCCTTAAGTTTGAGATTTAACTTTCAAAGCCCTGTCTTTAAAAATTGACTGGTTAAAAAAAAAAAAAAAAAAAAAAAAAAAAACTTTGGATTACAAATTCACAGCATGTTTTTATAAATACTTTTTTCTCTTCTTGCTTACCAAATGTTAATTGCGTAACTGAATGATGAATCTGTCTAGAAATCCTTTCTGGCCTTCTTCTCATAGTTGTCCCAGCTCTGAGCCACTCCCATTACTCTCTCAAGCAATATGCAGACATTTAATCCCTCAAGTAATGACAAAATGAAAATAAAATAACCTCTCTGATGCATATTCCTCTGAACAAAAGAGAAGATGCTAATCAGTGACTTTATGGTTGTTTCACCTTCTCATACATTTCCATGAGCTGGACTCATCTTTCCTAACTTCAGTGTTTTGGTTTGTAAAGGTCTGCAGGGTCTAAGCCATTTGTCTGGGCTCCCAGGGGAGTCCATGGGGAAAGATGGAAATCCAGAGAGTGGGGCACTCCACCTTACTGCAGGGACTGAGGACAGGTGGACTGAGCAGGTCCCCAGGGTCAGGTGTAAGGTTCCCCAGGCTCAGAAATGTAGAGCAGAGATAAAAGCATAGCCAGATAAAATTTAAGGGACGTGAAAATCCGACACAAGGCATTAACATGAGGTGATGGTGGTGGGTTGGGAAGGAGGAAAAATCAGGAACAATTCTACCTCCTTCTAATACATAAAAGTTCCCACAAAATGAAAAATTGATATACGGCAAACTTCCCAAAAGAAAATTAAACCCATCTTTTACATTTACACAACCTGACATATGTTAACAACTCCTATGTTTTCTCTAGGAGGCTAACCAAATATACTTTTTCTTCTACTGTCTGCAGTTGGCTTGCCTACATTGGAAGAGCAGCAGCATCCGTAGAAACCAACCACTGCAATTGCTAACTGTTTCTTATCAAATCCATACATGGGAAGGACTGTGCTTCTTATGTTAAAATTTAATTCCTTAAAAGTATACATTTCAGTCTCAGGATGTCAGTCACACTATTAAACCTATTTATAGATAAGTAAAATGAATAGCAGATGGCCTGCACAGACTAGGATTTTCAGGCATGCTGCAAAACAGCTAATGATGACCTGGGACACACACTTGTGAATTTTCTGCATTAGTAATTGCAGCAGTAGTGCTGGCTGTGAAGTATTGATTGGAAATCTTGATAGAGTATTCTAATTTTTCTCAAATCAGAGGGTGTCCCACTGCGAGTCAGTGGCTTTGTTGAGAAGAAAGCAGAGTCTGGTGGGTTCTCCCCCATTCTAACACACTGATTGCTCTTCTCATCTTCTCAGATGCCCAGGCAGCTATCGCATAGTTTTCCCTCCCATCAAAATTCCCCAGAATAGTCTGCTTACTAAATTGAGAGTTTAAAACATCTTTGCTAGAAGTTCCATAAATGTAGACATCAGCTTTAAGGAAAAGAACCTTCTGTCTTTTTTTTTTTTTTTGAAAAGTCAAGGCGAATACTTACAAGAAAGAAGAGAACAAAACCTGTAGAACAATAATGTTCAATTTTTAAGGAGGAAATTAAAACACTAACTCATTTTATTTCTAAACTTTTTCATTTCTTTCTTTTTATTGTTATTCCAATTATGCAAAAGAAAATTAAATTATAACTTGTATACAAGGGAGGCATTTATAATTAACTTATTTTCTTGACAGGTTTATTCTTGTATAATATCTAAATATTCATTTAAGTCTCATTTCTCTGTACTGTATGTTATGCTAAAGTAAATTGATACAGAACGCTGGGAAGGGTGAGGAAGAGCCTAATAATCACATTTTGTTATTTGCAAGAGAAGGATGAGCTTGTCTGGTTCATCATTTCAGCTGGCTTTTGTACTTTTTTTTTTTTTATTTTTTTTTTTTTTTTTTTAAGAGAATCATAATTACCACTTAGAGGAAGACAGTTGTATAATGGAGAGTACTCATTTCACAGTCTTATTCCTTTCCAAGACACTTTCTAGCATCACAAGTTTCAGATTGCTCTAAAAAGACCCTAAGGAGTTCATTTATTTACCATCAAAGCTAAAGGAAGAAAACTACAGAAGCAAAAGCCATTCTTAGCTTAAAGGGACAACACACCAGCTCTCCACATTTGTAAGATATGAGTACAAATACCTTTGTCAGACTCTTCTCACCTCAGATAAATGATTTAAGCAGGTAAGTTTCCATCCCCCCCCCCCCCCCCCCAAAAAAAAAAAAAAAAAAAGTTGTTATCCAGTAGATAAAGCTGTTAACCAGTAGAATCAGTTCTTCTACCCACCTGAGTGTAATGATCCATGTGATATTGCAGCCCTGAAGATATTAAATACCACTTATATCTAACAGGACAGGATTTCATTGGAAAGGCCACTTCCCCAGTTCGCCAGTTCCCAACATTCTCCAGTTTCCAGAAATAAGAGTACACAATTCCTGTTACTGTTAGACTGGTGAGGAAAATAGGTTTCATTAAGAAAGATGAAGGCAAAGAAAAGTAGTATCATTATCCATTATTGCCAATCTCAAGCTTAGAAAAATGTTAAGGCAAGCTCTCCATATTACACTTAAAATAATGAGACGTTTGGAGTCCTCTGCATTTGTGTTTGGATTTGTACATTCCCAAAGCTTTCTTAGCAATTATTGACCATCTCTTCTGATTGCATAGTTTTAAGACCAGAGCCTTTCAAAACCTCATTATCTCAAACCTTGTCAGTGTCTCTGGGCCAATGTTTCCTTTTTAATCAGCAGAAAAAGCAACTCAGAACAGAAGGACTAACAGTGCATCAGAGAAGAAATTGCTGGTACTGTGTTTACAGCAAATGGACTTGGTGAGGATGTCTTTGATATTTGTTCTGTGTTTGTAGGACCATATACTTCATTTTCCAGCCATTGCTGAGGGCTGTTTTTTGAAGTCTTGATAACATTGCTAACTAGCCAGCAATGCAAGCTTACTCAAATGCAAACGTGAGAATTAATATGTGATGTCCACATCTTAACTAGTTACTAAGCCTCCAGGTCATGTAGGTTGTTGACATTTGCTGGAATCAGTCGAAAACTTTCTCATAAAGTGTAAGAGATATATTACCATGCTTGGAGATCAAGTCATTGCACTTGCAGTGAAAGGCTGGATGGTTTTAGCTCTTTATTTGCTGCCTGGGGAGGCCTGAGCACTGCACTGGGACACAGACTTCCACACAGCAACCCTTTTTCTAGACCTACCTGGTTGGCTATGTTACTTCAAGCTGTGTCTTCATGTGTTCAGTTCTTCCATGTTCTGCAATCACCCCTTCTCATTTAAACTGATGATATCTGGATTGTCACTTTCCTGATAGTGCCAGAAGAATTCTGCAGGAAATATTGATTTCTGTCTGCTGGAGCTGACTTTACGGCAAGGCTTTGTTCCCCTGTAGTGGGTTTACGTGGCAAGGTTTTGGTAGGAGGGGGGCCATAGGGGTGGATTCTGTGAGAAGGATCTAGAAGCTGCCCCATGTTTGGTAAGGGCCCCACTGCTGACCAAAGCTGAGCCAATAAGCGATGTTGTTTTGCGCCTCTGTGAGAGCATATTTAAGACAGGGAAAAAAATGCTGCGCTCACTCAGCAGCTGGGAGGGTGAGAGGAGTGAGAAACAGCCTTGCAGGCGCCAAGGTCAGTGAAGAAGGAGGGGGAGAGGTGCTCCAGGCGCCGGAGCAGAAGTCCCCTGCGGCCTGTGGTGAGGACCATGGTGAAGCAGGATGTCCCCCTGCAGCCCGTGGAGTACCACAGTGGAGCAGGGTTCCACGCTGCAGCCCGTGGAGGAGACCACGGTGGAGCCTGTGCCCCGAAGGAGACTGCGGCCTGTGGAAGACCCCTGCCGGAGCAGATTCCAGGCCGGACCTGCAGCCCGTGGAGAGGAGACCACGCAGGAGCAGGTGACCCGGCAGGAGCTGCTGCCCATGGGGGACCCAGGTTGGAGCAGTTTGCTCCAAAGGGATGGACCCCGTGGTACGGACCCATATCTGGAGCAGTTCTTGAACAGCTGCTGCCTGTGGGCAGCCCATGCCGGATCAGTTCGGCAAGGACTGCATCCCGTGGGTGGGACCCCACAGCACAGGAGACAAGAGTGACCGAGAAGGAGCGGCAGAGAAGAAGTGCTGTAGACTGACCATAACCCCCCTTCCCCTGTTCCCCTGCGCTGCTCGGGGGGAGGAGGTGGAAGAGGGTGGATGGGGGGGGAAGGTGCTTTTGGTTTCTTTCCTTTGTTTCTCACTTCTCTAGCTTGTTAGTAATAAGCAATAAATCTTACTTTCTCTCTATGCTGAGTTTGTTTTGCCCGTCATGATAATTATTGTGCGATCTCCTAGTCCTTATCTCAACCCTTGGGCCCCTTTCATCGTATTTTCTCCTCGCTCCTCTTTGAGGAGGGGGAGTGAGAGAGCGGTTGTGGTGGAACTCGGCTGCCCACCCGAGTAAAACCACCACATCCCCTCCGACCCTTTTGAGTATTATGTATCACATACTATCTTCTTCAACAGAGGTGCAGGCTCATATCCGAAGGATGTGCAAAGCTAGGCCCATTTGCTTTCCAGCTGGCCGAACAAATGCTGTTGGTGGTTTTTCACAAAAAATATTTTAATTCTGGGAAAATTCACACAGTGGCCTCTGCTCAGGTCATCCCTCAGAGGGGAGGATCAGCTCAATTTGCTGAAGCCAAGACAGCTCTGGAGAGTAATCATTTTTTTTTCTCTGGCAGAATGAAAATGAAGGGCTGGACAAGCTAATCAGGAGAGATTGCACAATAGATACAATTCTTACACAAATAATACTGCATCATGCACTACTAACAGTTCGGGTTAAGCTGCTGTTGATCCTGAGTAAAATCATTTTAAGACAGACAGCAAACTTGATACTGTTCTCTGGTGAGATTACGATTTCTTTGCAAAGGGTAACTATATTTGCAAAATAGACTTTTGCAAAGCACTTCAATTAGAATCATTAATAAAAAATCATGCACAGAAATCCATGACACTTATTGACTTATAAATCAAAATAATTGTAAATCGGGAATCATGCCTTCTATAAGGGCATTTTTAATGAGATGCTCAGATATCTATCCTTGGCCTGACACCATTCAATGCTTTTATCAGTGGTCTGAGAGAAAACATAGTCTTTATCTGAATAAAGTTCACAGGTCATATAACACATGAAAGAATGAATGATGACAGAGACCGCCTGACCTACAGCGTGATCTATTTTGCCTGATAGCTCAGGCTTGTTCAACTCCCGAATTGTTTTTAATACCACAATGCCAAGTTGTGGCAATGGGAAGAAAAAAAAAAAAAAAAGTTGTTCGTGTCTATAGAACAGGGAGCTTTGTCATGGTAAAACTGTCTCAAAATAGGATTTAGAGGTCACCAAAATGAGTCTGAAATCTGTAGCTAACAGGAATTGACACTCCTCTTCCCACATCCCCCATAAGGCAGGCCTTGTTATAAGTCCAGCCTTCATGATTCTATGTCTACTAAGGGACAAGCAATAGGACCTAAATCTGAAAAGTAAAAAAACTTGCTGAAGTGAAACCAGGATAGCTGTTTAACTACGCATTTACTCCTAGATCAAAAGGTGTTTATATCTTCTAAATACGATCTTTGAGGATGCCCCCCTGCATAGCACAGGCCATGGCATTATCCAAAGTTAACTATTGCCTTGGCTTGTGCACTGCTCAGACAGTAATCTCATCTTCACCAAGAAGCATTTGTTACAGGAGAATCCCATACAACACTTTCAAATATCAGTGAAAGGAGCCTTGAAGATTCCCCACTTTCAGACCTACTAAGTTTAGCAGTGATGACTGGCACAACTCCTCAATTACCTATTTTAAAATTACCACCACGTACAGTTTAAAATTCTCCCCATTTACTGTTGAAAGGGAAATGAATTTGTTCTTCTTGTTGTTTCCTGATATGCATTTATCATTTGGCTTATTTGAATTCAAAAGAAAATATGTATTGAATGCTTCCCTGAGCTGAGTACTTTTCTTTATGACTGTTGGTGATTTTCGACCATTTCCATGTGGTAATGAAACAATACCTTTATTAGAGTGTTTTGTTTTTTTTTGTTTTGTTTTGTTTTGTTTTTTCATCCTCTTGTGCCTTGGAAACACTCTGTGTTGTTCTTACCTCTGCTAGGTGTTGATTTCTTCTCATTTGTGTCCTTTTCCCTTATCAACACACTACTCTTCCTAGCATTGTATTTGTATCAACATCCTCATTTTTCAATTCATAACATATATACGTGCGTGCATTTGTGTATACGTACATATACATAGGATGGATGAGGTGACCTCTGGAGATAGCTTGCAACATAAATATTCCTTGATTCTATGACTCCACACACATGTACATAAAAATAAAAACTACAAATGGACCTCTTTAAGTGCATGTTGGAAACTTTATCTGTGAATTTTTGCCTCTCTCCTCCCCGCACCACCAAACTGTGGATGGATATGTGTAAGCATTTATTATAATATACATTTAATTTAAATTTAAACTTTAAATTTGAGTTTTATTTAAACTTTAAATTTTTCAAAAATATGAATGACAGCTGAAAAGTTTTTATTCAGAGCTTAAGTAGCATTATCAGTTTTGCAAAACTGTGCCTTTTAAAAGCACAAGTACATGTATACTGCTGAGTATATATCCACTGCTGTATGTGATTTATGCTTTCTTTATATTAATAACATGCAAACAAAAATAATTATTTGTACCTCACCAGCAATTGCTTTTGTCAGGAGCTGCTTTTTTACCCACAAAGGGCAGCCTTCCTCTGCGGCAGACAACTGTACGCTGGGAAACTGCCCTTGGTTATCAAAGAGAGACAATCTCAAATCCCTGTTTAATGCAGACTCTGACAGTGTCGATAACATTTTCCAGGAGCATGCATGGCCGCGCAGCTCCCCAGACCACATGCGTCATCACCGTCTGGTGGAGGTTTACCCATGCGGAAGAGAACCTCTAGCCTTGTCCCCACTGTCCCCATGCTCATCCTGCCATGGCTCCTGCCTCACTCCTGGAGCTCCTCAGGGCTCCCAGACCACCTCAGCTCTGGGCTCTGCTCACCAGCCAAAGCCTGAACAACAAACGATGACCTTGAGAAGACTTTCCTCAGGAAGGCAACTAGATGTTATCACCCCATGCCTGGGACAAAAGCAGAGAAACACCAGTCTGTCTTAGGGATTTTGAGGACAAAGCTCCCACGTGCATCTCTCAAACCTCAGATGCTCATGTTAGAGCAAAGCTTTTGCACATACACAGAAATAGATGCTCAGGGTCTTCCACCACATCCTCCAGAGCTGTGTGATGGTCTGTAAAAGCCAGGTAAAGACAACACTTAGGAAACACCTGTAGATGTTTAGGACCAATAAGATCTCATTGATTTGGAAGCACGATATAACAATTTCTGGCATCAAGCACTAACTTCCTCTCCCAGACTGAAGCTGAGGAGCTGAGTTGATCACATCATCTAAAAACACCCATGTAGAAAGATGGCTGCTGATGGTAGGGAGCACTCTAATCTTGGAAACAAAAGGAAAATGAGGCTCGGCTGCTAGAAGTAGGAGCTTGAATAATTTCAAAGCATCTACGTGGAGCAGATTTGATAGCAAGGAGGGTTAAACAGCGTGGCAATGTACCTGAGGACCTGACGGATTCCCTGCCTTTTGAAGTCTTTGAAAATCAAGACAGAAATGTCTCTAAAAAAATATGTTGTAACTCAGCCAGAAATTAGGGACTTTTTATGGGACTTATGGAATGAACTTCTGGGCCTTGTGCATGCAGTGATCAGACAACATGCCCATGACATAAAAATAGACAGTACTGAATGTTTTGGTTTTTTTTTTTTTGGTTGTTGTTGTTGTTGTTTGTTTGTTTGTTTTTTGTTTGTTTGTTTGTTTGTTTTTTAATTATTATTATTTTAAAGTATCCTCATAGTATCCCCCTCTGGTCCTAAAACTAATTCTCAGATTATTTTTTCTCCGTTTTACATTTTTTGATTAATTAAAAATATAATTCCTTCAGGCTTAAAAGAAAGGTAATACACACACACACGTGTTTCAAATGAGTTTTACTACAGCTTCTGTTTGTTATCCAGCCTGAATCTGAATTATATAAAATCTGTTCAATATTCAAAAATTCAAGTTATATTATTTGCTGGAGAATTTTATTACTCTGCAATAATGCTATTTCTGTTTCCCTGTACTTCTTCAGTGACAGTATTTTCAAGACTACACGCAAAACCTCAGCTTTAAAATACTATCCTCTGTGAAAGACTAAGGTGAAAGAAATATGCAAAATACTTCCGATTTCCTTTGAACTTCTCTTTAAAGAGATAAAATAACAATAGAATATTATGAAAGTTTTCAAAGACAGGAAAACACTCTTTTCCCAGAAACAATTAGTTTTACAAGGTCATTTGAAAACCAAGTGCACTATAAAAAAGCTTCATATGCTTTTTGCAATACTTTCATTTTTTAATCATCCATTTAACACAAAGTGCAGTATGTCATCCAATGAGTATCCTTCCAAATATTCTGTTGACAACAGAATTAATCTAGTACTTATATATCAGATACATTGATTTATAGAAACTGGAAGTATATGTTAATTATCCAATAAATATAAGCTCGCTGGACAGCTGTACAATGTAATTTCTGCAAAAATACATTTTCCCCCAAAGATGCTAGTAGACTGGCTGTTTATTATGTCAGGAAATTATAACAAGATGAGAAGGAAGAGTTAGAGAAAATAGCTGCTTTACTACTCATATTTGAAAATTGATTTTGTAAATATTTTGACTTATTTTTTTTAATACATTTTTTTTCCTAAAGACATCATTTGCATTCTTAAATGCTGTTAAGTAAACACCATTTTTTACACAAGTTCTCTGTGGATATTTGCTACAACAATATTAAAATCATAAATTGCTAGGTCTTACTTTTTTCTTCCATACTATATAAACATGTAAAATGAGAAAGCAGTTTTAAAACTTTGTAAAAAATGTAGAAAATAACATATAAATCTTTCATCACAAACCTGAAATATTAAAGTAGTAAATGTTTTTATTTTGAAGTATGCTATCATACTTGAATCCAAACCCGGTTTAGAACTCTATACCCCGGTACTCCAATCACACCACAGAAAGGATATTTCAAATGGAGATCTGTGGTTTGTGTTTCTGGACAGTGGGAAAGAGAGGTCAGTGGACAGGCTGATTGCTTTGGGTGGAGCACAGAAGCATGTGAAGCCCTGTTAGAGAGCAGCCTTCAGGGCATATGCATCTGCCCACTTACAACTTTAAGGATTAGAGGCACTATCCTGTGCCCAGGAATATTAAGATTTAGACCAATGGAAATTCTGATTTTGTACTTTTAAAGAACTGGCAGGATCAGGTGCTCTTTTGTTTCAGTTAGAAATAGCAAGAAAACCTGCCAAACTCATTCCTAAAATTGTTACTGAAACTGGTCTAAAAATGCTAAGAAATCCCTTCACCTAATGTTACATACAGATAGAGCATGTTATTTATATGTATACCGAAGAGCAGCTGAACAGGCAGAAAACCCGAGTACCTCCAGAAAAGAGAATCTGCATCTCTAAGACAAGGCTACTCAAATGATGGTTTCCAAAGTGGATGTACACAGTGAGGCAAATTTGTCTGCACCTCACTGAGGTCTGGAGCAGAAGGAGGGAGATACATAACATGTATTTGCTCAGGCATCAAGCAAGCCCAAGGAGGGAAGAGCTCGGTATGGCAGGGCTGGAAAAACAGCTCTGAAAATCCCTGTCTGAGGGAACACCCTCCCAGTACAGCCACAATCAGCCATGTGCTGAGTGCTCTAAGTACCTGCGGGCACTTCACGTACTTCAGAGAAGTTTAAGAGAATGTCAGTAAGAATGGTTCAAGTAACCTCACACCACAGCTTGAGCAGGAGAGCTAAAAGAGGCATCCAGAACAGCTGAAGGTAACACTGGATACTGCTGGTGGATCCAATGAAACCTTTGCCCTTTCACTCATCCTGGGCTGAGGATGCTACTCAGAGAAGGACACAACAGGCATGTCTTCTTATTGTCCCTAGCACTGGGCAATAAAAACTTACTTGAAATTCCCATGTTCTCCTGATTGCTGGGACCACTTCAGTTAAACATTGAGGACAAAAAATGTTTTTGATGTAGTACATGAACATTAAAAGGACTTTTCTCTGTCACAAGAAATTCAACCTCTGTACAAGACAAGAAAAGCAAATTAAAAAAAAAAAAATGAATAACAGAATTGAACACAAAGCATGAAGTGTTCTTGGAAGATGTGAGTTTCAACAAAGGAAGAAGATGATAGGGCACCTGGCCAACACAGAGCAGGACTGAGCACACAAATGCTAGGAAACATGCTGTCCCTTGCGTGTGAAATGATGGCAGTTGTGACAGTTCTTAGACCTGGAGCCAGCCAACAGCACAGCTCCCCTGCCTTCTGAGGCGAGCCGTGCACTGCCCCAGACAGCTGTACAGCGCCTACGAGATGGAGAAACCTGGTCCTCCCATATTTTTACCTGTGTCTGAATTTTCCTACTCCTCAACTTCTGCTTCACTAATAAACTCATTAAATATAGCAATATAATCAGCATAAAATTTTCCCCAGGGGACGGAGAGAGAATAGCAAAGGATTGTACATGACAAATGCTATCATTCTGCTAAATGTGCTGTAGGTAGGTACTCAAACACCACGGCTGTAGGCTTGTTACGACAACATATTAGTAGAACAGAATTAGGTGAAAGGGCCCTCTCTATCTTTTCAGTCTGTAACCCTGTTATAAAATAACGAAACATCGCCAGGCTAAGGAAAATGCTGTGTATAAGAGTAATACTGGGGAAGGGAGAGGGTAGCAAAAAGCAAGAGCCAAAAACATAAAATAAAATAAAAAAGAGCACTGATCCACAAGGTGAAGAAAGCAATGGACTGCAGAAGAAGTCTCTGAAGTCTCAGTCATGCCCACTATGGGAAGTCTGAGATCCTGGCACATTTCTCCTGTACAGGAGTACCAGCTGAATTCAGCACTGAGATGTTTCCCAAGGGGTGCAAAGCCATTTCTCACAAATTTTGACAGACATATTCTTGCTCAAGAATATGTGCTGTTTCTGAAGGAGTAATGCTGCTCTACAATTTCTACAGGAGTAACTGTTAGCAGTAGTACACAAGCGGCAGTAGTGCAACTGTGGTCCTATTGCTACAGGAGCACATTGCGTGGTGGATGCTTTAATAGGCACAAGGCCACATTCTATGTAACTTTACAAAAAATGCGTACATACTTTCTGGATACACACACACTGTGTCCTGAACTAATCCATTGTATTCATTCACTTTCGATCAGTATCTAGATTCAGATCCTTGCAGCAGTCATAGCATCTCAGTGCAGGAAGACAAAAGCATAAAATCCCATATTGGCATTGAACGGAGTGTAGCGGAGGGGCAAGCGAAAGCGTGCTTCCACTTTCAAAAGACTCAAACCAGCTCTGTCCTTAATCCCAGTAGATAATTTCCACACATACCCTTCTATAAAATTGGCCTCATGCATTTTCATAGTATTTTTAACTTTTTACAAGTGCAGTTATTACTGGTAGCATTTAGAAAAACTTCTCTTACAGAGATTCATTCCTTGCTCACTGCTCTTGTATAAGACATAGCTGCCTTCCTGTATGAAAGCATGTTCTGCACAAAAACTGTGCTCCTAATCCTCTCCTGTCATATCTAGTTAACTAACCTCATTTTGCATTGGTAAATACAGCATATAATAACGTGAAGCAATAGCATGACATATCCCACCAGAAAGCTATCACCAGGAATTTTTGTAAAGTGCCATAGAGGGGACAATCCAGCTATTTTATCATCTAGGAATCACTGAGTAGGTTTTTGCCAAACAAATCAACTTCTAGCCCTCATTGACTCCGATATCCATCCAGCCATTCAAACCCAAACGCAGCCCAAATGTCAAACCACTGAAATGATGTCGTCCTATGCAACACCTTAACATAAAAATCACTGCACATACAAGATAAGCACAGCAACAGATCATTTGCTTTGTCTTCCTCATAGCACTGAGCAAGAATTATAGAAGCAAAGTATGACCCAGATGACCTAGTGCTATGACAAGAAAAACAGACACTCATTACAACATTGTCTTCCTATCTGCTTCCTGAATAGGTCAGCAAAGGTTCCCCAGAGCCAGCAGGCCTCGTATTTAGGCAGGTAGGTGCATTCAAGGGAAGAATATTCAGCTAGAAGGCTTTCTGATTAATCCATCACCAGTCCGTGCTACATCTGGGACAGCACACCAGTGCACTGCATTTCCCTTGGGGCTGAGGGAGAAGCCATACCTGTCCCTGTATTTAATGTATGGTTTTCAAATACAGCTGTAAATATTAGCTTTCACAAAAAGGTCTTAGAATACAGAAACACTTACTATAGCCAGTTTTTCTCCAAACATTTTTTTTCCCAGAACTTGCACTGTTTTTCCTGTACCTCACAACAAGATGTATTGGTTTTGCTAAGTTGCCAAATCAAAATTATACCAATGGCATTTAATTATGAGCCACTTACATCTGATCTGAACAGTAAGAGACATTAGATTTCTGGAAAATCCTCTAACACAGTTAAAAATCATAATCCTTTCTGAGTCGTGTATTTCAAAAACAACTTGCATATTTCAGTTCTATATGTTTTAATATGCCAAACAGATAAACAAACAAACAAACAAAAGCCAGGTATATAGGTAAATGTAATGATTTGAAAACCTAAATCACGATACATCAGTTCATCACAATCTCTTGCAGTTGAAAGATAAAAGTCAATAAGATCAGCAAGTCTACATTAAGCTTTGACAGAGTAATAATATAACATTTATGATGGATAATAACTATGCAAAAAAGAGAGGAATAGGACTTATTTTTCTAAGTCACATATACAAAATTACAACATCATTTGTGCATTTTGTCGTACAGGCTATGGGATAAAAACAATACTGGGTGATTGCAAAATGGTCTCTAAATGAGTTTATAAAATTCTTTAGTATCACCCTCATTCATTTTAATATGGTAGTCTTGGAATAAAATCAGAACGTGCTGAGAAAACCCTGTCAATACATTTTCATTGTTTTCAACTAAACAAAACACAACTGAATGTTCCAGTGAAAAATCTCAATTAAAAATTATTAATTAAATGTCTTGAATGGATTAACTATGAACTATGAAGTTAAAAACCAGTGTATTCATGCTCCACATTTCTGATTCCAAAACTGAAAACCACCTAGCTATTTTTACCTTATAGACCTGATCCAGTCACTGCAGATTAGGTCCAGCATCACATGTATCTTGATTTAATTTTGGATTTTAAGATACTTTTTTTCCTGAAATAAATTAGGAGATTTTCAAAGGTACCAATAAATATTAAGTAAATAACTTTATATTGCACATTTGAAAATCTCGTGAATGATAAATGTGTGGAAATTACTGTTGTAGAAAGATATGATCACAAATCAGAAATCATGACTTTGAGGGGTTTTTGTTTGTTTGTTTGTTTTTTTTTTTTAA
Organism: Nettapus auritus; assembly: GCA_011076525.1. Lineage (NCBI taxonomy): Eukaryota > Metazoa > Chordata > Aves > Anseriformes > Anatidae > Nettapus > Nettapus auritus. Next base: position 94,359,836 of record CM021766.1, on the reverse strand, counting down.
GTATTATTGATCTAGTATCTAAATCTCTTAAATCTGAAAGAGCACTAAATCCTTTTTTGAAAGCATCTTTATTTTTAATGTTTTAAAGCAGCTGAGTACTCCAGCTCTGATCTAACAACACAGTTAATAACACAAGTATATGACTTCAGAATTAAGCACGTGCATATATTCAGGATTAGGGTTTTAATCTGTCATTTTTCCTAATGGTTTGTTAAATGGAGGAGTACAGAAAAAAAAAATATATATATATTGTATACATTTCTAATTGGGAACGATAGTGACTGATAAAAGCATTTAAAAAAAAGATATGCTAGTGGGGGGAAGGTTTTTTTTTACTGCTTTTTGATGTTTTAAGAAAGACAAAAGACAGAAGAAATAAATTAGATTTTGATGAACAGATTTCTCCTCTCCTGCCTCCTAATGCAGGAGTTTTTTTCTCTGGTGTCTTCATCATGTTGCTCTTTTCTCTTAATTTACTGTTTCCCCCCAGTTAACCATTCCCTCAGCTGGATCCAAGACCATCCATTTCTCTTTTTTCTCTCTCTCTCAGCCCTTTCAACTGTTCTTTTCTGGCAGCAGCCTCTGTGCTGCTGCATCCTCTCCTGCCATGCTCGCATGGCCGTGCCCTTCCTGCACTCTGTCTCACCACCACTGGGAGCCTCTTCTCTGGCAACAATCCAGCCATGCTCTCCAATGCTATGTAGGGCTTCTGCTCTCACCTGGTGGCCTCATGTTTTCTTCTCAAGTCCGGCAAAACTTTTTCTATTTCTCTCCTAGCCCACATCTCAAACTCCCTTTTTAAACTATTCATTCTGTTCTTACATTTGCCTCTCCCTCTTCCTTTAACTTTTACCTTGAATTCAAGCCATTTTAATCTTCATTGACTTCTGACAAGACCTCTCCCTTCCTTCTTGCTTGTTTTAGCCCATCTCAACCATTTGACCTAGACTTAATAATAAACTCTTCCGTATGATCCCTTCCTTATGAAGGTTATTCTCTGAAGAATAACCTTCTTCATTCCACAGAGCTTACTGTGCCATCCCGCCACACCTTTTCTGACATCCAGCCAATTACCCTCTCCAGTTTCTCTTTGACACTAATCTTCAGTAGGTTCTTCCTACACAGACAGAAAATTTCCATTGCCTCAGAAAGGTTTTGGTTCTGTTACTTCCTTCTGGCCTCTTCCCTCTTGACTCCAAGACATGGTAAATTGTGTACACCTATCTTGGTAGCAATGTGGCTGCAGTAATATGACAGCATGGAACAAAAAAATTACCGAAAAAGCAGGATGAATAGTCCGGCATTTCACCTGCTCTGATCTCCTTATACTAAAAGTCCTGTTCCTGGGCAAACAAAGACACCTTTACATTTCATTTTACAGTCAGTCTCTATCCTCATCAGCCTAAATCTATCTCCTTAAGAAAAGTCAGTCACCCACCGTGTTTTTCACAGGTACACCTTCATATTACTCTGACTGTTCCCTGTCTTGTGTTCACCTTTTTGGCAGCCTGCCCACTTGGCTGAGAAGAAGATTCTTAATGAACTGAAAACACAGAAAGGGAGCACGCAAGTGTAAATACAGATACGCAACAAAGGAGTAAAAGCATTGCCTGGGCACTCTGGCGCACACACACACCAAAAAAAAAAAAAAAAAAAAAAAAAAAAAGTGAAAAGAAAAAAAAATGAAAGCAAAAGCCCAGCTAGAACTAGACTAGCAAGGGACATTAAGGTTAAAAAGAAACAATTCTATGGGAGTGTGATATGCAACAGGAATTTCAGGAAAAAAATGTGTCTGTTGATGGATGGGGAAGAGAGAAGCAATAGGCATCAAAGAACAGGCTGAAGCACTTGGTGTCCTTTTTGTCTTAGAAGTCTTCATAGACAAAGCTTGCTCTCAAATCCCAGCAGGTATCAACACTGTTCAGAAAAAAATGAGGGACAGCCAACAGCAAAGTAGCAATAGGTTAGAGACTACTCGGAAAAAATGGGTATGTTCAGCTTCATCAGGCCAGATGGGTTTCACCCAAGGATCTGACAGGATTTGACTGATGTGACTGCAAGGCTGGTATCAATCACCCATGAAAAATCAAGGTTGCAGGGGGAGGTCCCTGATGACTGGGAAAAAGCTAACATGATTCCCAGCTTTAGGGAGGTCAAGGAAGAGGACCCAGGGAACAATCAGTTGGTCTGCCTCACCTCAGCCCCTGGAAAATCCCCTGGAAAACGTCCTCTCAGGATCCATCTCTGAAGACAGAAAGGACAGGAAGGCTAGCAGGAGCAGTCAGCAGGGATTTTTGAAGGGCAGATCGGGCTTGACCCAGCTCATTTTCTTCCATGAAGGAAGGGTCAGAAGTGGTGGAGGTGAAATACTTCATTCAGACTTCTGACACCATCTTCCACAGTGTTCTTCCTTTTAAGCCAAGAAAATACAGGTGGGACAGACAAACTGTGGGAGCTGGACTGGAAGGGGCAGGAGTGGAACGACAGTACAGCCACCCTGTCTTCAGTTTCCCTATGGCCCAGTAGGGAAGGCTGTTTCCATAAACACAAGGGAAAAGTCTGTATGCTTCATGCCGTGTTTCAAATCAGCTGCCTTGCTGAAGGGAGAGGGTTCACATGGCTCCCAGAAAAATCCCACTTTGTGCCTTGAGTTTCATGCTCTCAAGTCAAGCTGGCAGATGCAGATCTTGTAAGTTCAGATGATGAAGCAGACCCAAGAGATGCCAAGTTTGAGCAGGTTAGGAATCATTAATGTTTCTGTTACTTGTTTGATTCGGTGATTAAAATCTCCCACTGAGCACGTTTCTGGAGAGGCTAACACTCAAAAAGAGGATTCCTCTGAGATAAAAGGCTTATAGTATGTTTCTTCTATTTTTATTATTTTTTTCTTTCCTATCCCAGGTGAACTTGATTGCTCTTTTTCATTAACTTGCATGCTTTTCTGGTTTCATTCTGTGTTTTGGTTTGGTTTGGTTTGGGTTGGGTTTTGCTGTTGTTTTTGCTACAGCTGTGTTTTCTTAGTTGGTTTTTGCTCCTCACAGAAGATACAGTAATTTTAGTAGCTCTGTGAAGCTTATGTATTTTGCTATTGTTTTGACTACATTATCACCACCGTTTAATGATAATGTATTCTCAGTATTTTGTTTGCCAAACATGCAACTGTTTTTAACTTGCAGTAAATGCATAAGCTCATTAAGCACTGCTTCCCATTATGCTACCGTATTACTTTACAGGTTTCAAGTTCTTTAGTGGAATAAGAAGTTTAATTGCTCCTCAATTTCCGGAAAGACGGTGCTTAACACCTTGCATTAGATTCCTGCCTAGTGTTTTGCTGCTTCACCCTGTCTATAAAAGTTTTCTTGCAGTTAAATTCCTTTCTTGCAGATAAATTCTGCCATGTGGAATGGCAGAAATAAAAGTAAGTGTATTTAGTGGAGTGTAACATGAAGAACAAGGCGAATTAAATGAATCATACACAGTGCTTTTATGCTGGCTATGTAAGACTCTGAAAAGAGGGGACAAAGCTTTTATGTCTGAAAGTCTTCAGTTACACTGAAAAACCACAGGAAGTTTCTCTGGTAACATGGCCCCATGCACACCCCACAGACGCCCCCCACAGACTGCCCATCTTCAGAAAGATCAGATCTTGACTCCACAAGCTTTCTGCCCATTATGCAGGAAGAAGTAAGGAAATCCATTATTTCAGTGTAGCAACGAGAACCTATGGCATAAGACATAACATACTGGCACCTGTAGCAATTGCAACTTTTTTTTTTTTTTCTAGGTGCAGTCAGGATGTGGTTTTGCAGGCTGCTGGCTGGTGCTAATGGGGGCAAGGTCACAATTCTCCTCTTTACCTCTCTCTGCTCTCCACCTCATGGCCTTGTCGCATCTGACACTCGTCACAACAGTCAGGATGCCACTGGTAACACTGAGAGAAGAAAATACCCACTCGTTGCTGCATTACTGGTGTGCCACTCTTTATTGAGGGGACTTGGTTGAGAGTGGGATTTACTAAAGGCTGAGGTGGGACAAGGCCTGTGGTGGGATGCACAGCCAGCAGGAGGAGGGTGGAACCATGGGCAATGGCAACTCTCCATAAAACCATACCTTAATTTGGGCTTGGATTTTCCAAGGCTCAGGCCATCTTTTTCTGCTGGGTGAAAATCCAACCAATCTACCTGAAACTGTAGGCTGTCAAAAGGGGGTTGCAATACACTTGATCCCAGGCCTTGACTGAGAGATGGGGATTGCAAGGTCTTTGCTTTCAAGCCAGTGTATAGAAAAATTCTGTTTTTCAGGTGCTGGTTGACATAGGAGAACTACTTTCAATGGTACCCATTATGCCATTAATTCAAGTGAGAGGTCTCTGCCAGGATATAATGGTTTTAACCTTGCTCACAGCCATTTAAAAATCAGTCTCCCCTATGAAATTTCTGTATTTTCCCTAGCTGCTGATGGGAAGAGTTGTCTTCTTTTCCTTTTTTTTTTTTTTTTTTTTTTTTTCTTTCTTTTTTTCTTTCTTTCTTTCTTTTTCTTTTTCAATGAACTTATGATAAGCCATAATGAAAGAACAAATCAAGTACTCAGAAAAAAAGATTCCCATTTTTTTTTTTTTGAGCAAATACAATTCTTATGTCCTTGTGCAATGTTAGACAAGTTGCTCAAATCAGACTTTCCTGACATACCCACTAATTAAGCATTTCTCATTGCCTGAATGCTTTTTTTGTTTGTTTGTTTGTTTTGGGTGGGTTTATTTGTTTTGTTTTGTTTTTCCTCAAAGTAATTTAAATGAGATGTGATATCTAACATCAGTGGAAGCTCTTCCGTGAATACATTAACTTCTACTGAAAAAATCTAAGTACCCTAATACCTTATTTTCCTAATATTAAAGTTTTCAACCAAACATTAATTTACAAAAAAAGGTGCAAGGCAGTTTTCAGACTACTCTGGTCCATGTGCAAGTTTTAGACATCTTTGAAAATACATCAAAAAAAGTTACTGATTATCTTCCTGAAGTGGGAAATTTCTGAACAGAAGTTATAAGAGCAAGCTATTCTTATAATAATGTCAATAAAGTCTATTCTTTTAATTCAATTTCTTTAGAATAAGCTTCTTATTAAGTTTTTTGTTTTGTTTTGTTTTTTTCTTTTTTAATAATCCATTGATGAGAGATGGTCAAGCATATAGTACATATGAGGATCAATCAGAAAGAAATGGACAATTCTGAGGAATAGGCTTCAGTGCAGAAATAGTGACCACGACGGTTCAACAACACAGGAGATCTCCAGGCATAAGGATGACAGACTCTCAGCATGGCAGTCAGCCTGTACATCATACTCTTTTATGCAAATATTACCTGTCTATCTAAAAGCACAGGAAAAAATGCCTAAGTGAGTTACAGAACTTAGCTAGATATAGGAAACAAACAAACAAACAAAAAAATGGACTTAAAAGCATGAGTTACCTCACCAAAGAAAAACTCAAGGACATTGCAGTGTTTGTGTTCTGAAAGATTTTAATCCCAGAATTGACTGTTCTAAAGCTATGGACCTTTTCAAGAAGGAAACAACAGGGATACACTTGAAAACTTAATTAGAGGGAATTATACTTTTGGCTCTCTATGGGACCAACCAGTCTACATTAAAATCAAGAATTTATAAAAACACCTTAAGTAGCTACTGATTTCAAATGAAAGATGAAGTACCTCTTTATTTTCAGAATATTATATGGAAGCTAATTCCAAGAATAGAGTATTTTCCATTTATGAGATTAAAATGTAATAGTTAAATCTACTAGTTTTCAAATTAATACCAAAAAAAAAAAAAAAAAAAAAAAAAAAAAAAAAAAAAAAAGTTTCCTCTTGCAGTTTGGTCTTATTAGAATCCCTTAACACACCTGTAAATTAAAAAATTATTGCAATGTATTCTTATGATACATATACCTATGTAAACATAGAATCCTATTTTGTATACAGAGAAAGGAAATATATTAACTCTTGTGTAGGATCCCCGAAACATAAACACTATGAATAGTGCTGGAGAATAATTAGATTTGCATAAACTCTCTCCTCCAAACACCCATACACTGTGCTATTTAGGGCCGGTTTTGAAAACCATAATTAAACAGTCAGGAAAACCCTGGAAAAGTAACAGAACCACCAGTGACATAAAAGTCATGGGGAGAAAACAAACAAACAAGCCCCTGGTTGCTCATTCAGGCTACTTAATGAATTCTTGTAATACCAATGAGTTACGGACCAGGAAAGAGCCAAGTCACAAGCCCTGCTGCTTTCAAACTTTAACAACTGCATTACACTTAAAAAAAAAAAAAAAAAAAAAAAAAAAAAAAAAAAAAAAATCACTGCTGAGGAGTTGTTCGGCTTACTGAAATACGTTTACCTCCTGCAGAGAGTCTTGTCAGCTAAATCTATAGCTAATAATTCCTTTCTGCCTGCTCGTTTATCCTTACCGAAATGCAAGGAGAAATATGATTCCCAAAGCTTCTGCTAACCCCCTCTGATGGCCTCAAGAGGATTTTCAGGGGCTGGGAATTTATAGCCATGCTACAGCATGGGATCCACACATTGTGCCTGGTTGCCAGATATAGGGAGCTGAAGGACTCTGTTGCTCACCAGCTGGGGGAGTCAGCCAACATGTCCAGGTGCTGTGACACCTCACATTTCGGACAAAGAAATGGGCTTTATTTAAAATATGGCCAAGATCCTGCCTCTCCTTCGAATACATTCATCGATTGCCTTCGTTCCTGTCGTGCCACTCATGCAGCACAAAGCAGGTGGAAATTATTCACTCTTCCCCGCTGGGGATTCCCTCAGCAAATGTAACGCCGGATTAGCCAGCTCATGAGTTGTCTTCCCTGTGGTTCCCGGGGCTGAGGAGCACCGTGTGAGCAGCCTGTGCCAAATCGTGCCCGGTGTCAGCTTACAGCTCTTGAGGGAGGCTTCCTAATTGCCATAAATTAGCTTCTATTACCTGCTTTAGAGCAGAGATTCAAGAAACTTGTTGGTTCGCATTTTGCCCTCATTTAGAGGGAGAAAAGGACGTTGAGGTTTTGCCAGGTGTCCTCCAACACTCAGCCCAGTGTGCAAGGAGGTGAATCGCTTCCTCCCCCCTTATACAGCAATTCGGGGAGGGGGGGAAAGGGGGCACAAGACCAGGATCACAGATGCACAACTGCATCTGCTCTGAATCATCTCGCTGCAACAGCACTGATAGATACTGTGCCATTATCAGTCTGAATTTAACCCGCCTTTTCTGTTCAAATGCAGGGACGTAGGCACCCTCAGCCCGCAGCCCTGGCTCAGCCCTCTTCAGCAATATTGTGCCCCTCCAAAACGACAGGAAAATACAGCCAAAAATTTTTCATACAAATTAGGGGGGAGGGGGGAGAAGCAGAAATATCTGTATGTAAATATGTACGTGGCTAAATTCTGTCTATTGTCTCACACCCATATAACTGAGAAGAAGTAAAATGACAATTTCAGCCTCGAGATAAACAAGTGGCGGAGGTATAGCTGATATTTACACTGAGGCTGAACCTGGTGCACTGAAGCTGCATAAGTACCAGCACAATATCAGAAGCTACTTTGACATGCCCTGCATGATTTTAAGGCAAAAATGTCTTTCTGTCTGCAAGAAACATAGGCAATTGAGCCCATCCCTTAGGTATAGGTTTTGCTACAGCTCCTCTAAAAGCCTATGGAAAATCATTAAGTGTTTCTACACCCTTAATCAGCACAACTCTATGAGACTAATATTTGCAGGTTCTTCCTGCTTACTCTGTACATTGATAAATCTGTTTGTTTGTTTGTTTTTCTGTACATAGATAAATCACAGGGACTATGATCTAGGAGCCCTTGTTGATTTTAAGCAGTGATTAGCACTGAAAAAAATGCCTTAGGTAGTGGGTTTCACTCCTCAGTTTCTGTAGTCAGTCAGCTCCTTTCTTGCCCCTGTGTTTGTAGAAACCTTTCTCCAGAAAGCATTTAAAAACAAAAACAAAAACAAAAACAGGAAATACCAACTAAGTGAAAGACAATCTGGGTACTACATGGATATGATGTACAGGGACAAGATTTTTGTTTTGTGTTTCACTAGCTGTTCACCAACATACCAACCCCAACCTCCAAAGAAAAAAACAAAAGACACCCCAAAGAAGAAACAGAATTGGAGGACAGTAGGGCATCAAGGATTCCTATCTTCCTATCTCCTTGTCTGTTTTCAGAAATAGAAGTGGTTAATAATAAAAACAGAGGACACATCAGAGCAGTTTCAGGTAACTTTCTGTAGTGGGACAGGTACTTTCCAACCTACTTCTTTCATGTGGCTTTCTGCAGTAGAAGAGAGGGACTTTCTAACCCACTTCTTCCAGCTACCAGCTATCATAGAAGTCACGTTGCTGCCTCAGGCTTCAGATGGGATCCACCACCATATCTTCCACCTGTGGCAAGAAGCCCCACACCAGCAAGGCTCGGTCCTGCTGCTGCTCTTCATCCCCCCAGAAGAAGCTTGCACATCACATCACCTCCCAAAATGCCTAACTTACACCCAATCCTCTGAATTAAAAATAAATAAAAATAAAAATAAAAGTAGAAAATGAGCACAGGAACCACCTTTTCTCAGTCCTTCTATCTGAAGACTCCCCATGAAAAATCAGAGAAAAGTCAAGGAGAGCTTTTGGTTGTTCGAGTGGCAGTACGCTGAAATCAGTAGCTTGAGTAACTGAAAGGGGCTAGGGACACATTTTCAAGATCTCTATAGAGAGAAATACTTATTATGTAAGTATTACTGGTACCTTTTACATAATCTTTTATAGATAATTCTGAATGTATTGTACTGTGACTTTACATAGCACAGAAATACCTATTTCTGCAGTATAGAATACCAATACATAATCCCTATGACACAACAGACTATGTATTTTGGAAACAAATGCGAAGGCAGTAAAAAACTTCATGTTCCTACATTAACTCTTATTTGCAGGTTTAAATACTGAACAATTTAATCATTATGTTTGAATGATCTAGGATTTTATTTATTTATTTATTTATTTTTGGTAATACACTGCTTTAGATTAGGTTTATCAAGTGTCTAATAAAGCATTACGTTCATCTCTTTTGTCTTCTGTGGGAGGACTCTTTTATTACAGTGTAGTATCTTTTTGTTTTAATGCCGCTCTGCAGTGGATTGCCAGCTCATTAATTTTTCTGCTATAACACCCAAATCCCTTTCCTGACCAGTGTGCTGGATGATTGATTCCTTGCTCCCAGACTAATTTTTTACGTTGGACTGCATTTACCATCTGGTAGATAAATCACCCAAAACACTCAAATTCTGAGTCTGGTTCCACAGTTCCTCTTTGTTTGCTCAGCCAGCAGTGTGAATATCACTTGCAAATGTGGAGGTTGTGTTCTCTCACCTGGATAACTCTTCTACACTACAGACAGGATTTTAACAAAGAGTACTGAGATAATGATATACCTCTTCTCACTTTAGCAAAAACAAACAAACAAAAAAATAAGGCAGCTGTTCTCTGCTTCTTCTAGCCAAAATTTTTGTTTCCTACCTACCACAACCACTAGTTTCTGACAAGAAAAAGAGTATTTCTTCCACCTCAGAACTGATTTTGTACATTTCAAGCACATACACCTATTTTCACAAAGGCATTCTTTGTAGGCGCAACTATCTGGACATGCAAACAAAAGGACATCCTTTGCAGACAACTAGAGATGAAATACAATTGCCTTCCCAATCCATGTTTTGCATGAGAAAAATGTTCTATAACCTTAACCTGAGCCTGCCTGTTTTATTTTCACTTTTATAACCCTGAAATTATACTTCCACAAAATGATGCTCCCAACCAAGACAGGAAAAAAGGAACTCTGTCTTGCAAAACTCACAGTAAACCTCCACGAGAAATGGAGGATGAAGAAAAATCTATCCTAAAACACCATGTTTCAGGAAGGTAACGGCTCATCTGCCACCACTATACCTGGTACTGTGGCTCAAGGGGATCCCTTTAGGTTTTCAAAGGACGTTTTGCTGCTCCTCTCTGCCCTGAAGAACCCACTTGGCACAATGCCCTGACCTCTGCCTCTCCCCAAGGATCAGAGAAAGGCAGTGCACAATCAGAGTCAATGCTAATTAGCAAAATATAAAGATTTAATTAGATCAGTACTTCCCCGAGTTTTAAAGCAAAAAACTGCTATCCAGACAAATTTGTATCAACCTTTCTATGGAAATACCTGTTGAAAACACTGTTTGAGATGTCTCCACCAACCACCTACTGATTTTGTATCTTGGCCTTGTGGCTAACAGACACCTTAAAGATTAAAACTTACATTAAAGCATTTCCTCATTTTGTATGCCTAGTCTATTTTTGGCATTTTCTGCATATGCACTGAGACCTTGAGCTAGCCCAGATCTCAAACTTTTATGCAGCATTTGTGAAGATTCTTGTTTGTACTAAAATTTTGGAGGAAATTCAGCAACTTCTGCTTATCTAATCATTCATTATTTGTAGATATGTGTGAAACCATATGTGAATCAGTCTCTGAATACGAGAGCAAGTCAAACTCCTGTAATGTTCAACAAACACTTCTCTATGCTTCAGGTTTAAGCAATGAAGCACTTCCTCACCCACTGCTGAAGTGTGTTTACATGAGGCTTCCTATAGTCATATTCAAGTGGACGAAAGAGCACAGTCTCATTGTGGGCTGGGTGCTCCTTCTTGCATCATCAGATACTGTGTCACAGTAGTTACTAGGGTTAAACACATCTGAAACAGGTGTTTTGGTCTGCAGTAGGTGAACACTGCTGGCTGCTGGAACTGGGCTGCAATGTGTCTGTCTGGGAAATAAGCAGGGCTGGGTTTGGGGTGAAGCAGTTGGAGCTCTTAATGTTATGCGTTTCTTGCTCATCTCAAACACACTACAGCACTCAAGGTCAGACTAACCAGAGTTTGCCTGGTCTCTGGCTCACCCAGCTGCCTCCATCTGCTCTCACGCTGGTCCCATGTGGTCAGTGTGAGGCAGAGGAAGAGGGTCTTGGCAGGGTCTTGCCTTGAGGAACCCAGCTGTCACTGGCCAGCAGGCCAGGTAGCTGAAATGGGACTGCCCACCAAGGCTTTGCCTCCAGACCAGACTTGAGAAGAGCTGTTCTACATCCTGACCACCTGAGTGCTTGCTTGTCAAGCTCATTGCTCCTCTTCATCAACTGTGCCCGGCGGGATGCTCTACGAGGCTTACAAAACACACAGCCTGTTTGCGCCCTTTGAAGATCTAGAGGTGCATATAGCAAGGTCCCAGCCTGGTAGAAGCTAGCACAGGGAGGATGTGTCAGCTACAGAAAGGAAAAAAATCTCTTCAGAAAACTTACTGACAGTTCTGTCTTGTTCTTGATTTTCTCCCCTTTCATTTTCGCATGTTTTCCTGCTGGTCTTAATTAACACTATTTTTGAAACGTGGATGAGGATCCTGCCAGCTTGAACACCGTTATATAATGTGACTGTTTCGAGACTGTAATTGCAACTGAATTTATTTTTATAATACTAAGTCAAAAAAAGGCATTACAAGGATTTAATTTTATTTTGAACCAGATCCTTTAAACACTGTTGCTGTAACACATAATCTATTACCAGAAAAGACTCGTCTTTTCAGCCCTTAGAAATTGTCTACTATAATTAGAATTTAAATTATCCTAAAATAAATCCTGATTTGCTAGTTAAACACCGCCTCCTCACAAAAACACACTGTGACCAGTAAGGCTTTTTTACAGCAACTCAAAAAAATTGAACGTTGATGTCAGTGTACCATTAACTCACTATCCAGAACAGAGAAATGCACCTCTGCAAAATTTAGGCAAATGCCTGCTCAGTCTCCCAGCCCCTACCCGTGTGGCATTTGGGGACTTGACAGGGCCAACAAGAAGAAAACCCCTCTGGTCACCTGGCCAGGGGCTCAAGAGTTTCACTGGAGTCTTGCTCCCAACTTCACACAAGACAAATATTCCCTGGTAAGAATCTGGAAGGGAACAAAAAGACCTGACGCTCTTTCTTTAAAACAAACAAACAAACAATTAGAAGAACATATGACCAATGAAGCCATTTAAATAACTAATGGTGCTACTATATATCTCCCTAATAATACAAGAGAAAATAATTCTGCCCTCAAACCCCATGAAAACAGCTGTAAAGGAAATTGGAACTAAAGATACGTTGTAGCTGTTCATCAAGACAAAGGAGCAGATATGAGGTTCTCCAGGAAACTTTAATTTCATCACATGGCAATTTTGACTGCTAAACTTACTCCTAACCAGATTTTGTCTCTATCTTCTTATCCTTTTCTGGAAAAAAAAGTATTACAAAAAGAAAAAACATTTTGTCAAGAAATGGTTTTGTATAATAAAATTTACTGTGGATTTATTTAGTGCAAGATGCTCATTTCTACACACTTAGGAGCTCCACAGAATACAACTCCACTCTCTTTTCCTTCCTATATTTCTCTGGATTTCTGAATTGCTAGAATTTCAAGATGACACAAGAATAAACTGCAGCATTTAGATTAGAGAGAATTATTTATTTTTTAGCAGATTATTTAATTATAGTTTTCTTATTTCTTGAGCTACTGTGATAGATATATATATAGAGAGAGAATCATTTACATAGAACTTCCTCGGTCTTCAGCTCTACTGGATACTGTTGAGTGCTTACTACAAGACAGGATTTTATCTCAAAAATACCAACACATCCTCAAACTCCACTTTTGTTCTATAGCATATGTAGGGACTTACCAGGAAGGATAAGTAGTCATCTAGAATCAGAAAAATTGATCCTTTTTCAACATCCCTGGTGCTCAATATTTTTTCTTCCCTAGAAGATACATGCCAACATCTGGCCACAGACTGCAAAAGTCACGAGCACTTTCAGTTTACTGATCAGTGGTGGAATGTGACCATCACTTTATAAGAAAAAGGTAAATCTAGTCTCCTGTTAGCTTTTTTGTTTGTTTGTTTGTTTGTTTTTTTGTTGTTGTTGTTGTTTTTTCACATCCAAGTAAATATTAACTCTTTGCTTTATCCACACTACTGTCAATTTTAGAAGAACACCATCAGGCTATAAGTACAAAACACCTATCCTCACATCAACAGCAATAAGTTGGTCTTAATAAAGAAACTTCTTGTTTTCCCTGTAACGGGAGTTATGAGAGAGGTCTTGGTACAGGAGGAAGGTTCTCTTGGCAATATTTGCCATGATTAACATAGCTTCTCTTTTTCCTTTTTCAAGAAACGGTAAAGAAATTGGAACATATCCAGTCCCTTCAGTCAAGCCTCAATTGCTCCATCAGGCTATCAGTTCCCACTACTACAAATGATGGAGTGACACCTGTTATGAGATGATTTTCTGCTATTCTGACACTTTCAATTCCACATTAATTACCTTTCAACTCTTTAATCAGCATACAAATCTGCATTGCAAGGACATTTCATGGCTAAATAATTACACTAAGGGGAAACAGATATGTGCATGTTTCTGCCTGAGTTTTAATTTCTCTTTTTAATTATTGTTTTTATTTTTTACTTAAGACTGATTTATATTCATGCCTTATGATAGTTTCTCAAAGTGATATGTAACCTGACTGAGTCTAGATCATTTATTTCAGAAGTTCAGTTGGCACAAACACATATCACAGTTTACTTGGCTAGACTGTTGTAATTCATCTGTGGGAACATAAGTCAAAGTATCTTAGAAAAAATAACCGATTACTCAAGTTGTGTTTACCATTTTAGATCACATTTAGCTATGCAAACAAACAAACAAGACATGTATTTCTTAAAACTGTTAGGCTAATTTACCTGAACCTGTACTCCCAACCTGCTTTTACATTCTTGCCAACCTGGCTTCGTACCATTGACACAAATTCTTTTGGCCTTGCATACCTTAGAATGACACACCAAAAAAACACGGATAAAAGCCAGTCCTGAGGCCGCATCTGATTCTGGCTGAGCTCAGGAACAAATCTGAGGCTAAGCTCCCATGACTATCAGCGCCTGAGGGTTACAGCCACCCACATCCATCTTCATGCATGCCAGGTGGATAGGGCACAGGCAGGGCCAAAGCAGCTTCATGCTCTTGTTCAGCTCTTCCCTTATACCATGGGGACAGGAGATGGACTCAAGCTTCAGACAGCACAAAAGCCCAGACTCAGGAAGAGCATATGCAAAACTCATTTTGGCCAACCCACTCAAGTCTTCACCTCACGGAGTAGATGTGCCAATGTGAGTCACTTTAGACTCTGCCTTAGCCTAAGGAAAAAAGTGAAGCTTTCAACAGCAACAGCTCATACATAATAGGTAACACACCAGAAAATAGTGACATTTTATCCTGGTTTGAACTCTAATACTGTAATTAGCCAATAATGGTAGATAATATTTTTGAAAGTGTGCCTTCTCCTCAGTGCTGACATATCTTAGAAGCTTCTAGAACAGAAAACCTTGCACAGGTGATGGAATAGTCAGCTCCCTAGGAAACTGCTTAGGCACTTAGAGGTTGTGCCCCACATGTCGTGCTTCTAACCTTACTGTCTTCTTGTTCATTTAGTTTTTGGCAGACACTTTTTAAAATTTTCAGTGTCTCTATCTGTGACTGACAAAGCCTTTTGCAAGGAAGAAGAAGTAACAAAGGCAAGGGCCATGTTCAAGCAGAGATGGTTTCTACCAAGGCAAGATATCCCAAGTATTACACTACTTTGGTTTGAGGTCTGTGACCTCCATTTTTGTAATTTCTTATAACCCCCACAGGGAACAAGAAGCAAAGGACTAGAGAGCACCACCAGTTCTCCACACACAAACTGCAGATGATGTGTTCTTCATTGCTGGTCCTTAATTAAAGCAGGTGTATGAATATGTTATAGACACCACATCAAAGTAATACACAGACAAGTCTTGAACATTTTCTTTCTTTTTTTTTTTTTTTTTTTTTTTTTTTTTTTTTTTTTTTTTTTTTTTTAATGTCTATGCTGTGCCTCTTCTGCTAACATAGAAATAGTAAGCTTGGGGATTCCAGCTACGGGGTCTGGAGATCAGACTTGATGCCATCTAACAAAGTAATGGAAGTAGAGTTCCTAATTGCACAGCCTCTGCTGCACATCAAGGATATGGGGGAACAACAATAAGAGTGAGAGACACCAAAGACAAAGACTTGCAAATTCTGTGTGAGTACAGGTTCATCAATGGTGGGAAGTAGACAACTAGCAAGGGCTAGACAAAAAGAGGTATTCTTTCCAATGTTACCACATGCATCTCTAGTAACAGTGACAGGAGCCATACTTTAAATGCACTGTTCCTTCTTTGAGGGTGTGCAGAAATCAATAACTAGTGTGTTTTTTTCTCTTCTGTTGTTATACTACTCAGGATTATGATCATGTTCCTGGATGTTCCTGCCTTATCTGCATTGAAATCTGCCATCTCCTGTTGCTCTTCTCCTTTCTCTAAAGCTCTGTTCACACATGAACACAAACATGCTTTGAAAATAAGAACATACAACATGGCTACTTCTTGCCATTCTTTGTGATTTGCTCACTTTCTCAGCTTTGTATCTTTTCTCATGATGTTTCCTTACTCCCTTCTTCTCAGGTACCAGTCAACACCTCCCTCTTACACCCCTTCTCAGAACCCCCTTTTTGTTGTCCAGCCTAAAGATGATTCAATGCTGATTTCTACCCGTCCTTTCTCATCCTACTGTATTTTAAAATATCAAAGCACACAAGTTTTGCTGGTGCTTGCCGCACTTCTGTTGGCTCAACATGTTCGCTGCTTCACCCCTCTTTTTTCTACTATTTTCACATTCTCTGTCTAATTTACTCTATGAATTATTTTAGGGCAGAAGCCATTTCTCTAAAGCATATTGAAAGTTAAGGTAATGTATGTATGGTAAAGGATGGCTCCTCTATAGCTTTCTCTGCTGTCCTGTCTAAAAATTTACAAGCTTATTTGACAGCTTATACTTCTATGCTCAATAAACAACACATCATATTCTCAGCCATCACATTCGCAGGATGGATACATTCCTTTGTCTACCCATTCCCTTCCCTCTCCCTAATCAGCAATTCCTATCTACTTCCATCTATGAGCTATTTCAGAGATGTTACGGTTGTGTAAAAAAAGAAAAAAAAAAAAAAAAAAAAGGCATTCATGCTCCTCAGAAGAGGAATTCTATGAAAGAGTTAAGTGTCCTTAATTTTTCCTTGACCTCATTCAGTTCTCAATAAGCTAAGATAGAATTAAGATAAAATTATCTTCACCCACGTTGCTCAAAGAGACTTTAAGAAACCGGGGGCAGCATATGGCCCATGAGACTCCTAGGAGGCGTGTGAAATCATTCCAAACAAGCATACATGATCACATGAGGGAGGAACAAGCTGAAATTCTTACCAACAGAAACATATCACTGCTAATTAACACCGGGTGCCCAGATCTAAGCCAATGCACTGAAAAAAAAAAAAAACCTGTCAAGCCTGTGTACCTCACTGAAATTCTCTGCATTTGGGCAGTTATAATAAATTGCAGCTTCTGTGGCTGCCACACAATCGGAGGGTGTCTCACACAAGAGATTCAGCCAGACTAAAACTCAACATTCCCACGTGCAGCATGGGAATTCCCCTGTGCAGCTTGTGAACTAACCACCTTTTGAACTTACCTTCACACTTGGGATGCTTTAATATCCTCCTACAGTTCACAGGAGTTCTTTATTAAGGACAAGTCTGGCTCATATCCCAAGTGGGGGAGCAAGTATCACAGTATCACTCCATCCTCCTTACAGACAGTCAGCAAGTAGCAGAAGTGCTACAGAATATGACTACAGGTAAAGCTGGGAATAAGGTAACACCCCTAAAACATAAACCCTAAAATTTATTGGCTATTCTCTTTTCCAGAAAAAAATACCAACTTCTGTTTTTTACCTCATTCTAAGTAAAACAGAGCTATTTCAGTTTTCTTAGCTTAGCAGAGATCGACAGACAAACAAATGCACAGAAGTCCACATCATCAATTATCTTCAACTACGTCTTTATTCTCTGCTTCCTGCTCTAATCACTCGATTATATGATCTTCCCTTGGCCAATGATGTTGCAATTATACAAAAATTCAACAAAAGATTAAACTGCACTGCCTGTGCAGAAGGGGAAGAATCGAGGCTGAAAAAAAAAATGTCTTGATTTTCATGTTATCTGCCTGTGTTGTCCACCTCGCGATGTTCTTTTGTTACAGCAAACTCTTTATCAGTACACTCTGGGAGGAATTAAGGAGAAGAGCTTGGCATTTCCTATAAAAAAAAAAAAACTATAAAAATAAATAAGGGTAGCTACATAATCGAGTGATAATGAAATGGTACAGCCTCAGGGGTCATCCCAAAAAGTTTAAGAAACTGTTCCAGGGCAGTTGACCAACCTGATACAAACATTAAAACAACTAAATAATGGGCAAGGTATGAACTGGGCTTCTCTGGATATGGACACTAATTTAGAGAGTCCACATTTTTGAAGAAAAGACAATGATAGAGTTCTTAAGGATAACTTTCTGCATAAACAGCAAGCTGTGTGATAGCACTCCACTGAGAAAGGTGCTAACATCTGGCCCCATGTGTAAATACAGGAAAGTCATCTTTTGCGGGGAGTAACTTACCCAGTAAAAGTTAATGAAGCCATACAGAGGCAAGTGAGGGGAAAATCTGTCCCAGATATTATGTGTTGATATTAGCCCCTTTAAAATTAATGTTGAGAACTGAAACACTGTGATTGTGCATGAGGCAGTTACCACACGGCAGAATCTGACTGCTGCATTTTTAAATGCAATTTTTCTTCCCATTTTTATAGTTACGCTAAAACCAGTGCCTGCCGTACATACACATACACCATGTACACCTGCTTCTGCCTTTTTTCCACTTGACTGTGCCATTCCGACTGTCTTTGATACAGCACACGGTTTTCCAATCCCAGATTGGAAAGCCCTCTTTCAGTAATGGTTTCTAAATAGCAGCATCCGTGCGTTCCACATTGTCTTAGAAACTTCCTCGTATATTTCATCAGCCTTCCATGTTTAATCTCCCTGATTTATGCACATGCTCTGCTCTAATGACCCACATGTCTCTGATGGGTAAGCCTCTAATACCAGTGGCACGTTAACCTATTAAACTCTCTTAAAAATAATAATAAAAAGCAGTATTTGTACAAACAATAAAAAAGTCAGGCAAAACAGCAGCACCGTGGTATCACACACTGATACAGTGGGTGACAAAGCTGGGTAAATTAAGAACAAATAAGCTTATGGAGAGTGACCAGCACTGCGATTCTTGTATTGCAAAACCATTTTGCAATGATGCGCGCTGCTCTGTGCATATGTTATTAGTACTAGTATGATATTATCCCTATTATAAAATGTGACCGGGGTAGGGGGAAGGTCCCTCTGCTGCTGCCCCTTTCTCCGACAGCTGCCGGGCACTTTGAGAGCCCCTCCCGGCCGGCTCCGGGAGCCTCTCCGAGCGGCGGCTGCCTCCGTACCCAGCTTCAGACAATGGGAACGGGGCTGGGAGCGGGGACCGGGGATGTTCATCACCTTGGAGAAGGCACGGCTGAAGAGCTGCCTGCCCCGCCGCTCTCCCGCCGGGTGCACAGCCCATTGTTTTAGAAAGAGCGGCGGGGAGGCGAGCACCGGGATTTATTTCATTTTATTTTATTTTTTATTTTTTATTTTTTATTTTTTTTTTCGGGGAAAAACGGATTCGCCTTGCCGGTTTGCGGGAGGAAAACGGGTGTTTGCAACAAAACGTAAACTTTACGGTGTACGCCTTGACTTCGGCCGACTTTACAAAGCCCGTATCCCTGAAGATGCGCTGCCGCCGCGCCAGCCCTGCTCCTCTACACCAAGCCCAGCCCCAAACACCCCTTTACCACCCCCCCCGAAAAGAAACAGCCCCCTACCGCGGGGGGGGGGGGACGACCCAAAGCGGGGCACTCCCCGTGTTTTCCCGTGTCTGAGCCTCGCCCAGAGCGAAGGGCAGGGCAGGATGTGTGCCCCCACCAGCCGTGTGCACGGGGATGGGGTCGTCGCCCCCCGGGCTGCCTCCCGCCGGTACCCCCCTCCACCACCACCCACGGAGATGATGCCGGGGGGGAGGCTTTGTGTGCCGCCCTCCCCACGTTCCCGCGTGGGCTTTACCTGAGCAGTTGATGCCTTTCCCCTTGCCACCGCCCTGGCACTCGGCGGCGGGCAGGGGGTGCGATGCGCGGCCGGCGGGCAGCGCCGAGAGGGCGAGCAGCAGCAGGGCCGATGTGTAGCACAGCGCCAGGGGGGGTCCCCCTCTCCCTCTCCCCGGGGGTCCCCCTCGCGGCGGGGGTCGCGGCCGGGCGGCGGCCAGGCTGCTGGCCACCATGGCGAGGGGCGGCCGGGGAGCAGCGGGATGGCGGCGGCAGGCCCGCAGCATCAAGCGGAGCCCGCGGCGCCGCCCGGGCGGCTCCGTCCTTTCTCCGCCGGCCCCCGGCACCCCTTCAGCATCCCCGCCGAGGCGGCCGCACGGAGCCTCAGACGCCGCCGGCTCCCCCCCAGCTCCTCGCCGCCGCCGGCAGCCGGCAGGGCTGGCCCAGGAGGGGCGCAGGGAGCAAGGAGCTCCCCCCCTCCCCGCCGCCGCTGCTGCTACTGCCTCCTCCTCCTCTTCCTCCTCCTCCTCCTCCGCCTCCGCGCCGTGCCCCGGCCGCGCTCCTTTGTGCTGCTCCTCCGGCTGCAACAAAGGGAGCGGAGCCCTGCCGGCTGCTACCGCCGCCGCGGAGAGGAGGGAGGAGGAGGAGGAGGAGGGGGAGGAAGGAGCACACGTGACGGCAGCCCCCTCCCCCGGCACCCGCTGGCGGCTCCGTGCCCCCCGATGCGCCGCGGGGCGAGGGGGAAAGCGACCGCACCGCCGCTGCTCCCGGGGGAGCCGCAGGGGCTGGGGCTGGGTTTGGGGCGTGCGGGAGCCCAGCACGCCCGGGGAGCGTTCGCACAAACCCGGGAGCATCCGAGGAAATGAGCTCGCCGGCAGGGCAGGGGCTTTGGCCAGCCAGCGCTTTTGTCGGCCGGGGGCTTTCCAGGCACCCACCCGCAGCCCCCTCCGAGCGCCAGCAGGGATCCCCAGCGCAGCCCCTCGACATTCTGCTGTGGGCCAAAAGTTTTGGCTGGTCTGGCACCGCTGTCACCAGTTTTACGCAGGGGAAGCACAGGAGGTAGCTGGACAGTCAACGAGATCTGTTTTCCCGTTGTCACTTCCATTTTGTGCAAGTTTTTCCACCCACAGTGAAAACTGCTCACTTTTTGCAAACAAGGGCTGCCTGTGTCCTCAGTCCCTCTACTGCTTCATGCCAACTTCCTGCCCTAAGGTACAGCTCCTGCACGATGAGACCTGAGAGCAGTCTGGTAACAGGAGCAGTCGGGAATAAAGCCATAAATCCAGCAGCAAGCTTTGGGTAGGCAGAGAGGTCAGGCACACATAGTCAGATTGTTGTCCTTTCAAATACGGTGATGGGGAGGCAAGCCAAGACTGAAAAGAGCACTTTCCTTCCAGCCTGTGGAGTTCAGCCCAGGCTGCCTCTGCCATGTAAATGTTCCTCTGTAGTTACTTGCTCCTTTTGCGTGCTGTGGTGCCAGATGTCAGAAGACTTCTGCTCCTCAGCATGGTAAGGTGCATTCACTTGCATGGAGCCTTCCTCTGCTCTCCCTAGGCTGCCTGGGTTGCAATGGCAAGGTTATTTAAAGCTTGCTCAGATGCATATTGCATCTGGTCTGCTGGACAGGTAAACCATTTGGATCATCAGGCCATGGGTCTGGCACTGGTCTTGTGTTCTGAAGCTAGTGTTTTGCTATGGCTGGAGCAAATGTCCCAAATAGCCCTTTCCATAAACACAACTCTATCCATCTTGCCTGACACATGATATTTTACTGTTCTTGCTGGAGGGCTGCACCACAACTGCCCCCAGGAGTTAGAAAGCTCCTCCTAGTGCCCAGCCTGAACACATTAAAGACCAGTTCATAACCACGTGTCCCTGTGTCATACGGTGCTGCAGTTGGGCATTTCTCTGTCCTTGCCTTATATACACCTATAACGGGTGTACAGGCAGCAACCACAGACACTCTCAACTTGCCTAGCCTACCAGCAAGCTCCCCCTGTAACTCAGACAGCTCAATACAGCTTGAATTCAGCTTTCTTCCCCACAGCTGACATGAAACATGTAACATCTTTTCACAAAGTATTGCCAGTCTTTGCAACGGATGAAGTCTCTCCCCAGATGACCATTTTTCATACAGGCAATTTGCTTTTTATACGGCCAGATCACACTGATGATTTGGGGTCACACTGTGAGTGACTAATACAGGCAACTCCTTCTCTTTGTCTGTCATTTACAGTCCATAATAAAAATGCTTTTTATAAATGTCTAAGTGCATGACCTTATCTTTTCCATTATTGAATTTCATCTCATTTCTGTTATTCTGGTTCTCAAGATTATGTAGTCATCTCTGTAAGACGTTCTGAACCTCCTTTGTATTGACAGTCCTGCCCAGCTCTTTGTGACCAGAGCGCACCAGCTTTCACACTAATGAAAATACATGCACATATAAACTATGGGTCCCAGAACAAACTTTAAGAAACAGCAGGAGTAACTTCTCCCACTTTACATGTTCCCTTCCAGGGCAGTCATTTGCAGCGAGTTCCCAACTGAATTTGCAGTGTTGTTTCAGTTCCCTAGCTCTTTCAGCTTAACTAGGCGATCCCTATGTGGCATCACATGAAAGCTTTTAGCAAGTCCAGGTAGACTGTAAGTAGATCTAATGGGGTTTGGGGTTGCTTTTATTTTTTTTCTATTATTTTTTTCCTGGCTCCTGGAATAAAAGACATGCCTTTTTTTTTTTTTTTTTTTTTTTTTTTTTTTAAGCTAGAAAAGCCATGTCTGAGTGTCTGAGTTGTGCTATCTGTCTGCAGGCACCTCTAGCTAGTCTTAAGTGAGTGATACAGTCATGCCTGATTGGCAAATTCACACTGTGCCAGCTGGGTACTCATTCTTATCCTGTTCTCTGATATATATTAAAAAAAAAAAAAAAAAAAAAAAAAAAAAAAAAAAAAACACTTTCCTGCCAGCCAAAGAGGCAAAAGAACTCTAGAAGAGTTTGAACAAGCTGCTTCTGCAATACAAATTGTTACAGGCTGAGGCAATGCCACACTGAAGAAGTGACAGATCTGATATCTATCTCTTTGAGATCATGCTAAATCCTGTCACATTTGGTACCTTCCATCTTTGGCAAGTGAATATGACTTTATTGCAATTATACAGTAATTTCACTTCTGCTCACCTCCAACTGTGAAAATAGGAAGCTCCACAGATTGTCTAAAATTGTCATCCTCTGCAAGCTCTTGAACACAAACAGCAGTTTTTCAGCCTGCTGCTGGTGCACATACCATTTCTGCTCTCCCTTATTTTCCTCCAGCAATTGTAAGAAGGAAGATGTGCAACCAAAGGGAACCAGGGAAGATGCAAGAGCAGGGAGACGCTGCCAGACTGGCGAGGGAGATTTCATTTGCCAGAGATCTGGAAAAAAAAAAAAAAAAAAAAAAAAAAAAAAAAAAAAAAAGATATATTTAATTGTGAAAGCACTGTTTTATTTCATCTTAGATTACAAGATGGAGAACAGAGATCTCTAATTTAGTGAAATCATTAAACGGTTGTCTGGAGCCCCATGTAGCCGTATGCACAAGGCGTTAGAATCATGCCCTTGCCATTATACATATGTGTGTGTGTATGTGTGTTTTCTAGAGAATTGTGCTTATAAATCTCAACTTTCATTCTTAAAAAAAAAAAAAAAAAAATCCAATTCCTGTGCTTGTGAAGAAGACATCTAAAATGTTAGCAGAGTGCAAACTGGAACAGTGCTCACAGACTCGCAGCTGAGGCTGGCAGGGCCCTCTGGAGGCCGCCTGGTCCCAGCCCTGCTCCAGCAGGGACACCCAGAGCAGGCTGCCCAGGGAGGACCACGTCCAGGCAGCTTTTGGAGATCCCCAAGGAGGAGACCCCACAGCGTCTCTGGGCAGCCCGTGCAAATGCTCGGTCACCAACACCATGAAAAAGTGTTTCCTGATGTTCAGACAGCACCTCCTGTGTTTCAGTTTGTGTCCCTTGCTTCCAGTCCTGAACCAAAGACCTTGCTGTCTAACCAAATCTAGAGTCAGCCTCGACAAAAGCCTCAGGACCTCTCCTACAACCTATTTCATTTTTGTTCTTTTCAACAAAAATGTTCGGTTTGTCCAATAGTTGAACTCATTTCTCTGTCCCCATTTTTTTTCTCACTCACTCACTGCCCCAAATTTCATCTGACAACTACCGAAATCTGCCACCTTCATCACTTACAACTTGAAAAATACAAATGGGGATCTTTAGGATATGATCCTGCTGCATTCTGATAATATAAAATGAGTGTACTATCAAGACAGTCAGTAAAGGACCAGGTGGTAATGCTTATGTCATTTAGTTCCATATGTGGTTAATTAGCTATTAAATTTCTTATTTAATCGATTCACATTAAAATTATTTTTCAGCACCACAGACTTTCTTCTGTGTTATTCCTGCACACTTCAGCTCCCCAGTGCATTGCCAAGGGTTTATGGCACATCCAATTATTGATGCAGAAGCTTGATGAAGCGATTCAACACCTCACAAAGCCACCCCCATCCCATATAAGCTGACCATGGCTCTGGGGCAAGCAATACTGGTAGCAGGACAGCAGCCATTTTGTGGCTCCCCCAGCACCCTAACGCCCTTTCCCAACTCTCAGAGCTGCCCCAAAGGCTCACTAATTTTGGAGGCAGCAACATCTCCAGGGAAGTCTTACAAATATTTACCTACATCTTCTTTCTTTCCTAATTGTTTGCTTTTCACTTTTCTGTTCATCATGGTGCCAGATCTGTTTCTCTTCTTGCTGTTGTTTTGCCATTCCTTTCCCTGAACATCTTCAGCTGAAGGACTTGACCAAGAAAAAAAAAAAAAAACACGTTTGGCTTAACAAGATGATTTTTTAGAACCAGGATAGAGATATATTTCTTCTCATGTCTTGTCAGTTGTAGCTCATCTCCGCACTAACGTAATAAATCCTTGTCCCCACACTAGCCTGCTGGGCCATAACACGTTCTTGAATTTGGTGTCACAGCGTCCACAGGAATCAAGAAACATCACTGAGCCCATTTTGCAGCTGGGAAAATTAAGGCATGAAGTGGTTGTTCTTTTGGGGTTGGTGTGCTTTTATTTGTCATTTATTTATTTACTTATTTTCAGTGATAGCCATGGGACACAAATGGTTCTGTAACCATTTGAAAGCAAAACACTTGTCTCTCAAAAACGAGTTTCAAATGCATGCTTCTTCCTTGCTATTCAATTTTGGTTCCTCCCAACACTAAAACCTGTCTTGGCTTTTATTCTGAGTGGTGGCAGGAACAGTGGTGGAAGCTGCAAAAAAATCTCAGGGCACAAATATATTTACCTATTAGGTGTGTCCATCTTGCACTGCCATTGCTTATGCATTCTTGGTTCTTACTAATATATTCCAAACATTTTTTCTCCTTCTTTGGTTTCTATAATAAAATATGAGCTGTCATTTAGTGACTTCACATATTCAGGTCTTTTAATCTTTCCTCCTTAATCAATTCTTCAGCACATTAATCATTTTGTTACCATTTTCTCAGTTTCTTCTCATTTGTTGACATCTTTCTTACAAAGAAATACTGCCAGACTCTAACAGCTGATCAGTAAAAGGGATTTCCAGATGTTGACAAATGTTTTTGTCTCTTATTGATGATTTCAATTATTTGTTAACATGGACACCAGTGAATGATATCTAGACTGCAGCTAATTCATAGCGTAGTAACCTGTGTGCTCCAAGGGGTACCAGGAAGGTCACAAGTTATTTCATTCCACAGTTCTTCCACTATCTCCATAAAATAAAGCAGATTTTAAATTCTTCTTTTAGCTTTCGGCCACCTCAAAGGCAAAAAATGTAGTATATTTCACCAAACCTGAGTTGTATTGCCCCAATAGATTTCTGTCTTCTGAATCAGATGGGTATTTAGTTTAAGTATAATCTTCAGTTAATGACTACTAGGGATCTTGCCAATTATGCCCCTTGCTTTGAGAATACCCTTCTCATTGCTATCTGCAATTCTTAATCAAAACATAAAAGCAGATTAAAAAATGACATGCTTTATGCTGCATTTAATTGTCCCCAATGACTGGTTTTAGTAGTACATTATATAGTAAAATATTCTCAAAGATTTTTGTCAAGGGGCTCTGTAATTTCAATTTTATTTTGTTTTAATTTTTGTTACAGAAGCACACAAGTGAATGCAGCACACTACTTGTCAGCCCAGTAAAGACATACAGAAAGGGAATATTACCTCCCTGTGCTGTGACAGTGTGTAATTCAGAATTGCATAAGCTTTTCTTTATTGCTATATTGCATTGCATTTCCCAGCCTAATTTTCTCTGGCCTTCTGCTCTTCTTGCACTCTAGTTTTGCATAACTTTTCAAAGTTTATTAACTATTTCTGTGATGCTGCAAGTTGATTTCTATCATTATACAGCTAGCTAGCCTTCTCAAGCATAGCCAGATGTGTTCGTATCAATGGCTATATTTCTTATGCTTGTATTATCACCAAACTGTCCAACCTTCATTTTCCTAGCTATTTTAATGATGTTTTACACAAAAGAGACAGATTACATTGTTCTTGCTCCATATTATATGTAATGTTTATAAGCACAAAAAGCAATTACATTATCTTTATGTTAATATGAAACTATACATGTAGAAAAAAAAAAAAAAAAAAAAAAAAAAAAAAACTGCCAAGGACAATGAGAAACAGAAAAGTTGTATATTTTTTTTAACATGCCCAGTGATTGCAGCATATAGAATAAGAATTAGGCAAGTTGCCAACTCTAACTTAATGCATTCTCAGGTTAATGAGAGATTAGGGTCTGGAATAATGACATTCTTAAATGATAACATACTCTTATCTTGTTTTTCCACAAAAAATTCAGAAAAATTTCCAAATCTTGTGGAAGCCCAGTGTGTGTCCATTAACATAGTAATATGCTTTTTCCAGTGGAGCACATCACTAAGTATTTGCAAGCCATGACTTATAAATGGAGGTTTATTGGATTTCCAGAACCTCGTGAAATCTCCTTTGGTGGATAATAAAGGCAAATGAATAAATTTCCATAGGAACTTGTCTAATATGATTACATTTGTATCCAGAAATATGAGACTATTAGGGACTTAAACTGGCCAGAGCATTGTTTCTCCTGCTCCATGCGTTTCTGTCTGTCTGCTAGAAGTTTTCAAGATAAGAACAAGGCACGTGGGGGGAACCATCGTGCCATCTGATGAGAGGCAGCTGGTGCACCTTAGTGAGGGCACACCTGGAAGTACAAAGTTTTTGGCAGATGCCTAATGGAGGTGTTGTAGTGAATTAGGAAGATTTCACAATGGTTTGCCCATTAAAAAATAAATAAATAAAATAAATAAATAAAAGCTAGCTGAACCAAGCATTTCCTAATATTCAGTTATGCAACAGTAGTAGAGGTCTGGATTCAGCTTCAATCTTTTTGACAAAGTGATTTAATAAGTAGTCCCTTAATATCAATGGTGAAATTTCAACTTGGCAAGATAGGAGATGAATATAGCTTTTTGCAGGTAGCACTGATCTCTTGATTTGCTGCAATCACATGATTTGATTGCAGGTAACCATGCCTCCTGCCCCAGTTCCCCCTCGAGAAATTTTACTTATTTTCCCCTAGAAAGATATATTGCCCAAATTTCCTCAAAGACCACCTGCTTCTGACAGATTAAAAGTACTTTCTGTTTAAAGATTGAGCTCCTTTTGCAGGATAGTCCCCAGGTAGCAGGGCTGGGGTTTGGAGGTGGGGCTCTGCAAACCAGGCTTCCCTGGCCACCAGCAGGCTGCAGGGCTTTTTTCCTCCTTCTGCCTGCTCTGCCACCCTATGTGGGAACAGGCTTTGAGTCTTGGAGGCCACCCTTGCCTCCTCACATTTCACAATATCTCAAACACTTGCCTGGAGTGGGGGGGCCAACCTCCTCCTTTTCAGAGGCACATGGCTGGTGGAAACACATTAAACCTGCAGCATTTGCATGTGCTCTTGAAGCAGCACCTTCTATATTTAATGGTCGGAGTTCCTTTGTAGATGATACAGGCAACAATAGGATGCAGATTCAGTAGTTTTGGGAGGATAGTATCAATTACAGGTAATTTTCCCATTTGTAACTTTCCCCTGTATCACAAATGCTTCTAAAGTTGCAAGGTTCAAAGTACTTCTCCCTGCCCTGGGATATGGGTTTTGTGTTGGGAAGTGGCACTAATTGCTTTTAAGTGGAGAACAGGCTAAATTGGCTGATACATATCAATCAATATAAAAGCACTGACTAAAACTGTTAAGTGAGATGCACTACATCTCAGATAGAGGGAAATGCAGATACTATATGATTATTGTACAGTCCTAAGAGATGCAATTAGATGTTATTTTAATTGTATTATTCCTCCTGTCCCTGAGAGACCTGATTTTGTGGATACTGACATAAGTCATAGTTAAATTTCAGAGTATCATTAATCCCTTTGTTCTTCATCAGGTCATGCATGCTATTGATGCTTGTGAGGTTGAAACGGGTATTTCTTCACAAGACCCTGGACTTGCTATGCTCCTTGCTTTTACAAAGAGAGAAATGGATTTGCATCAGAGTCTCAAAAACTGCAGATTGTGCTAAAACCACATATTCTACCAAAGTGTTTTCTATGCCTAGCTAGTAGCATAATATGTAGTGGACTTATTGTTGACACAGCTCTGGATATTTATATTCCTTCTGGAATAGCACAACATGATTTTGTCATGTGGAGATTGACAATGGTATTGCTACTGAAGGAAAAGGGAACTGGTTCTGGACTGTGTTCTGAATTTCAATTCTGCACAAAATGAACTTTCATGTGAAGACTGAGGGAAATTGAGAAAATCATTGCTTTTATTAGTTAAGTTAAATTTTATGGAGCGTTTTTAATCTCTCATTGATTAGTGCCCAGTATCATTGAGATAACTAATTTTTAAAAGAACATTTGTATGAATCTGCAGTAATGATGATAAAATGTAATCCACTTTCAAGGCACTATTATTGGTATGAGAAATGTTTTTGTTTATTCAGCATTATCCTTTAAATTGAGCTAGAGGTTATATCACACTTTTTAAATTCTATTTTTATCTCTCTTGTGGTGTTTGAAATGTGCAACATCTGTATTACTTACATACATTACTTTGAAATAAATTTTAGTGTGCAGGAAAATATGTTTTTCAGATAGATGTATTGGTTCCAGTACCCCAGATATGCATCTGGTTTGCACCAGCTGTGAGTAAGGGAGCTAATGCTTGAAAGTTTCCACAGAAGTGCCTTCATCTTCCTGTATATATGGTCTTTTTTAGTAAGAGTCAGTTCCTGGGAACAAGTGGTCGAAGGACTGTCCGAGTTTCTTTATGCTTTTCATCCAGCATAGTTGCCATTGGGATGAGCTCAGGGCCAAATATGGTCAGTGTAACTGAGGAGAAAAAGTTTAAGCTGTTCTTAAACTAAGAAAAAAGGTGCTTTTAATTTGACCTCCAGTATGCATATGCACTCATTTATAGCCTCCTCATACATGAGGCTCCCACCCCACCAGGATGTCCTCCCTTTTTTTCATCCCAGTCTGCACATCCTCTTCCAGGATAAGACCCATATGTTGAGGTCGTGCTGCTCCACACGCTTGCAAATATGAAGAGGATAGGCTTGCTACCCACAGAAGCAAAAAGGACAGATCAACACATGTGTCTTGGAGGTGGATTTGGTGTTCCTTTCCTCTCACTGTGCACTACCAGGTAGGATGAAAACCCTACTTCTATTTGCCTTCCTGGAACCTGCAGTACTCAGAGCTGTCAAAGCCAGATCCTCCACTGCCTTTCTTAAAACCTCCTCTGCAAGACAGATGGTGGGCTAGGAAGTCAGAGGAAACTTCATCTGCCACACAGGCCTTCATTTTTGGTGTCGGGCAGAGTTTGAAAGCTCCTCAATGGGTGGCTTGACAGACCTCCCTGCTTTGCTGAGATGCTGGCCACGGCAAGGCTGGCACAGCAAGAAGCACTGCAGCTGGCGCTTGCTGGAGCCTCTGGTTCTGACAAATCAGGAGATAAATGGATTTGTCACGTCCCTGATTTATTTCAGTTTAAGATTGAAATGAAAGACACTGAAATGTGAGGAACTTTGTAGTCATAGTGATGATGAGCAGCACAAGTGCACGTGAGCATGTATTGCTGTATATTTTGGTTATTTGCTGACTGATTCCTGTTGGTGATAAGCACTCTTGTAAAATATCGCTGTCTTGCTGGCAGGTCTTTTCTACATTATTTTATTTTTCTACATTATTTTGATTTTCAGAATCTGACCCTGACAAAGAGTAATGTGGACTTAGCATTATGTTTCTCAAAAAGATGTTACAACCACCCACTTGAAAAAATCTCTATTTTCCTTAAGTATTTAGAAGCTGAGTTGAAAAGCAGCTTACAGACACCTGCGATACATAACTAACAGTCTTATCTAATTCTATCATATGCACTTAGACACCTGAGAAGAAAACAATGCAGTTGATTTGCTTCCATTGTTCTAAAGATTACTGTGAGAGAAACAGAAAAAGGCTTTCACTGATTTGTGCTATCTGGAAGGAATGATGCGCAAGATGTCTTCACAAGAAAGGATTAGAACTGTGATAAATTATTAATAAATTATTTTTAAATTTTGGTTCCAAAAGTTTTTATTTTTATGACTAGACAAAAGTACATAAATTACTAATGTTGAAAAGGCATTTTTCCATTAGGGGAGAGAAATAAAATACAGCACTACAATAGCACAGTGTTGCTATTTCTAATGTCTTATTAACAAGTTGAGCTACCTGACTAATGAGATACAGAGAGAGCATTGTTAGGGAATAGATAATCTTTTTTATATTACAAAAATGTAATTAGACAAAGGAAATTTAATATGAAATTAAGTGAAGGGTAATATGAAGATATAAAAATAGATCCTTGTTATTTGTAGACTCTAAGATGTATTTAAAATTTTGTTAACTTGTGGGAGGCAAAAGGCCAGTATCATCTAGAAAATAAATTGATGCATTTAGAGATACCATGCTACGCCCATCAGCATCATAGCTAGATCCAAACCAGAGAGGGTTTTAAGAAAGGCAGTGGCAGATATGGCTTTGACAGCTCTGGGTACTATTGCCTGCATAGGCAACCACTCTATACATTGTGCATACTAATACACAGACTGCTTCAGAAAAGCTGATCATAGAAAAGCAGGCACAAGAAAATATAGAAGAGAATGACATCTGGGAGTTTAGTTAAGTCCTCAGGCTAGAACTATGTTTGGCAATATTTTATTAACGCTTCCAAAGGCTCAGAAACCCAGTGGACCTTCATGCTCCAAAGAGCCTGGTGCCCTGAAGTTTCCAGATCTAGGCTCGGTGGAAAACCTGTCCAACTACAACAACTAAATGTTGATGGCTTGCTGAACTCTTCTGAAAAATCCAGTGCTTACAGTCTGCTTCATTTATCATCTATTTAAAATAAAAGTTGTGACAAAGACCGTTCTAACTAGAAGAGAATTGCAACTTCTATTACAGCATCTTCCCACCACCTTTCAATTGTTCCTAACTCTGGTATATTAATTTATTCTGGGTAGTAATGTTCCAATTATGCTTTCAGCACAGCAGCATTTCTTTTGAAGTGAATCAGCAAGCTCTGTTGTATTATTTTTAAACTCTGCATGGTAAGGGAAGAAGTTGTGAGACCTGTATTTAAGATAACCAGAATTTTCCATTATAAAATGTCTTGCAGCAGTTTTTTAAAGAACTGTTGTTTCTCCATGATTTACAGTGTGGTGACAGAGCTGGCCTTGAAACAAAAAGCCAGGTTCCTTTTTTTAGGATATTATACAAATCAGAAAAGCGCAAGATACTAACTCCCAGGCCCTGGCATTTTCCATGTATTTGTTTTGTCCAACCTGAAACACTGGAAAAACCCTTAAAATGCCCCAAAAACCTACCCTTATGCAGCTTCAAAAGGAATCAAATTCCAGTGTTCAGGGACCCCTCTGTAATGTGAATGGTCATTACGGATGACTGGGAAAAGCACTCCGGGACTGCACTCCCAATTCAAACTGAAGCAATAACGTAGGTGCACTCAAAAGAGCAAATGGCTGTGTTTTCTGTAACTGAAAGGCATTCTTTCTCTCCAGGGAGCTTTGCTGATCTTTCCTCCATGGGGAGCTGTTCTTCCAGGAGGACGATGATGAAAATGCAATGCTGGGTAAAGAACTATGGCAGCAGAGTGTTGCTGCTATTCCCCAGCTGAACCAAAGAACCCAGGAGCTGTGGAGGAAAAGAACTGAAGAGAAGAGCTACTGGTGCTTACAAGGCAATGTTACATCACTGAGGATACCAGTCTGAACATTTGCTTTATTTATTGAGCATTTATTAGTAACACAATGCATGAACCCACAGGAAGCAAATGGCATTGCTGCTGAGCTTTGCTCCATTTTTGAGGAAATAATAGGAAAGGGAAGGAACCACTACATGAGCTTACAAAGTACTGTTAAGCCACACAGCCTTATTAACCATCTTATAATTTAGAATTGAGTAGCACAATCTTATTGATTTATCTTCTAAAAAGATGTTCTATTAGACCTGATCATCATGTTTCTGTTAAAATCAAAGCCCAGTTGATGGAAGTGTCCAGTAGTTGGCAGTGGTAGACAAATCTTTCTTTGAATTCGAACCAACTATTCCAACATCTCTGAGCTTGAGCTCTGGCCTAAAAGAAGTTACACAGACTCAGTTCTGACAGAAAGTGAATGATTTTTGCTACTAATTATGAGAATGCCTATGTGTTTTATTTACAAGTAGATTAAAAAAAAAAAAAAAAAACATTAGTAGATACATTCTCAAAAGATTTGCTTGTACAGGGTCTTGATTACAGCAAAACGGCCACACACACTCTATATAAAAATATATTTTTCCATGTGCCTGAATAGTATCTTCTTGGATTACTGGTTCCTGTCCTGTTCCTCTCTCTGCATTTTAACTTTTTCAGTTGCCCTTGTTGGGCTCAGATGCTAGCATTTATCCTTTATTTACCTTATCGTGACACTTTGCAAAAGGAGGGAGACAGAGAACCTCCATCTTTCATTTCAGCATTTGAAAAATGATGGAAAAATATTTCGGGCAGAAACTGATGGCTTGTTTTTACTACTTTTGGGGTGTTTTGCTCTTTCAGTGTTTCTGAAGAACATTGCATGCGATAGCCATTATAGAATAGCAGCTCTCCCTTCATGGTGGCAGTATCATATTTGAGACAGGTTTTTCTCTGCCTAATTTTTCAGGCAGTATATTGCCACACAGACACAAAAAATCTATTCTCAGTTTTGACAAAACACCTATAGGATGACAAACCCCTGCTCATGTATGGAGTGATCCATCTTTTTTCCCCACATATTGATCGTTTTTCAAACATGTGTAAAACTATTACATAAATGTAAACATTTCTCTTCTACCAGCTTCTCTCAAAGCTTTTGAGGTTTGACTTTTCTGGGCAGTTCTAAATTGAACTAGAATTGTATATAGGTGTTGTATATGTTATTTAACACCTATTTAAAGATAACTTATCTTGAATTTTGCTCATCAGCTTCAGATAACTTTGAAGTTTGTTTATCAGTCATTGGATACCTGAGCTATAATTGCCAAGTAAAAATACAACATGACCAAAGCATGTGAAACTCCAGTGTGTGGGTGTGGTGCTCAGAGGCTCTGGGGCTGCTCTAGGAGCTGAGGTTGAGGCTGCCCCATGCTAGCCTCACCTAGCTCCAACCAGCCCCTGTGGCCCCACCACTGGGCAGGTTTAAGCCACACAAACAAGATGGCAGCGCCCCATGGGAAGAGTGGGGGAAAAACAAGCAAAACGCTGCCTGACAGCCATGAAAAAGGGTGAGAAACAGCCCTACAAGACACCAAGCTGTGAGAAGATCAAGGGGAAGAGGTGTTGCAGACACTAGCGCAGAGATTCTTCTGTAGCTGCTTTAGAACACTATGGTGGAGCAGATATCCACACTGCAGCCCATGGAGGACCCCATGACAGCACAGGTGGTTGTTTCCCCAAGGAACTGGAGCCCATGGAGAGCCCATACTGGATCAGGTATATCCTGATGGACTGTGGTCCTGGCCCACACTGGAGTGAGGGAAAAATATGAGGAGCAAGGAGCAGCAGAGAAGACCCATTATGGTCTGACCACAGCCCTCATTCTCACCATCCCTGCACTACTCATGGGGAGGGAGGGAGGGGAGCTGGCAAAGAAGAACAGAAGCTGAGTCTGAAATGAAGGGAGCAGCAAGGGGAAGGTGTTTCATCTTTTGTCTTTGTTTCTCACCATCCAAATTTATTCTAATTGTCAATAAATTAATCTCCCCCAAGTTTCCCATGACAGTAATTGGTACATGATCTCTCTGTCATTGTCTCTATGCACAATCTATTTTCAACCTGTTTCCTCAGGACAGAGCTGCTGTCTGGAAGTGGACAGCTGTGGGCACCACAGCAAGAGGGCATCCCTGTCTTGCTAGAAGAGTGTAACCAGAAACTTAGATCTGAATCACATGCTATCTTGCAGTCTGATGACTTCAATGAGTTGAAGTTGGATGCTGCCTTGAGCATCCAACTTGATGCCTTGACAATTTACTGGAAGTGCAGGCACTCTATAATCAAAGATCTGATAGCTGCAGAGCACCTGATGTATTTCATTGTGAAATAAATAATATTTTGTAGTTTACCAACTGAGGCTCAATCAAATGGTTTAATGTTTGCTATTGATGACAGTATTAACAAATGTTTTTAAACATTTTAAAAATCTTAGAAAACCTAGGGGAAGAAAAGCTTGCCAAAGGTTTTGGTGGGATCAGTCATTTTCCAGACAAAATGAACTTTAGGCAGGCTATTTCCATTCATCTATGATATGAGAGCTCAATTGTGGTTGACAAGCTGTTTGTGACTTTGTGAAAAATTCAAGAGCAATTCCTATGCCAGGGCTGCCCGGACGTGACTGGCAGCTGGCTGAGCTGAAGCAGGGGCTGCTCAGTAAATGCTTGACAGCATGAGGAAGCAAGCTGGCAAGCACCAGGCACCTCCAACATCCAGCTGCAAACCCAGCCCACCCCTATTTCTCAACGGATTAGTAGGACCCCAGGAAAACCACTGGCTGTCTTCTCTTTGTGAACTACATGTGGCCTTTCCGCATATCACGGTTCCCCAAGTAAGCAGCATGCAGTCTTCAGTTGCTGCCCTGGTTCCAATGCCTCATAAAACTCAGACTCTGATTTTGTTTACCACGTGCACAAAATGTGTTTGCATTTGTTTGCTTACTCTGTACTTGACAGTGTTGCAACTATGCTGGAAATCCAACTTTTATGTTGGTTGGATACTTCTGAATCTTCAATGCTGAGTGTGAAAAATTACAGTGCTTATGCATGAGTCATCATCAGTTTTACCACTTTAGATCAAAGAAAGCAAAACCATCTGGATTTTGTGTCTTATGTGACTTTCAAAATTATAATAAATCTGCAGTCAGTTCATGCATATACTTTAAGAAAGTTATATAGGCTTCTGAGGGCTTTAGGTCATATAAGGTAAGACTTTCTATAGCTATTTCCATCCTCATCTTTTAGAAATTGATATTTGCGTATAATTCTACTTAGATTGGTATGCCTTTTTCACTACATATGAAATGTCAATCATCTCTGCTTTCAGTGCAGGTAAACAGTTATGAATTTTTCTGTGGACTGACACATAAGACATTGTACAAACAATCTCTTTCTTGTCTTGTCTAAAACAAGCCATTTATTCTGAAAGTATGGATATATATAGTACTTTCTGTGAACTGAAACATAACACTGCAAAAGTATTCCATATTCAGGAAGATAATAAAGTAGTCATAGCCACATGCAAGCAGCACATTATTGTGCAGCTACTGCTTACAGACTATGATCCCATCCATTTTACTAAACAAGAATTCAGTTCAAAACCAGCAAAAGGTATGAAACGATTATTGATATCTGAGGCTAAATTTTGTTTGTAGCCAGTTACTCAACAATAGCAGGGGCCGTTTCACACACTTCCTAAATGAAATCCTGTTAAGCAGGCAAGAACTAATGAAGAATATGAAAATTCTCCAATTTCTATTGTTGAAATATAAGTGATCAGCATTAATAGTTGGTGCCAGAATATAATGCCAGCAAGAATTCTTTTCTTGTGGATTTCACTCTTAAGAGAACTTTCATAAACATTTTTGGATATATATATTTTTTTCTTTTTAGTTTTAAAATTCAGAATTTAAATGCAGGAAATTTTATCACATAGGTGCACAAGTTGTTACTGTCTGCCATTTCAGCTGCATATGTCAAAAATCTAGTTTCTCGAAGCTCAGATGGTAATTAGTACCAGAGTTACATTTAGTGTACAGCTACACTGGTAATTTGGATCGATCCTGAAAACTGTTTCACACGCTGTTAAGCTATTTCTTTTCCATGTCAATCCTTAGTGGTAATCCACATCATTCTTTTGGCTGTTGGACCAGAAAATTGTTTTCATTTCTGTGAATTGCTCTAGTTTCTCCTTTCAACCCCATCCCTGGTAATCGTCAAAAGAGAGGAAGTGGGGTGCTAAGATCAAGTGTGGTACCTGATTTTACCACTCATGTGATGCGTGATAATTTGGTTTGACAACAAAGCAGTTGTGTGCACACATAAAGAAATCTTATCCTAGTAACTACCCAGGGATACATTCCTACCCCCCAGTAAATGTGATACACTTTCACTAAGAGATAAACCACCTCCTGTTTTCTATGAGGTAATAGTGTGAATAAGTGTCACCGTCATGGGGCAGTTGTTGCCTGATCATTTCTTATTGTTGCCTGACAATTTCTTACTGCTGTCTGATAATTTCTTGTCCTTCAGTAAGTCATTGCTGAGTTCGCAATCTCCCTTCCTAAGTGCTGTAGCCTGTGTAGCAATTCCATCCATCCTTCCTCCAGCACTTCTACATGAGTCAGTGGGGCAGAAGGCTTGACTGGTGAAGAAGACAGGGTTGGTGGTACGTGGGAAGAAGGTGGAAGTCTGGGGTTGGTGGGGTAGGACAGAGGGTGTGGAAAATGGAAGAGGAGGCTAAGAAGGCAGGGGTATTCAGTAGAGAGGAATAAATTGTACTTGAGGATTGGAAATGTTGAAGTGGTCGCATACAGCTGGAAAATAGGTTATGGAGGTTGGACAGCTGAGGGGTGAGGACTGGACTGGCTTCCAACAGCCAGAGGGATTGGAAAGAGATATGAGAACATCAGAGCTGGGATCAGAGCAGATGGTGTTGTCAAACACCTACATAGGGGACTAAACAGCTGGACATAACAGTAACTCAACATTAGTCTAGTCATCTCCATATACTTTGCTTTCAGAAAACAGATCCCATAATTCCAGACAAAAATGGAGCAAGGTGGATTGGTCATGGTAGGTGGACTTGCTATCCCATGCAGTGTAGCTGTGCAGACTTGCTGTGAACTGCTCTGGGATGGTACTTTCTTGTTCTCATGTCTCTGTCCTTCTTGCTGTTTAACTTTGCATAGAACAATCAGATATCTGCTGGGACAAAGAGATTGTTCTCTTTGTGGAGAAATGACTTAGATGCTGTCAGCTAGAACAGGGAACTTGACTCTGGCCTTCCAGCTCTCTTCTGCACACTATAAAATTTGTGGTGTCCTCTGAGGTTTCAAATAAAAGAGGACGAACAGCGCGTTCCTTTTAGAGTACTTTGAAGTGAAAGGGTGTTCTACACCTTTGTGTGGAGGATTTTTTGTTGTTATTGATTTTTTTTTTTATTGTTTTTATGCATAGAGAATGGGCTTAGGCACTTTAAAAAGGTTAAAATGTTTCAGGCCAATGGATAAAACCCTACAGTCCAGAGTTAAGTGTCTAAATGCTAAGGATGGTGATATTTAGGAAAACTCCATGTTTTGTGTTAGCAAGAGGAAGTGACTCTCTGTAAGAGTGCAGATTTTTGAGCATCCTGGTCTCACATACCCATATCTCCTGAAGATACCATATGTGGAAGTGAGGATCTTGCAATTTTTTAGATCTGGGACTGACGTATTTTTCTGCCTGGGACTGAATTACCTAATGAACATCATCTAGTGCAATGGGTGGATGATTAAGTCTTAAACTGAGGATACGTGATATGTGGATGTGATATTAGGACACATCGTTATGTTAGACACTGAGTTCTGGCCTCAGGTGTCTTCCAGAATGGACTGCCTCTTCTGCAGGCAATGTTCCTTTCAGCCTCCTTAACTGCAGTTGTATGAAAAATAACACCAATATTTCAGATTTATGGATATGGTGATGGCAAATAGGAAATATCAAATCCTTTTCTTTAGTAAGGAAAAAGAATACTGTTTTATTTATTTTGTTTCAGTTTTGTTTGTTTTTACCTTAACTTACAGGCAAATCCATGGTCTTCTGTAGTAATGTAGACTTCAGTCTGAGATCTAACACCAAATGTCTCATTTAGGATATGAAAAAAAAAAATGAATCTAATTTCTAAGAAGATGTCAATTAAACAGAACATTTATTCCTATGACTTTATGACTTGTAGCCCTTCTTTGAGATTCCTTTTGTCTTTAAAAGTAAGGCCAGACCTTGGTATATTTCCTCCCCAAGGATATTGTATATGAAGATTTAAAAGTGCCTTGTCTTGCACTTCATTTCAGTTAATATGACAATAAATGTTATAATATTTTCTGGAGGCAACAGGATCGTGCTTGTCTGTACAGTGGTGAGAAAATTCTGAGAGCATTGCTGAGCTCTCATTTGCCAGTAGTTTCACACAACTCTAATTTCTCTGAAACTTAAGTGCACAGCATAGCAGTAGAATAAATCTAACGTAGGCAAGCAAGAAAACACAATGTTTTTTTTCTCTAATGACACTATTAATCATTACACGGTCTGTGTTACATTGACAACTGCAGCATAAAGCTCATTTCTTGAAGAAACTTTTCGGCGATCCAGCTATCTCCTAGCACAAGCTAACATGTTCCTAGAGATTTTTTCTTGATAAGTCTGGTATTCTTGCAGGCTGCATGTTTTAAATTGGGGCCAAAGATTATCTTTGGCTCAAATGACACAGCATGCTTTTTCTCCAGATGACTCTTCCCTCTCCTCCCCAGCCCCCAAAATAAAGTGGCATTGTCTGCACCACCTTAGGAGGAATGTCCCCTTGTACTTCTGTCCCTCGGTAATGTCCAAGCATTACTTGGGGGAGAGCTGGTTGGCAAAGACCAAAAATATGCAAGCAGCACATAAGAAACAGTATAGATAATCTCAGGCCAGTGCTCAAGCCTCTACTCTGGCATTCATTAGCTAGTGTAGACGTGGCTGTAGTGATTAATGAAAGTCCTTAAAAATCCGGAATATTAGCATATATTTATGTCTTTTCACCTAATTTTTTGAATGAATTTCTATTGCTGTGAAAGAACTTGGATCAGACTATGATAAAATTGTGTATTTTCATGTTTCTTTTGGTACTGCAAGGTATTGTGTTATACAGCAAGGAACCTGGGTTGAACACACATGACCCTCTTCATCT
This sequence comes from Nettapus auritus, assembly GCA_011076525.1. Lineage (NCBI taxonomy): Eukaryota > Metazoa > Chordata > Aves > Anseriformes > Anatidae > Nettapus > Nettapus auritus. The sequence continues at coordinate 94,321,003 of CM021766.1, read as the reverse complement.
GCAGTCCATTCATACTCCGAAAATGTCAGCAGCAAGAAATCACGTAGGAGCTTGAACTTTTCCATCGCACTGTATATTGCCCAATACCTGAGCCTAGGCCCAGCTATGTTTTCTAAGGTCTGGGTAGCAGTGAAGCAGGGACTCAAATGCTGGCTATGTCTCAGGTTTAAGTATGTCCTTACAAAGATATGTGAAGACACTGAAGAAGAATTCATTTGAATGTGCTCATAGATTACGGGAATTGTTTGGTTCATAGGGCCTTCAGTAGTAGCTAAGGTTCAACTGCTTTTTACTCTCTCAGTAGTAACACAGGGTTGTGTCCAGGTCTGGGTAAACCCAAACTGGTTTTTCCACAGCATGTGGCATTTTTGTTATCATTGGGCTGCTGCAACAACTTCTGAGAGGTTTTTGCAACCAGGCAGTAATTAGACAAACTATTAGGGGCAAGAGTAGCATAAGCCATTCCCTTATGTCTGCACTAACTGATCCCAAGCATCTTGAAGTCACTGAAAATCTTTTTATTGATTTTCAGTGAACTTTGGATTAGACCTTGGGTATTGCTCAGTTACAGCAGACAGTAAGGATGTTACGTTCTTGTGACGTTGTAGTCACAACAATTCATGAAGTATTGTAGACATGGCGAATTAGTAATAGATACTATTCTACACCTTCCTCCTGACCAAATGACATATATGACAAACATTGAATGTGATTCTTCCTGCTTTTCCTCATTTCTATAATATTTCTATTTCATAATAACAAAAATGTAATTCCCATTCACAACCTGCTGGATAATCTGACTCAATGACATTTATCAGTAACAGTGTTTGTGTTGGTTACAATATATCATTTATCAATTTTAAATATTCTGCTTTCACATTTTGTATTCTGTTTTGTTATTTTCTTAGTATTTACCAAGTCTGCTTACATTATAGTATTCAATATATAGACCTTGCACGATTTTCCTTTTTTTAAAAACAAAACAAAACAAAACTCTTATTATATATAGATTCTCTCCTCTCCCACATACAGCCTTTTGATTTTCATCACTGCTGTCAAACTTGTCAAGAAAAATAGTCAAATATGAACCAAGGATTCAAGCTGCAGCTATGCTGTAGCAATAAAGCAAATCATGCTTTACAAACATTTTTGGAGGTAGAGTCATGCCCACTGTTTACCCTGTAATGCCAAAGGGATTTTGATCTGCTTATTATCAGGCTTGACTTTACATATGTACCACATGGTTATGGCAGAGCACTGCTATATGCTGCTGCCATAGTACAGGATAACAGAGATTACTGTTGAAAAAGTAGGTATGCTATGACCCCTAATATCTTGATACTTAGTTTGCTCACCAGCTCCACTAAAGGATGTTCAGGAGATGCTTCCCTTCCACTACCTCAGCTGGGAAGACCTCAAGTTCTGTCTTTCCTATGCTGCTGCTCTCAGTGGAAGAGAGAAAAAAATGCAGTTGACTTTTCCTGTTGCCTCTGCTGTTGCTCTGATAGGGAAATGTCTGTGCAAAGTGATGCAGGAGAAAGTAGGTAGGCAAGAAGACAGAATATGTGTAAGGTTTAAGATGAGTTCATCTTTGGCTTAAACCTTTAACATCTTCTCCTCTTCTGTTCTTTGAAAACAAGTTTCAGGTGACTCCATGAAGAGTTCATTCCTGTATTGAACTTCTCCATCATTCTCTGTTCAGCTTCTCAGTGTGTTGCATCTTTGAAGAAAAGAGGGCTAAAATGGGCAGATGTAGAAGATTGGATGCTGGGCATGTGATCGATGGGAGAGAAACAGATGGACAAAAGAGAGAGAAGACTAAAATACAACCACTGTTTCCTGTAATCATTGCCAAAAGCTCCAGAAGCAGTGGAGGAAGACTGCTTGGTTGTGAAACATGGAAGTGACAAGAAATTAATTTGCAAAAGGAAATCATCTGTTTCAAATCTTCATGAATATACAATTCATAGTTACTCAATGATGCACTAAATCCTTCCAGAATCTCAAATGGATCTATGTTCCAACTTCTGATAACAGAAAACGTGAGGTAGGAAACAACACACCCAACACAACCATCTCCTAACCCTGTGAACAATGTCAGAACAAGTCAAAAGCAGGAACTGTCCTTTTTGCTTTTCTGTAAAACAGGGTGTGAGGAATGGAACATGTTGTGTTCCAGCTTTCCTTCAGCTCCAGCACAGCTGAGGTGCCGTTCACAACTCACAGGCTCAGACACTGACTATACTTGACTGTACTCAGACATTGAGGCTGCTCCCAATAAATCAAACTGTATTTCTAGAAGTTACCACTGTTAACATCTTCTTTAAAAAGTTTATTAAAACATCACCCTCATTAATCTCTTAGTGAACTCACCTGGACATTTTCTAATAGAACATATATCTTCTTCTTCGGGAACTTATCTCTGACCCAGTATACAGTGAGCAGTTATAAATACAGGGGCAGTTACTATACCTCAGTTTTCTTCTGCCATAAAAATATTATGCTCCACTTTACTTGAACTTTACTTTTCTTACTTGCTTCATTCTGATACATTCTGATTTATTTTTAAATGTGTATTTTCAAAGAATAGAAATAACAGCTATATAATTTAGATATTTTCAAGCTACGTTTGTTTATTCATCTTTCAGGGTCCACCTATTATTTCAGCAAGTCTAATATAAAATTATAAAATACAATAAAAACTATATTCCTCAAATTCCATTGTAGCTATTGTATTGCATAAAATATTACAGAATAGTATTTTACAGAATTTCTGTAAAATAACTTAATTCAAGTTTGTGTTTGGTTTTTTTTTTTCAGTTCACAGTGTTTTTTACAGAGCTGTGTTTGGAGGGTACAATTAGATACATAAATTTCCCTTTCTGTGCTACAAGAAGCTGAGATTATTCAATTTTTGCTCAACTACTTGAAATGCAAAACTCTCTTCAGTGAATACTCAGGAATTAGCAGGCACTTTCGTTGTACCCTCCCTGCATCTGCCATTCCTCACTTCAGATAATCTGTCAGAACAGACGGGGTAAAATCAGCTGTTCTTCAGCAACACCACTTTTTCCTGCTTAGAAACAGAGCATGTGGATATCTTGAAAGAATATAATGAACATGCAACTATTTTTTTTCTCAGTAATTGTGGGCCATGTATTTAAGCCAAATGCTTACCCATTATAAGAGCAGCCCATTGACAGGTGCTAACGGGCAGTATGTTATCTTATGCAGGGATAATGGTGTTTAACAATATTAATGGCTAAGCAATAATTAATATGGAGATTGACATAATGTATACATTTTTAGCAACACCAACCTTTAGTCTGTCAAGAAAAAGAAAGAAAAATTTAAACTATAGCACTGGACTGCTGCCCTGAGGAAGCCATAAATTACTCCGGAAGGGAAATCAAGGAGACTTGGCTTCCATTGGCTCATGGAAAGGAATCAAACCACTTCACCCAGAGAAGGAAACATCATGTTCTACAGCATATTTCTTCCATGGAGACAGAGAGGATAGAGATCAGCTGCAGATGAACCCTGGTCAAGCTCCCAGGTGTGTTGAGAAAACTTCCTGCTTAACCAAGGCCATGAGTCAGTCTGTCTTAAGCTGACAGTTTTATTAGGCTCATAACTAGAGAAAATAAAAATGCTCATGTACAGAGATAGAGAATATTTCTGTTTCAGGTTTATGTTTTTTGTTTTGTTTTTTCCAGTAAAGAATAAAAAATTACCAGAAAAGACACTTGTCAGTTCTCAGAAGTATAATGGGCTTGTTCACTTGCACATTGTGGATTATTTAACTGCTGTTTCTTTCTACATCAGCACATATATATTGTACATAAATATCTGTGCTATTTATATGGGCAGCATTCCAGGTGTAGCTAAAGAAGTTTTCTACAGAACAAAAAAAGGAACAAAGATTAGTCTGAGATTTCTTTGAAATAAAAGAGAGAAGGACATAAGGACACTGAATATTCCAAATGGTTGGGTAAAAGTGTTATTTTTGTAGCAACTTTCCAAACATCTTATAAATGATACGTTCTGGGAGTTTTTTTAAATATTACTATGACTTAAATTTTTCAACGTCCTACTTTTTCAAACATATCACATCTGTGTGTGATATGACCTACTAGTAATAACTACAGTTGTGATTGAGTTGCATTTCTGCCATTTTGGCTTCCAAATTTTTGTGATATCAGTTCCATCAGTGATTCAGTGAATAAACGTGATTAACACATTAAAATTTTCAAATAAAGTGATGGTGATTTGTGAATTTATGCTTAAATTTATTGTACTTGGTTCTGCAGTCACTGACAAGAACAAAATTAATCCAGTCCTTGCAAGAAAATTCACTTGTAGTCTAGAAACATAGTGGATTATATTAAATAGAATTTAGGAAAAAAAAAAAAAAAAAAAAAGGATTTTAAAGAAAACCTGTTACTGTTAAGGTACTCTACAGTAAATAATGAAAAATAAGTGGGAACATCAAAAATATTTAGTGAATGTTTTATATTATATATACTCACACAGAAAAAGAGGAAAAGAGAGATTATAATGTGTTTTATATACAATTTTATATAGATATTTCCAATACCTAGCCAAATGACCAGTATAGCTAAGATGCAGGACACTAGAACAAAACAAAACAAAGCAAACAAAAACACAATTTCTACTTTCATTTAACACCTCTCTTGGCCAGATAAATACTTGAAGCTTTCAGACACATCATTTCAGGTTGTAACTGGACAATAATATGAAATGTGTCATTTAGTTTGTATTTCATTTGGTCATGCACTTCATCTGTTAGAGAATAATCATTTTGGCTATTACTAAACAGGAATAGTCTCATACTGCTTTGCTTCTTTCTCAAGTATTTCAGCAAAAAGCTTTACTTTTTAATGTATGGAATCACAAATGTTGAGCTTATGGCTGAATCCAGTGTATTTGATGAGTTTATATGACCCATTATTACTTTTTCACGTCCTGAAAAATGTGGTGTTTTAGAACAAAGTGATCCATATTGCAATGAAAAAGAAATGTATACCTCAGAAAAGTATTATTATTGAACAGCATCTGCTATCAGGACGATACAGTGCATTCATAAATAATGCATGAAATTGCCTCATTTGAACAATTTCCAGATCTCTCATGGTGTCAGAGTCCAACAGTCTCTGACCAAGTTCCTTTAGATATTCTACACAAGGAGAGTTTAATGCTTTTGATTTAAAAGAGTGAGACAGCAAGATGCTGAAATCACAAGACAAGCATAATACAGTAATTGCAATACTCAGTTAAACCACATTTCAGATGGCTTGCCCATTGCCAGTCTCTGTGTGCTCTGCTGGCATGATGCTGGGAAGGAAATACATGGCCAGCAGCCAGGTCAAGCCTCTTCAGAGCTCTCTTGGTTGGCTGCTTGCTTTTGATCCTCTGTCTTGGGCTAAGCCACACAGACATAACCCCTGTGCTAGTCTGGCTGGCTCAGGAAGACAGTTGCTCCATTTTGATCATCTCAGGGATGGCCACTTACACAAGCAGATGATCCATCCAACTGATACAACTGTGTCTCTAAAACAAAGGCCAAACTCTGTTCCCCATTATGTTCAGAGAAGTGCAATTTTCTTTACAACATCTGTGGCTGCTTGCTACATTCTTCCCTGAGCTTCATGAACACATCATCTGGGCCCATCTCCTCTGAGCCTTCGTCCACTGAGGGGGTATGTTGACTGGTCAATTAATTCAATATTTCATTCATTTGCATGTTTCAGTAACACATGGGCAGTGTCTGTTCTTCATCATCATTGCACATTTGATCAGCAGCTATCATCTTCCTACATTTGCCTATCTTGACTGACAGACATCAGATTGTATAACTATTAATATAATCCTGCTGCAATGTATTAAATCATGGCATGACGTATTTTCTATAAAGATCTTATAAGGAAGCCACTCCCTACAAAATTATCCCTGCGTTTCCCTTATTAACTACTAGTTATTTAAAATAATGAATGATTCTGATCAGTTTTCATCATCCAAAGTAGTTGTTTTGTGCCTATTAGCTGATCTAAAGCTAAATTATAGTACTACTAGCTAGTCTGCAATGGACTAAAAATATCAGGAGTTCAGCCCTAAACAGTCACTGAGAAATGCAGGCAAAATGGTACCACATAAGAGAAGGTATAATGTTTTCCGTCTTTTCTTTTCTTTTCTTTTCTTTTCTTTTCTTTTCTTTTCTTT
>CM021766.1:94061047-94314663 GCA_011076525.1 Nettapus auritus | reverse complement strand
CCTTTTTCTTTTTCTTTCCCTTTTTCTTTTTCTTTCCCTTTTTCTTTTTCTTTCCCTTTTTCTTTCTCTTTTTCTTTCTCTTTTTCTTTTTCTTTCCCCTTTTCTTTTCCTTTTTAACAGCGAACATCCTGTCAAAACCAAGTCTGCTGTAAGATAAAGCACATGAGATTTATTGCCAAAGGTTTGGAGATGAATCCCTTTTTGCTGTTCTCAGAGCTCTGTGAGGGTATCCAAAACCCTAAGCCTGTGTTGAGTTCAGGTTGGTGAGTTCACTGCTCACATGTTCTTTCCTGGCTTTGGGTGCCTAGGCTTGTGTTTTAATTGTAAATTATATAACCAAAACCTTCTAGCATTTGCTTAGATCCTTAAATTAGAACCTGCCAATTCCTAAGCAGCTAACCCAAAATCTCATCCAAGATACAAGCCCTCAAGGTGATAAGTTATTTAATTATGAGACAGTATTAGATTTAGCACATGATATACCAAAGATCTTAAACATGACTTTGAAATAACCATTGTTCTTAAGAGATAAACCACAAGAAAGTAGAGCTCATTTTCAATGCCATACATATCTCGAGCATTATCTAGACTCATACTTTGAGCTTGACTGGCAATATCTGTGTTCTAGGAGGATGAGATTCTCCTGTTATCTTAACAAACTCTCTGCTGCTTCCCTCACTTTGAGCTAGTAAAAATAGTCCCCTAAATAAAGCACCTCTAATCCTTTGAAGTGTTCAATGGCCTTTGTCATGAGACCTCTTGACCTTTCCTTACAGGTCATGGTAAACATTCTTCTTAAGCTTCAACTCTGAACCCTACTATAGATGAAAGAATTTGACCATAATACAATATCTGAGACACACGAAATTGGTAGGATATTTTTTTCAGAGATGTTTTCTGTTTCCTGTGTTTTTGTTTGTTTGTTTGTTTGTTTTTGTTTGTTTGTTTGTTTTTAAGCTCAGTGTCTCTTTGCCTTATACAAGGGCTTTGTGCAACTTGTAGCTTAGAGAGGATTAGCATGAAGAGCACAAAGCAAGCAATAAACTGCAGACATTTAGGTGGAAGGCACAGGGCACAGAATGTCCTAGAAGCGAAGTTATTCTTTGGAGTTTTGGTTATCAGAAGTACTTGCTAGCATAGAAGATTATATGAAATTGTTAGAAGTACTAGACGAAATGTATAAAACCAAAAAGCATTGAAAGAATATTCATGAAGTTGAAATCAAATAAAGCAAAACAGGGGCAGATAATCAAATCCCAATAAAAGAATAGTAGCATTTGTAATAATAATAATAATAATAATAAATCTAATTTCACTAGACAACACCATTCCATGCTCCAGGCATCAGGCGTGAAAAAACTATGCTAAAAAAATCTAAGTATTCAAAGATCATGTGGAAAATCCTTTGTAGTCAACTTGATATAAGTGTTAAAAGTCTCTGAAAACTGAAAGAAACGTGGTAAGCACAAATAATGTAAAATGTAGGAAAAAAAGCACATTAGATTAACGACTTCAATGATTTTAACTGTGAGGCTTTGGAAGAGCATGGGGTCCCCAGTCATTAGCTTGAGGGCTCACCTGTGCCCTGCAAGCCTTAGAAAGCAATCCAACATGCCAGACTGCATCATTTCTACAGAGATGATAATTTATGTCAGGTTTTCTGGGAAATTTCACTCTGATTTCCACACAAACACCTGGCCACATTAGTCTATATTTTTCTCTCCTCTTGTCTCCTCAGTACCAGTGGGGTTTGCCCTTTCAGGATGTCTACCTGGCTAAGGAAATATAGTTGGAGATGGAAAAAAAAAAAAAAATAAAATAAATAATAATAATAATTTAAAAAAATCAGACTCAGAAAAGAGAAAGGTCCTGAGTTGTTTTTTTTTGTTGTTTTTTTTTTTTTTTTTTTTTTTTTTTCCTAACCTTAGCAATTCCATGCAATGTCAATATAATCTTCCTTACTAAAATTTCTCAGAGTCCTGTACATTTCCATGAAACATTCTGGTTTTAGTAATAATCCATTGCTGTAAATGTAGCATGACTTTTTTTCACTAATTCCCTATTAGATGCTAAGGCTTGTAATGTTTCCATCTTTATTTTCAATCGAATTAATGGGTCAGTCCCCAGCTATATTACAGTCACAGAAATGGCTGAACTCCTCTGACACTATGGCATGTCACAAAGCCAAGATCAAAGCTGTACAAGATCCAGAAACAGGGCAATAACTGTTCCATAAATAGTCCACTAAGGACTAATGATTCTTCACTGAAGATGTCTCCCATACTTAATGGCAGTACAGCCTCTAAGTGACAAAAACTTCTGATTTGTATCCTTGCAAAGCCAGTGCCACAGGTGCTGTGACTGGGTTGATTCTTGTAAGTGAATACAGGACAGAAAAAGGGAAGCCCCCCAGAAGAGCTTTTTTAGGGTTCTCTGTAGCAGTTTATACATATCCCTCAACTTGAACCTACTTGTCTGGGGCAGGTTTCAAAGTTTGTTTGTATTCTTGTTGAATCTACATTATAGCAGATATGGTGCAAACACAAAGAAGCATGCCTGCTTCAAAGAGTTTACACTCTAGTCTTTAGAAATTTTAATAACCCTCATAAACTCAAAGGAAGTTTGAATCAAATAGACTGCTGTGAAAATAATGTAGGACATCACTCTTTCTAAATAACAGACAGAATGCATCACATCTTTGCCCTTAAAGCATTCTCCATGAGTGTATCTTGCTGGTTCCTATACTGATCACAGCAGGTGAAGGGCATTCTGCCTCAGCCCTTCTCTCTGACCTGGGATAATCTTGCCTGAAATGTTTAGTTAAAGAAAATTGATGCACAGGTATTTTTTTCAAATTAATATTATTAAAAAATTAATTGGAGATGTTAGTGCTGTTTTTTCCCTTTAATTAACAATGTATAATGCAACTTTAACTGCAAGTTAATTACATTATAAAGGCAGAAGGTATTTTCTGAAGGCTTTTGAAGTTTTTTTTCTCTTGCTCTTGGGGAATTAATCCCATTAGTATTAATAGATTATCTGCTTAAATTCCTCATATATTATTATGAGAACTGAGCTCAAAGTTTAACTATTTTAAAAAATGTAATGCTTGTAAATTAAACATGTTCTACTAGATCTTAGAGCCCTTAAAAAGAAAAGATGTATGGAATTTCAATGTGATTTTGGCTAAACATTTTAGAAAAACTTCTGTATTGATGAAGATGATCAAACTGAAAATAATTAGTATGATATTCACAGGAAAGATTTTGACATTGACAGGGGACACCTCTTTCCTGCCCAAAAAGGAAGATATTAAAGCATTCCCCTTTCCCATTCCCATTCCTACACTTCTCAAGAGAACAAGCTGACTCTTCTCCCATTGGCCACAACAAGAAAGACTTTTCTCCTTATCTCTTTGGTGTTTAGGTCGAGCTAGCCATCTGCACAGGCTCTTAAAGAACAGGCTTCGGAGAAGTAGGTTTTGGTGCTGGCAACTCATCAACATGAATGATGCAATCCACACTCCAAAACACCTGGTTCAGGCTATCATCCTGTTCCAGCAGATAAATTTCTTTGGTTATATATAGGCCATAGTTCTAATTAACCTATGGGTTAGTGATTCACCTGTACAGAAAAGAAAAAAGAAAAAAAAAGGGAAAAAAAAAAAAAAAGAGAGAAAGTCCTCTCCCCAAATCTTCATATTCTTATGCGTCCATCTAAATTTCAAAAATAGGTATAGAAAAACAGATCCCAAAATTCATTTTGTCCTAACCAGTAGAGGAAACCTAGACATCTATAACAAGCCACAAGCAGGTCATATGAAAATTCATTAAATTCCCTCAGAGGAGAAATCTTAGAATGACCACCAAAGGCAAAAGACTGGCAACAGATTAATCAGAGTTGCAAATGCCATGTTTCCTTTAAATGTACCAGGTGCAAGTGGCTGTTTTTAATGTAGTATTGTGTGTATTCAAATTGCCAAGTTCAAACACAAAGGTTGAGTTGTAGAAGCAGAGAAGTGGAGAAATAATATTTAAATGTTCTCAGACAAGAACTGTGAAGTAAGCCTACCTCAGATTCCCTAGCTGAGATCAGCTAATCTTAAGAGGAAACATTGACCTGAACAGACTCTCAACTTGATTACTGGAACTAGAAGATCCTGATGCATTTTATTGAGGATATCAATGCAAATGTGTTGTTCCTACAAGAGTTTCTGAAAAGCACTTCCTATGGAAGAAGCTGAAAGAGCTCCATTCTTTGTGTATGAAAAGGGTACATATATGTGTATGTATTTTTACAGAGGCATTTATCCAGATAAAAAAGCTTTCCCTCAATTTCTATAGACACATTTGAACACAACAGTTGCAACAAATATGAAATTGTATTTGATGGAACAGTAGGCTCTAAGAGATGTTCAGAAATAAGGACAGACCTTTTTCCATTGAGTCAGGATTCCCTCCAAATTTGATTCCACTTCTGAGGATCTTCTCTGAAAAACAATGCTGGAAGGTGAAGCAAGAAATGTGAGTATACTCTGATGATGCTGTGCCGACTGAGCTCCTCAGTAAAACTGAATCACTATGGATTAGGAGGAAAGTATCCTCCCTGGAAGAGGGAGGAGGCCAGCAAAGAGGCATGTGGACAACTATTACTTTCTACCTCTCCTCATAGAGTTTCAGTCTCCTTATAAGATGGAAGCCCTTAAAAAGTTCTTAAAGTAATTATGTTGACCTTCCCCACAACTCTGGGTGGAGAAACCCATCCTAGGTATTTTTCAACAGAATACTCAGACTAATTGACCCCTTGTGAATCTGTAACCGTGAGACATGGACAGATTATGGTAATGTCAGGATTTCAAGTACTGTTGGACAGACAGCTCATTCAGAGTAGTCTGTGTGGTGTGTTTTCTGAGAGTCATTCTGATTAACACTAGCTTCTGAATACCTAGGGTAGATCCTAAGGAGATTTTACCTTTCTCTATATAATTTCTTTGAGAACTCTGGGGAGACTCCACAAGGCAATTTGCAATTTTTCCTGCTACCTATGACTGCTTTGGAAATGCTGCCACACACATCTAGGCAGACTGCTGGTTAAAATGGCTTTGAAAAACTCACAGTTTGGTAATGTGCATTTTACTGAAAAAATTCTTAAGCAAATTCAAATTTGTCAGCTTTGAATGTTTCTAATTTAATGCCTACATCACTATCCTATGAGCAATAAGATGAAAAATGCTATGTAGATGGAATATATAAACTGAGGTATTACAGTAATTCCCATCAATAAATAGTAGAAAAAAATTTACTAGGTGTATTCAAAGCTATAGTGAAGGAAAAAGGCAAAGGATTAATTTTTCAGGCAGAGTTGATACATTTCCAATTTTTTATAATTTGATTTATATATATTTCCTTGCTTTATCTTACATATTGTAAAAGATTTTTTATACTTATTATTCTGCCTGTGTCTGTACGTAATCAAGGCCATAACTATCCACAAGGGGTCTCTAAATAATTAGGGTGAATAGTTAAAGCTTCAGTGAATCCAATACAAATGAAACCTAGACTAACTGATCTGCAATTTGATTGCTTTAAAAACTATACAATGTGTATATAAATGAGGTAGTTTACCAGATGAATCAATTTCTTCTAAATTATGGTAGCATAAAATTAAAATCTTGACTCTAAACTTAATGCTGATGATTTATATATAGTTGTGATGAAAAGACAAAATAAGGAGCTAACTAAAATGTCATCTGGGTACACTAATACTTACAGATGACATTACAATCATAGTAAATATGCAGACATTTTATCTGGTGAGGGCAAAGACCAGAAAAAAAAAAAAATTCTATGAACATGAATGCAGTTTAAGATTATTGTCCTCATTTTAAATATCAGACATATATCATCTGAGATTCAAAGGGTAAAACATGGAAAAAACTATGATAGGTGGGAAGAAAAAAAAAAAAAAAGCACAAACAGCAATGAAAACAATCAAGTGGACTTCATTTTTAATTAAACACCAGCAGAAAAAAAAATAATGAAGTTCCTGTTCTTTTGTGGGTGATACATGGTCAGGTAATATATCTGGATTCTATAGTTATCTTGTTGGGCAAAATCCAGCCTCCCGGGCCCCCCCCCCCCCAAAAAAAGGTAAAATAAATAAATGTGTGGACAAACTGTCAATGGCAATGATGGATTCAAGTGAGAAATGTGGAAACTGACATGCATATTACTAAACTGCATGAAAAAATTACTAAATTAACACCAGTTTTTACTTGGATTTTCTGAATACTTGGTATTTCTATTACAATAGCCCATTTATCACTTGCTTTCCCCACACTGCTTGTAGACTCTTATTTCTGTGTTTATCTGTGTTCCCAAGCTACATTCCCATTTACTACTAAGGTTATTTGGAGATATCACTTCTACTCTTTAATCTTCGAAAAAAACCTTCACCAGATCATTTCCATTCCTCAACAGGGATTCATAATCCCTTTGCCTTATTGAAATGAGATAAAGCAAAGGCAGACAATATTGATTTTCTAGATATTTGGATATTGAACGAAGTAGAGAACCAGATTCACAGGAGTACTAATGCTTCAAATTTTTATTTAGAAGCTTTATTTCCTAAACAACCAAGGAGCTGATGGTGTTAAATAAGAGGCAGGTATGTAAACACCCATGAGCATTGAGGACTATAAAGAATGTAGGTTATAAAATCTGGGCCACCTCCTCAGATCTTCTTCTACTTATACTGATTTTTCTTGTTTAACACTGAAATTAATTACTCTAACTTTTGTCTTAAAAGTGTTTCGTGTACAATTAAGGTATGATTATGTCCTGTCTATACCATCACTTTACAGAAGCAATATGACTATGTGATCTGCTTCAATGCCTATATTTTCACCTTTCCAATCCAGGTTTAATGAAAGAAGTGTGTTTCTAAACACTTAGCATTTTTGTACTGAAAAGCACTACCAAACTTTTATCTTGTATTGTCTAAAAGCAATGTTCCTATTTCATCCCTTGCCTTCCTCCTTTATTTACCAGAACCTCAAATACATGTGCAGTTTCCTTTCCAGTTTAACCTTTTGAGAATGTCAAAAGAGAGAATAATTTCTATTTCTCCTTGAGATATATTTCAGAAACTAGCTTTGAAAACAGTTCACTGAAGCAACTAGTTCTTGTGTTTCAGAGAGAAATAACACATCTTTTTCTGTCATCTGGGAAGTTCATACTTTGGTGCTCTGAGGGCTCCCTTGGTCTCTTATTTTTTTAGCTTCAGTCAAAGCTAAACAGAGACAGTCAATCAAATCCCGGCTTAAGTTTTACAATAAAGGCAAAAATAAAAGATGAAAGGTCCCAAGTACTTCAAGTTCTGGATCCTGAGGCAACAAAAGTACTGGGAAAATGTCAACTGGATTTTGAATGTAGTGAATGAGATAAAGCTAAGCATATTATAGTGAACAATGAACTTCAAGAGACATTTCCAAATAACAAAATCTATTAAAATGTGTATTTTCTTCAGGGAAGAAATAAAAGTTTCAACATTTTAATTAACCCTTGACTGAAGTAGATAGAATGATCTCTGTAGATGCATAAGGGTAATGCCACTTCCTCATTCTTCTATGTGAATTAATTTCTGTACTTCAGGAGTGTTTTTAAAATACAAATACATACAGCCTGTAAAACCCATACATGAAAAAGTGTCAGGGAAAATATCATGAATTCAATTATGGGTTTATATTTTTCTGGCTGTTATCTCTAACAAAACTACTGCAACGTCTGTTCTGATAAATGGTGGTAAATGAGTGGTAAAGATAAATTGATGATTATTTAAGTAAAATTGTTAGAAAAAAAAAAACTTAATTGTTGTAACATCTTACAAAATTATTCAAGAAGACTGAGTAAAGAACAAGCTTTTAAAAAATGTCCAAGGAAATTCTGATTTTTGTATTTTAATATAGCTTTTAACAGCATCTATTGTATAACCATGAGAAAAAAAAATAAAAATTAAGAATTAATAGCAATGAAAGTTGCTCTTCTATACAAAAAAAAAAAAAGCAGTTAGCACTGAGTTTCTGGAGAAGCATGAACACATCAAAGAATGGGATATCTGAAGACATACTACTATCTCGCAAAAAGATGCCAGTGGTTGTTTCACCTAAGCTCATAAATATTTTTGAAACTCTAGCCCTAAGGAGGTAGGAAAGGTTTTATTTGCACTTTCAGATGCACCTCAATATGTTATATACATCACTCACACTGAAATCTACAAATTGTGTCCATAGTGCTTGAACACTTTTGAAAAATGGCTTAGTGCACCTCTCTGAATCTTTCTGTGTCTAAACTGGTAATTTGTCCCTTATTAAATCTGCAAGCCAGAGCACATACTTACAAATGAGAATTGTAATATTCAATTAAATAAAATTGAAACTGATTTGGTGACCTCAGATAGGACACTCTAGGGAAGAAAAATGTGTTAAACATATCAAACAATAAAGCAACAGTACAGAAGACAAAACAACCCAGATGAAAAAACGTCACAAGCTATGTCTTTTCAGATGTGCCACTATAAATAAGAAACTAATCAAAGAAAGGATTTCTCAATGAGTGAATTTTTGGTCACAAGTTTACAATTTTTATAATAGTCAACACAAAACTATTTTTAGCTCATTCGTATTAGTTTCCAAGAATTTGTATGTCTTCCTCAACATGATGAATCCGCTTAAGTAAGGCTTTGAACTAATATAAAACTGCTTTGGCTTGAAAATAGTGTGTTCATTTAGATATGAATGGTATTCTAAATATGCAGTACACGTCATAAACAATATAATCTGAAACAAAAGATTTTTTTTATCTGTTCATATTTCAAATAACTTCTTGTAATCATTTGCAGTTCTTTAATGTACTTGCTACTTCTGGGACTCAAAACACTACACAAATTTAGCTTACATTTCAAATTATCTTAGTCATGTTTTTAATACTCTTATCTCACAGAACTACATTTACTGCGTTTATTGTGTTTATTTCTGTATTATATTATTTCACAGGTGTTGGATTGGTAACTAGCAGCTACACATTTGATTGCTGTCCTATCACAGCCCTAGTACTAATGCTTTCTTCCCCAGTGTTCCACCAATCACTGTTTTAACATAAAATATATGTAAAGCCATCCATTGTGAGGTAAAACACCACCACTAATGTCCAGAGGAATTGTTAGGTACAAAAGTGTTTTCCTGAAGAATGCCATGCCATCCTCATGACAGTTGTCTATGGGCATGCCAAAAACAGGCAGTGGGGTCTGCCTACAAGTCATCTCATCTCTTGTTGCGAGTCTGGGCTGATGTATTCACATCAGTCACATTTACAGAACTCCCCTGACTACTTCATGCCAGTGAGTTTCGGTTATTTCTCAGTGATCCTCTCCATTATATGGATAGGATATATAGCAGCTCTACAGTTTCTTGACACCTTCATGACAATTATGAAAATCAAATCCTGACATTCAGGAAATTCACCCTGTATTCAAGTTATTGTTATTGTGATTTTATTGACCAAAATCTTGTCATGCTATCAGACAGGAATTGCTCATTGTGATGCATGGACTGACTAGCGTAGCTCAGATTTGTCTAAATGTCAGATTGATTTATAACAGCCTGCTATCTCTTTAATTTTTTTTATTTTTTTTTTTTTTTTTTTTTTTTTTTTTTTTTCAGAACTTTTCCTATCAGAAACTTTCCTATCAGTAGCATCTTGCTGTTAGAAAAATAAATATTATTGTAACATACACTAGGAAATTTGAAGGGGATTTTAATGACATTAGCTTAAGACAGGAGATGAAATTGTTATTTGTTCTGTTGGAGTTCTACAACAATTACAGAATCAGAGAATCAGAGAATGGTGTGGGTTGGAAGGGACCCATCCAGAGAATGGTGTGGGTTGGAAGGGGCCCATCATGTTCCAACCCCCTGCCATGGGCAGGGACACCTTCCACCAGACCAAAGCCCCATCCAGCCTGGCCTTGAACACCTCCAGGGATGGGGCATCCACAGCTTCTCAGGGCAGCCTGTGCCAGTGCCTCACAACTCTCAGAGTGAAGACATTCCCCCAACATCTCACCTAAATTTGCCCTATTTAGTTTAAAGCCATTAATCCTTGTCCTATCACTACTTCCCTTACAAGACCCTCCTCAGCTTTCCTGTAGGCTCCCCTTAAGAACTGGAAGGCAGCTATGTATTTGTGCTCAGGATTGCCCCAGCCCAGGTGCAGGACCTTGCACTGGGCCTTCTTGAACTTCACAAGGTTCACAGGGGCCCACCTCTCAAACCTGTCCAGGTCCCTCTAAATGGCATCCCTTCCCTCCAGTGTGTCAACCGCACCACACAGTTGTTATGTTCACAGGTACAAAGAGCCTTCCCTACAGTTTTGTTGTTGTTGTTGTTAGGGTTTTGTTTGTTTGTTTTTCCTTTTTAAAGTCTTGTTTATGCATGACAAGCCTTCTTTTAATGGGCTAAACAATGAAGAATCTTTAAGAATGCTTTCTTAGTATAACTTCATGGGTGGTTTGTGTATCCACCCTAGATGTTTTCCCTTTTCAGCCTGTGCATGTTCTTTGTGAAGAAGCACTGCTTATTAGTAGGGAGAGTAAAGGGTAGAGATCACAGTGAGGACAAGAAGTAAAGTACAGAATGAATATGTTACTTGACTCATTCTTGTTTCCACAGACTTTTTTAAGAGAAGAGGAAGATTCATTTTGCCCATGGTCCATTCAGACCTTGAATTTTGTATAAAATGAAGAACCATGGTACCTTCTTCATGTACACACAGTGCTATCAAGTATCAAGGGTTTTGGCAGGAAGTGAAAAACCCTGAACAACATACAGTAAGTACATGGAGAAAATTATGATTCCTGACAGTTTACAATTCTGTCAATGGTGTAGATTTTCTTCATAATGGCAATAAAGGCACCTATCTAACCAAAAGACTGTCTTCTGCCAAGCTTCTGAAATGTGCAGCTGGTCATGAAGGACCTGGAGCTGCTCAAGATATAAGCATTTTCTTTATTTCAGAAAGCAGTAAAACTGGGTTAGAGGCTGCGATTCCTTCTGTCAGAATGCCTACATAGTAATGGAGTAATTATGTCAGACATACACTTTTCAAAAGACATATTCTTGCAAATTTTGAATATATGGTTCTAAAAAGTTATCTATATTGAAGATTGGAAATATGGTGCTTACATTTAATTTGAAAAGGTACCAAAGATTTGGTACCAAAGATTTACAAGCCTCTGATTCACTTCCCCCATTCCCTCCCCCCTCCCCCCCCCCCCCCAAAAAAAAAAAAAAAATCTTTTTCTGACATAAAGTTCCCATTCATATCAGTTTACCAGAACACTTAATTTTAGCAAAATTTTCCACAGGAAATATTTCTCTCAGACAAAACATAAAACTAACAACAACAGCAAAAAAAGATAGGTTTCAAATTAAACAGGAAATGGTGCCATGAGACACCAAAGCTGCAATTTATAAAAAAATATATGGAGAGAAAATGACAAAAGAATTTAGAATCACAGATTTGCATCAACGCACACTGCATGACAGTAAAACTGTCTTGGTAGCAAACATCTCCCTTTTACAGAATGAAGTCTGAAATGTTATAAACATCCGACCTTCTAGATGGTGATGTCAAAAATTATATATCCACATGAGTACCAAACGAATGTCTTAAGGAGAAAGAATTGTTTGCTGTTTTTTGCTTGTTTGTTTGTTTATTTTTCTGTGATAGTAGAGAACAAAACTTTCAGTAAAAATAACTACTTCAGATTTGTTTAAGGACACCACAGATCTTTTGGATGATTTAAATAAAACTGAATTTTAGACATTAATAATGGAAAGATACTAAGTATTCTGCAAGAAAACAGTACCCAAAATATTAAGGTTTTACAGCAGGTTTTTTTCTTCTCTTTGGTAGGCAATATGTATCTCTTTTCCTTATTTGGAAACGTATCTTCAGGTCTGAAGAATTCATTATCCTTATACCATTTTTGCAGTTTTCAAACAAAGCAACTTTTCAAAGCTGCTCTTCTGCTTTTGCCTTTGATTACTTTTTAACTGTCTTCAAGGAAGATAGACTTGATAAACTCTGTGCTTCTCAGTTCATAATTACAAGGTTTTGCCTTGTTAAAATGTTTGTATACATGTTCTTGTAAGCATTTACTTAATTCAAAATTATCATTCCCCCCCCCCCCCAAAAAAACCCTAAACATAAAAATATTGTGTCCAGAAACTCTAATTTTTTTTTATTTTTATTTTTTTAATAATGCTCAAAACATTGCGTGGATAGACACAAGGAATATAGAGAGCTTAAAATACTGTATTCTAAAAATAAAAAGACCTTGCCAGTAATGAATACTAGCAGTATATACTGAATGATATGACAATTTTGCAGCTGCATTCTCAGCTGCCCATAATTAGAATGAACAGTACATATACATATAGAACAATAATTATTGAGAATCTGTCACAGAATTGTGCCTCAGCTTCAAATGAACAACATCTTACGTGGACTTAGTTGTAGCATATGCATCCAACCACAAAGTTATCATCATAGAAAAAGATGATTAAAGTGTGAGTTACTTCACGATTTGCAATGTTATTTACAGTAAAATTTGGGAAGCTAAGTTATTACCTAAATAGCACTATATTCTAAATTTGGTTTTCCTTATTCCATTGGCAACAGTGTTTTCTGTCTCTTCCACTTGTAGCACTGTTGTATGTTGCTTCACTTTAGTAAGTGCAAGAAAGACTGATGTCCACAGCTGCTGGTATGGAGGTAGGCAACCAAAGAACTGAGTTAACTGAGTAACTACCATGGAGAAAAAAAGATGTACACCTATTTACAAAAGGCTTGATCAAAAGCCTGCTGGACAAAGCTGTGTAGTGCCCAGGGATGCTGTCAGACTTCAGTAGTCAGGTTAATATCAGTTTATCCACGTAATTCTTTTATGTGTGTTCTGAGTTAATGGTCTGATTCATCTCTATGACTACTTTGCCAACATGGCATTAGTGCTACTTCACAAGCAACAAGCTGTTGGCTAGTTCTGTGAAATTGTTACAGTCACCCTTCCCTACCACTCAATATGAATCTTGGCTAAGGCACAAGATGAATTTCAGTTGCCAAAAAGCACAAAATCAAACACTGGGGCTTCCATAATTTTGGTGCTGCAACAGATTTCCAGTAGCATCTACTTTGTGGTTAACCCCTCTCTTGCAGCTGGCAGTGAGATATGACCTGTAATCAAGAGGTGTACTGGGTCTGGCTGGGATGTTAACTTTCCCTGCAGCAGCCCATACAGTGCCATGCTCTGCACTTGTAGCTAGAACAGCAGTGTTATCACACTAGTGTTGTGTCTGCTGCTGAGAAGTGCTGGCACAGCACTTTCTCTAACCCTCCTGGGGGGTGGGCAAAAAGTGAGAAAGAAACATCACCAGGGCAGCTGACCTAAACCAACCAAAGAGATATTCCATACCATATGATGTCACACTCAGCAATAAAAGGTGGAAGAAAGAGGAAGAGGGGAGGAGTGGGCTTTCGTTGCAAAAACGTCTGTCCTCCTCACGAACACCGGCTATGTGCATTGAGGCCCTGCTTCAAGGACATGGTCAGGCATCGCTCATTTGCGGGAAGTAGAGAATAATTTCTTTCTTCTGCACTTCCACATAGTCTTTACTTGTTTTGTGTTGCTGTTCCCTTTCCCCCTCCCTTTCCCTTTTCCCCTTTCCCTTTAGTTGAATTGTTAATTAATAATATTTCCTTAATATATATATATATATTTTTCCCTTTAATTAAATTATCCTTATCTCAACCTGTGAGTTGTTCTTTCCTTTACTTCTTCCCCTCCTCATCTGAGGAGGGGGAGTGAGAGAGCGGTTGTGGTGTTCAGCTGCCCAGCACGGTAAAACCACCACAAGAGGGTACAGTCAACTTAAGTCATACCTTTACATCTTCCATAAATTATTCTAAGCAGTTCAGAAACACATTTTATGAGTATGTATGTTTATGTATGTATTTATGTATGCTTATAATCATATACATGTGCTTACATATTCCACTGCTTACGTTCAATTAGCTTCAGCCCCCCAGAAAGCTACCTGCAAAGTAATTGTTTCTAACATGCCTTCTGGTACCTCTCTTTTATCCTTCCCTTCTCTCCTGCCCAAAGGAAATAAGGCAGTTGCATGTACAATGGAATATTTTGGGTATTTTCAAGTATGTAAAAGCTGTTCTTTCTTTTTCTCCTCCCAAAGGGAACAATGGCAGTTGCATTTGTAATATGGAATATTTTTGTTGTGTTCAGACATGTTATCTGCATTAAAATAACTCAGATGAAGAAATGTCTTTCTTAAGGAGCAGAAAACAGTTAGAAAAGAAGATCAGCACATGCAGGTCATAGGACAAAGTTATGAGAAGAATTTGCAGGAAATCATACAGGAACCATTACCCTAAATGCAGTATTAGGTCTTTCTGCCCTTTGCCTCTTTCTATAGGAGCCTCCTCTGGCTTAGGACTGTAGCACTAGTAATTGTGGAGGTTTTGTCATGAGCCCAGAAATACATGACAAAGTGTGAAATACAGTCCAGAAATATCCGGTGTTCAGCTTTTTGAGTTATTTAAAAAGTCTATCTTGAGTTTCTGGGACCATGGTTGTAAAAGAAACTGAAAACAGAGATGGTTGTATCTCTGACATCAGAAGATAACTTTTATTATTATTTTCTTCTTAAAAGAATATAGACTTTCAGCCATTCAGGCTTGCTTTCAGCACTTGGCTCATTGTTTTTCAGTACTTATGGTTAGTGAATTAGTGATCCTTGGCCTTCTCTTTTCTTTGCACATTTCTGAAATAATAAGCTGCATGTGGATCAATTTTTTTTTTTCTTTTTTTTTTTTTTTTTGATTGCAACTGCAAGAGCTAGAAATGTATTTTAAAGACACAAACACCGAAATTCTCTTTCAGAGACAAGATTAAATAAACTGTACTTTAGGGCTTTAAAATAACCTTTAGAAAGCAAAATTAAATATGGAGTCATGAATACACAACGGGTATTTATTAAGTCCCCTCTACCAAATACATTTCATGAAAATTCTTACATCTTTCCACTCTCCTCTTTATGATCTAATCTGAAACTGCTCAGGAGACAGAGCACAGAGAATACCTGAAGGCTTTTCTGAATCCACAAAATTTGAGTTAGTGGTGTGAGACACAAGATGATGAAAAAATACCTTTATCCTTTTCCCACAGCTATATTTTTAGTTAAAACACTATCCCTGGAGGACAGGACTTCTCTCACTTCGGGTTTCACTTTTGTTCCATCCTTTCACCAACTTGCAATAATGAGTAAAATTTAATCCTTGGGCACTGGGTCAAGTAGAACTTTAAGGATATACACCAGTGGAAAGCCAGACTTACTAGCACTTTGCTACACTGTGTTAGTACATTGTCCTCAAGTCAGAACACGTTCCTCTGTTGGTGGGAGCATATAAAGTCCAGGAAAAATAAATCAATATATATATGTATATATATATAAACAACAACAACAAAACACAAACTAGATGCCTAAATTTGAAATTTGACTATTACACATTTATTTATTTATTTATTTATTTATTCTGATTGCTATCAGTGCAACAGTTCTCAGTGCTGATTTTATTTTATATTGTGTAGCAAAACAAGTGGAGTAATGCTGCACAGGAAAAAAAAAAAAAAGGGGGGGGGGGGGAAATTTTGACCTGAAATACATATATAATAGGAGAGTTCTTTTGCTGTCACTCACGCTCTACTTCTAGTTCTGCTTCTCTCTTTTACTTCCGTACAGACATCTTGACAGCATAAATGGTTGGGTAAATAGCATTTGTTATCCGTATGGAGAGTTTAGATGTTTTTTGGATGCAAAAGGATTAATGTGTTCTTAGTAACTTTGTGCTGATTGACTCAGAATTGAGTGGCAACTTCCATTTTTACTGTAGCAACTGGGTTATTCTGGAATTTTGCAAAGTAGTTTGCTTTCCGGGTAAAGAAAGAGAGACAGGTTATTTTCATACAAGAAGAAGGTTCAAAAGTGAATAAGGTGAGGAATAAGATAATTTCTACATAGTCAGAATCAGAAATTTTTCTAGTGTCCAGAATAGAGGAAAGCATTGAACTTGTTGTGATTGACACCAGAATGAGAAGTGAAAGACTGAAGAGAATCCAGATGACTAAGCCCAGGAAAATGATGACAAGTTAAGCAATTCACTAGAAATGATTTTCACGGGGTTAGAGAACAATCATTCAGTTTACTAAAGGACAGATTGCTGTTTCTTCTAGAAGGGACTATTAAGAACTAAAACCGCAAGCGACAGCTGAAAGCAAAGAAAGAACTACAGAATTTGACAGTTATGACATTAAAAGTACCTGTGTACTTATGTGCCTGAGGCAAATAATATTGCACCTTAAAAGGTTAAGTTAGAAGAGCAAGTTTTAGCTATAGCTCTCAAGCCATCAGATCACCTGAAACAAGTCAGAATGAAAAAAATCGGTGCAGCCTAGCACTTAGTGTGTTGTCAGTGCCCAATAGCAGATATGCTACCTGCTGAGCTGTGGTTTTGTTGTCATTGTCTGGCAGCAAGATCATTTGTTTTAATGACCTTCTGCCATCATGTGAAAGCAATAGCTCTTTTGATTGGACATGCGGTAAAATTAAAGGCTAATTGGTATTCCACTGACAATATACAGTAGGTACCTCATTGTGCTGCTGACAAGATCTGATTGATGCTGCTTCTAGAACATACAGGTTTAAAGGAAATTAGTTTGATAGGAAAAAAATTGAAGTGCCAAATTTTCAAGTTATCTACTGGTGTTCCATTTCACAAGAGATATTATACCCTCCAAATTTAATACATACCAGGCAGAAGAAACCACAATGACAATAATCCTAAACATTATTGTGGCATCTGTCATATTCTGTATGAAGTTATCACATCTTTGAAACAAGTGCACCTGAACACAGCAATAGTTTAACAAGAGTAAAGACTTCTGACTGCCAATTTATCAAAACAGGCAAGTCTTGAGGACAACAACAGATTTCCTATCCACATATCCTTTTTTCCTACTAGAAATGTTACAGGAGTTCATGAATATTAGTTCTGGGCTGATAGACATCTAGAAACCCTGCATAAGTCAAGTAGTTCTATGTTGTATTTGCAGTAGTGTAGCGTATCTGTAGTGTTAGAAGTGGTATACACAACTTCAGAGTTCATCTAGTTAAGCACAATTAATACAACACATTTTAGACACTGTCTATTCTGCAGAAGACAAACAAGTAGTTGGGGCATGCCTCCAGACCTAGCTTACACATGCACTCCTGTTTCATTCCAGAAAGCTCCAGAGAGAAATGTGGCAACTGTTTTAATGCACGGAATACACGGTAAACACTTGCTTCTGTGATCTAGCCCTTGTGTCAGAACAAGTTTGCTTCAAGCATTAGTCATAATTAGCCTAATTCATTAAAATTTAAGCTTACTTTATTCATTAAAGACAACCTTTTAAGATGCAGAATTTCTCAAAGGGAAAGGTGGCCAGCCATAAATCCAATACTATCTTCAGCACAAGTGGAAGAACCACAACAGACGTCACCCTGGTGCAACATCCCTTTCACAGGACCCCGCACCTAAAACTGGAAAGAATATGCTCCTGTCACAAACTTCCTTCTCCACCATGGGTGAATTTTGTGTTATTAGCTCAGGTAAAGAAGAGAAGGCAATGGGTGTCATAAAACCCAATGCTATCCCAGCAAGATTTGCAGCCCCCATCTGTGCCAGCTGGGCCAGGCCTTTTGAGATTCAGGTTTCTGTTCACACAATCAAATGAGCAAAGTGTAGAAAAAAACAAAAAACAAACAACAAAAAACAAACAAACCAACATTTTTTTTTTCTCATTAGCAAGATGTTACTCGATGAAAGAATTGCTACCTCTGTGTGTTTTAGGCACATACAAAATGTACATGTTCTGTGATGCAGAATTTCTTTGGCAGCTTTCAGAAGTAAATAAAAGCTATAGGCTCCAGATGATAAACTATACTCAGACACTTTAACTAGTGTACTCCTAAGGCACAAAGGAATAGACTCTCCATCCTGGAATACCTTGTAATTATGTTGTAGATTCCCCTGTGAAGATATATAATAACTTATGCTACTTAAAAGCATGACATGCATGAATAAATGCTCTTATTCTCTTGCTTCAGCATCTTCCACTCAATAGCATTTACAATAGTTTATAAAATTATTGCACATTGTTGTATGCTATATAGCAAGTCTTTACATATACAATATATATAACTCTCCTGTCATTTCAGCTGTTGGCATCACAGAAGCACAGGCTCCTGTGACTCACGGTCCCCTCTTCAGCCACTGGGACTTAGATGACCATGCACAAAGAACAGAGAGCCCCTTACCCAGGAAAATATTTAGATACGGAGTTTAGTAGGAAGACAGGACAGGCTGCAGTGATCACATACAGGGCATGAAAAGTGCACTGAACACAAGCCTTGCAACTGGCTTCTTTTGTTCCCTTTTCCCCAACTTTTCACATTTGTTACTCCTTAAATCACCTTGATCTTCTTTTTCCCCAGCTTTCCCCATCCTTGCTCTAAACATGTCATAATAAACCTTGAATAATCCCAAGATCCTTTACCCCTGCATTCCATATTGATTCCAATGTCCCTGTGAGGGTGACCCAAAGACCCACTAACTCATCTGCTGAGTTTCACACTTGGACAAGGGGCTGATCCTCCCCCTTTTATAGGCCCAGGTCCAGGTCAGGGTGTTTTCCCTGACTAGGTGACTGGAATTTCACCACCGGTCACTGCTCCTCTGTGTTCATGGAGATAAGCCTCTGATCACATAACTTGACACTTACACATTTCACTACAGCCCTTTTTTGTTAGTTAATGTTACCAAGTAAAGTTTAACAATTTAGAATTTACTCTCTCTCTCTGCCTGCCGGCGTTATTTTAGTACTGTGAACTTATTGGTTTATAAATACCTCATGATCACATGCTCAAATCACTAGGAATTTTTCCACTGACTTCAATAGCTGATGGATCAAGCTAAAGGTAAAAGGTGTTATGTGGGAAAAAGAAAAAAAAAAAAAAAAAAAAAAAAAAAAAAAGCATAACTTTAACATTTTATTTCCATTCTTTAATATTTTAGTCATTTCAAGGCTTACTCTTTCAAAGTGATTTGTAAACAGGTCTAAAATGAAATGCAGGAACTGTAACCAAAGATCTGCAAGAAAATGATACAAGTCAAAGCCCTACCCTGGCAGTTAGTTCTTCCCCAGGCTTTTGTGCATCTATGCACAACACAAAATGATTTAATGCTCTTGCTGTGCAACTTCCAAATAATTGTTTCTTTTGTTAAAATCTCTCTTTTTATGAGAGGAAAAAGGAAAATAATTTGTTGAAATGAGAACGAGCCATTACAGAGAGACAGGAGCACAGCAGAAGGTCCTTGCAATTCTTACATACGGAAACCACTTGCGTGCTGCTTGTTTCCATCTCTATTGAAGGACGTATGCTTATTTATGTTTTATTATTGCTGTGCACATATGTTAATAAAAACCACCAAAACTCAACTTGCAGGTTGCTGAACATTTGCAGCCATATGGCAGCCATATCTAGTAATACAATTTTTTTTCCAGATATAATTCTGTTTCAAAAACCAACACAGAACACATATGAATAAGGATAAAAACTAAGGATATTGCTAGAGTAAAATGTATCTTTGGGACTTAAAATATAGTACCATCAAATATGCAATTGCTAACTAGTTTGTTACTGGACAGAGGAACCTTTTGCAGCAATAACAGAAGGAATTGTTTGGGGGATTTCTTTACAATTGTGAAATTCTATTAACAAAATAGAAAGATTACTGGAGTTTTTTAAGAAATCAGATGGAGTTTTGCCTGGGATCAAACCTACCCAGAAGTTGTGTGATAGCAGGTCTATAGTTTAAAACAAATATGTTTTGTAACTTTCAGAGTTTTCATTTATTTTACACATTTAATATTGCATAGCTATTCTCATTGAAAGATTAAGAGGCAAGGAAATATCAAACTTTCCAAATTTTAAGAAACTTTCAGAGATAGAAGCTGAAACTGGTCTTCAGTACTAAAATGCTATCTTTTTATTTATTATTCTATTATTAAAAATACATCACATAGGAAAAAAAAAAAAAAGCCAGTAAAAACAATCCTTTAAAAAATCTTATTTGCAGTAAAACTTGAGATCAGATCTGTTTTACCATATCTGAACTGATTTCAGCAAGTTTACCTCATGGCAAATTTAAAACTGCCAAGATTTAAAGCATTTGCCCTGACACACACTCAGCAGAGCAACCAAGAGATTTTGGGGTGACATTAGTGCCAACGGTGCAGCAGGTGATATTATTTCATAAACCTATCCACTCGAAATTCAGACTGGCTGGGAAACCAGTTGCAATATTTGCTAGACTAGCTAGGAACAAAATTTCGGGGGGTAGTGCAGCCAGCTGAGGACTTAAGTCCCCTGATTCACCAAGGTCCATGGAGCACTCATTAGCACTTCCTTGGATCCATCTCACACATTCCTGCCCCCACTTAACACACACTGTTAGTACCTCTCACTACAACTAATTAGTTTTTTACACTGTCTCTGAGTCGATTAACATTTTTGCTCATATTGACTTCTGAAACTCCCAGCTGTGTGAAGTTAAACCTAAGTTAAGAGACTAAAGACCAGGTGAGGCCTGACAAGTCCCAGGGTCTAATATGGCCAGAGTGTTTTTTATAACTCAAGGCCTGTTGTATGAAACCACCATACTCTATCTCAATTATAGGCAGTTAATGACTGTCCCGACTTTGTCCAGAACATCTTAGGTCCAGGACTACTACAGGTTAATTATAAAGGACATCATTATTCATGGAAGGTAAGTTTGCTGTAAGCCTGCTGCACTGTCACTTAGCAGCCCTAGTGCTTGAGAGAACAAATCATTACTCCTTTCACGCGCTCCACAGCAATTACTGTACACATCCATCAGATCCCTCCTCATTCACCTCTTTTCCAAGCTGAAAAGGCCATCACCTCCTGAAAGCCTTACTGAACAGAGCAACAAACAAAAATCACAGTGAGGATGGGCCCTGCTAGTGCCATTACACCATCCTTGAAAGAGGCCTAGAGCTGCAGGCTGTAGTTAAGGCACAGTCACAAGATGGATCCAGACAGCAGTCAAGCCACCTCCTGCCTTACTCTCTGCTCTCTATGTTAAGCTGCCAGTTTGCCCAAGCTTTGTATAGTCACTGAGCTATCCACTAGGGACACCAGGACCCCTGTTTTATGTGGTCACAACTCTGATTCATAGAGCTATGTGAGGTCCGGACCTCACAACTGGACAGGTATTCAGAGCAAGGCACTGGGTAGCAGATAGAGCAAAGACATGCTTAGCGCTTTAATTTTATCATGAGGCAAACTTACTGAAATTAGTTCAGGTATGGTAAAACAGGTCTGACCTCAAGTTTTACTGCAAATACGTTTTTTAAAAGGATTGTATTTACTAGCTTATTTATTTATTTATTTATTTTTGTCCTAGCCGATGTGTATTCACTACTCAAATGAAAGGAATAATAAAAAAGAAAAAGATAGCATTTTAGCATTGAAGATCAGTTCTCTGTAACCTAAGCTCTGACACTTAAATCTGTAAATGACCTTGACAGGATGTGAGAGGAGAGGGTAGATTTGACACAATGAAACAGCAGGAGACAGCAGATACATTCAAGAGGCTAGAAAAACAGGCTCTGCCGTTTGGCATCTGTATTTGGAAGTAATAAAATTATATATATATAAATATAACAATCAAATGCTTAACATTAGCAGCTTAGGCATAAACACTGTGTTACTGAAACATAATAAAGGCATCTGGTCAACAGTATTCATGCAAAATGAATTAGCATTTAAGAAAAAAAATGCACAGCCCTCCTGCATTTTACATCCTCATGCTCACCCTCTAGGGGAAAAGAAATGAATAAGGTTGAGGGACACAGCATTTTCTCAATACTTCAAAAGCTAGTATGTGGAATAAATCCATAAATGGCTATCTATTATTCTCTGTTTCCTGAACTGTTCAAAACCCCCTGTCTCTGTCCTGTCCTCCAGTCACCCAACCCCCTGAACAAACAGGTTTAATTCAGCTGGAGACCTGGTGATAGGACAAGGGGGAATGGGCTAAAGTTGCACCAAGGGAGGTTTAGGTTGAATATTAGGAAAAAAAATATTTACCAAAAGGGTTCTTAGGCATTGGAATGGGCTGCCCAGGGAAGTGGTTGAGTCACCATCCTTGGAGGTCTTTAAAAGTCATCTACATGTAGAGCTTAGTGATATGGTTTAGTGGAGGACTTGTTAGTGTTAGGTCAGAAGTTGGCCTCAGTCATCTTGGAGGTCTCTTCCAAACTAGATGATTCTGTGATCTCCTGGCAAGCAAGGTGGCTCTGCCTGTAGCAGTAGGCAATAGGAGACCAAGGGCCGAGCACTGAGCAGATGTTAGGTTCAAGTCTCTGGTAATGAGTAGCCATGGGGAAAGCCATATTCTAGGGCAGGATCCTGTGGTGCCTTCATGCTCCAGCAAGCCGTAAGACCTTGCCATGGGTCGCAGGGGAGAGGACAAATTCCAGAGCCAGCGAGGGTGTGTGAGCAGCATGGGGTGGTGGCAGCACGAAGTGACATAGCCGCAGCAGGCAAAACGCTGGGAGGAATGAAAGGAGGAATAGGGAATACAGCGGAGCCTGTGCTGGGGATGTAGAAACGCACAGGGCTGGGGTCAGTGAAAGGATGAACACCACCACAAAGTTTTAAAAAACACTGTATTTATTTAGTTTTCAGCAAGCTCTAAGCCCTTCCTAGGCCATCTCTGCCCTTCCCTGCTTTCTCAGCCCAGCCGTGCATCAGACCCCCCGCCCAGGCCGCGCCCTTGCAGCGCCGCCCACAGCCCCGCTCCCCGCGCCGGGCCACCAGCCCCTGCGCGAAATCCCGCCCCAGGACCACGCCGCTGAGGCTCCGCGACTTTTATCGCGCCGCACCTTCCGCCCCGCCACGCTTCCCCATTGGCTGCCGCGCACCGGAAGTGGAGGGGGGGTGGGAACGCTCGGAGCGCGTGCGTGCGCTGAGGGGAGACAGGCGGCCGGGCTCGGCGGCGGCCCAACGGCCGTAGCGGCCCCAGCGGTCGGAACGGCTCCAGCGGTTTTAACGGCCCTAACGACGGCCGCAGCCTTCTCCTCCTCCTCCTCCTCCTCCTCATCTTCCTCCGGCGGCGGCTGGGCTGCCGGGTAGGCGTGTGCTCGCCTCGTGGCCGGGGCGCTGAATTGGGGCCGAGGCGTGGTGTGGCGTGGCTGGGTGTGTGCCGCCGGGGCGTGCTCTTTATGGAGAGTTTAGGGGGCCCCGCTGAATTTATAACAGTTATTCCTTGCTAAAAGACTGAAATTATAAGGTTTATTTCAAGAGCGAGAAGAGCTTAACGTAGAACTCAAGTGGCGCAGCTGTGAGGATGCTATCATCGTTTTATCTTGTGTTAGAAAACTGAGTCAGGCCAAGTAAAACAAAGGTAAGGCTACGCCTGGGCAAGAGCTTCAGGCTGGTGACTGCGCTGTGGTATGCAGCTTCATCCTGTGTTGCCTGAGGCTGCACATCTGGGAAAAATGCTGTGTGTGTAAGAAATCTAATTGGCTTTTCTCGTATTGTGTAGATAAGCTTGATCAGGGCATTTCAGCTAATTGCAGAGATATACTGCAGAGGAAGACATGATCATCGTTCACACTGTATGAAAATAGTAAAACTCTTTTTTCTTTCTTTTTCCCAGAGTCTTTAACTCCTAATAGGAAACTGGAATGGAGAGTACAGTATCGGTCACGTTCCTTGTGTTGTTTTCCATACTATTGTGTGAAAGTTATCATCATGGAGTGGAGACGGGCACTGTTGTGCAGACATTGGAGAGAACTTTTCCAGAAAAGGCAGCCAGCGTTAACGTTGACTTGGCAGGACTAATACAGAAACTTCACCTTCAAGAACTTTTTCGTCGTTATGGGGAAAACAACTCTCTGACGATTGAAGGATTTAGAAAACTGCTCCAGAACATAGGTATAGATAAGATGAAAAGGGTTAAAATAGACCATGATCATGACCATGATCATCATCTTCATCATAACCACGTTTCACTGAGTAAAAACTCGGAGAAGACTGTTTGTCCAAACCACGAATCTGATGCTAGCAAAGACCCCCGGAACAGTCATTCGAAAGAACCTCATAAATCAGAGAACGTAGATCATCAGCAGAACTTGGTACACAGCAAGAACACTGTTAATGAAATAGTGGCGTCTATCAACACTACCCCCACAGATGGCAATCCTGAGCTGCAGAGTCTGGATCCTGGAGAAGGCAAGTCAGTTGCTCGGTTAGGTCTGACTAGCTCTAACGCCATTAACATCACAGATGGCAGCAATACCAGTTGGCTTGCTAACAGCAAAGCAAATGAATCTCTTGCTTCTCCGAAGGAATCAGAAAGAGGAAGTTACCTGTATTCTAAACTTAAAAACCAAAATACCCAAGAGGTGAGACTGACTCTTTTGTGTTCTGGGAATCCAGGTCCATTGGCAGTATTGTTACGGCTTTATTTGCTGGGTGCTTTATGCTTGGTCCAAGCTTTGTAGTTTAACAGCGTTCACAGCAAAATGCATGCAAGCAGCTTTCCTTAAATCCTAACCCTTTGCTTCGAAGGAATGTTATGGTCATACGCTCAGGAAAATATCTATGCTATCTAGTTAATATTTTTTTTCTTAAAAGGCAATATATATTTATATTAACAATACACTTGTTTTCATATATTGACATGTTTTTAAATATATGCTAAAAATGAGGAACACAAAACTCAGGCAAGTGTATAAAAAGTTTGTGATACTCCACAGAAAAACTCTACTTTCCTCATGTAAAAACAGCAGATCAGGTATTCAAGGTACTTGGAAATGAATGGTACATTGTTTTTTTTCCAAAACGATTTTCTTGCTTTCTAAGTGCAGCCAAACAGTCATGCAAGTATATGGCAGTTGTTGAGCTTGTTTTTAGAGCTTGTATTTTTCTGCTTGTGGGCAGGAAATGAGTAATACACTCCCCCAAGTTAGAAATAAGCGAGGGCTGATGGAATTTTAGAGTAACTATATTACCTATCTGCTTCTCATTTCAGATACATCTAAATCAACATTATTTTCTTAGTAAAATGTAGGGAATGGAGTGGTAAATTCTGTTAAGTCTTACTGACTACTCTTTGGTTCAGCTTGCTTTTTCTGCCGTGAAGTCAAAATCTGTATTGTTTTCCAGGTAACGTGGTGAAAGAGGAAAAGAAAATACGGCAAAAATATAGTCATTCTTATGAGAGCTGTCTCACAAGCATTAGATAATTTCGTTGTAGGCAGGGCAGAATTGTAGGGAATCAATAAGTACATGCATTCTTTTTTTTTTCCACTTATATCTTCACATTTTTCTTTTAAGATTGTGTCTAAGGACCAACTGTAAAATCATAATAAGAAAAAATATTGCTGCAAAATGATATCTATTACTTCAAGATAGTAAAAATGAGTGCTGATAAAGCCTATAATTTTGCTGTAGACAGTTCTGTTACACAATTGTATCTTTCTCCATGAAAGGTTTTTAAAACTAAGTGTCTCTCCGGAGTCTTAATGGATGCAGTCGTCCTAGATAATTCCGGGTGGGTATCTGCAGGGTGTAATTTGTGGGTGCTGGTTACGAGTTACTCTGCTTTTGCACAATCAGACCAGGAGTACTATGGGGGGAGTTAGGGGGGCTACTGAACCCTGTGTGACTCTAGATTGTGTAGTGGAGGAAGTGTGGGGTAGAGCATGCTCTGAGACTTCCCATAGTAATGACCCATACAAAAAGTCCTTGTTGCTACTTCCTTGTATGGCCTCCAAAACAGACTCAAAAGTGTTAGGCTTTTTTCTAACCTCAAAACAAAGCGTCTGACACCCACCTCAGAGCTGAGAACGTGTACTGATTGCGCGTCATCTATCAGTGCTACTCAGCCAGCCTCTGGGCCCGAAGAGGGGATGAAGGTATGATTCTTCCAGAATTGGCTCATTCCCAGTTTTTAATGGCTGTTGTTACACCGGTTTTCATGCAGCGTCACTGTATTAATTCCAACTAAAATGGCATGTGCCGTCATTTCACTATATGGTGTTTTGGCTCTGCTTCACCTTTAACAAATGTGTCTTTCCACAGTGCTCCAGTGCATCCAAGCTGATGCAGTCCCACGGGATAGGTACTCAGGCTCTGTTGACTGCTACGGAATTCAGCTATCTTTGTCCAGCTCTTATTAATCAGATTGATGGCAAGTGCTGCATAGTCCATGCAAGTAGTGAAAAAAATGAAACTCCTCCAAAAGGTTACTCTTTGCAAATAGGTAGGTTCCCATTTTTAATATGGAATAAAAGCCTATTGGAAACTCGTTTATGTTAGTTATACATTCCAGAAACACATTTCAGAATTGAAAGAAGCCTATGATTTTCTTCTGGCACTTCTCCTTACCATGTGTGGAGAGAAATCCTTGTGGCCTACCATTTGTTAGCATCTAATTAATCAGATGATCGAGACTATTTGACAACAGGAATGTTAAGCAAACAAAATCTCACGCAGCAGTTGTTTATTCTAATTGCTTTTTCTCTTTTTTTTTTTTTGTTTACCAGCTTGGATTGGTGGCTTCATATCCATCTCCGTCATCAGTTTTCTTTCCTTATTGGGTGTTATATTGGTACCTCTGATGAATCGTGTATTTTTCAAATTTCTTTTAAGTTTCCTTGTGGCATTGGCTGTGGGGACTTTAAGCGGAGATGCCTTCTTACATCTCCTTCCACATGTAAGTATTAATTATCATTTCGTTAATTACCCCAAAACAGAAACACTGACAGCTGCCAGTACCTATTAGTGGTAGTTTTGATATGTATTAATAACTACATGGTGGATAATTTCTTGTAGGGTAGATTATTTGATAGAAATAACTTTGCTCCTACTAATAAGCACCTACCTGGAGCTGTTTGTACTATTCCTCTCAATCTTTACCATGTAAGAACTTCACACCATGTTCCCTCAATCTATTTCCTGTGTTCAGTCATGCATGCTGCCAAATAACTCATAGTTCCTTGCAGTTCCAAGAACTTTGTGTAAATATTTTTTTAGTCTCTTATTGCAGTGCTACGTCTCATCCTAAAGCCAAAACACAGCACCATACCACGAAGAAGATTAACTATCCTAGCCAAAACCATGACAAATGTGGAAAATCTTCTATTTTCTATTACCAGTCACTTGTGTTGATTGCTTGTCCATTGTGGTGTTTTTGTCAGCATCAAGCATTTCTGAAGTCCTAGGAAAATATTACTTGATAGGCTTTGAAATGAACTGTTACTATTATGTAATCTGGACAAAGAAATGGGAATATGATTGAAAAATTTCTGCATTTCTTGAAACTCTTAAAAATATTTATGGATCCAGCATTCAGGTAAGATGCACTAAACCATAGATCCTGTGCTGGTTTTAAAGTCTTGTCCTTAGGGTTCTTCCTTTTCAGTTAATCTCGAACTTGTCATGTGAGGTCAGTGCAAATCTAAATGTGTGTGAACGCATGTGCATCTGTGGATTATACCCAAAAGTTTTTTCAAGAATGCCAGACTTGCTTGAAAGAGGGAAATTACTGTTAAGTGCTTTGTAGAAAAAGGTGTTTGATGCCAGGTAGCTGTCTTAGGTGGGAAAGCAATTGTTCTGGCTTTGATTACTACTTAAAATGCAGTTTCCTTGCTAGTATCAAGGGTATTTGTACGGGCAATTATGTGTCTTTTCAGCAGTAAGCAGTTAACTTCAGCGAGGGAATAATACCAGTCCTGCTCTGTGTTTTCTATCAACAATTTGTCCTTGTAATTGTTTGAGTTTGTATCCAGAGTGTTTATGCCATTACAAGTGCTAATCCTGGACTCCAGACTTGAGGAAAAGAATCTGAAGAAAGCTTTGTTTGTTTCTCCTTTTATCGGTTCTTTGGAATATAACGACTTTGCCTGTTTGGTTCTCCCCTTAGTCTCATGGAAACCACCACCATCACCATGAAAAGCCTCCCCTGGAACAAAACAGAGGTTCTCTGTTCAAACATCTTGTTTTTCAAAGCACAGAGGAGAGTGCTTACCTGGATTCTACATGGAAGGGCCTTACAGCACTTGGCGGCTTGTATTTCATGTTTCTAGTGGAGCATTTGATCACTTTAATAAAGCAGTTCAAAGACAAGAAGAAAAAGGTATAACTACTATTTTGACGTTGTGTTGTATTGCATGAGGATTTTTGAATACATTTCTATGAAAACATAAGTATCGTGTATATTCTGCTGATAGGATTTGCTAGCAATTGCTGACTTGGTTAGTTCTTTAATTTACGTTAGCAACATCTACACTTAAAAACGAGGCAGCAACTTTTTTTTTGTGGTCATCTTCAGGAAGACCTCTGAGCTATTTCCTTAACCAGAGAGGTAGCACAGGGTTAACACTTGCCTTTTTTTTAATAAGCAAACACCTGATATCAGCCTTTGTTTTAAGTTATTTGAGGTAATTGCTTATTAGTGACTTTCTGACCTCTCAAGGAGATTATGCAACTGATTTTTTTTTTTATTGTTGTTTTAAATCTCTTATTGGATGAAGTAGGATGACCTCTTGCAGTTATTGCACTACTGCTGAAGGGGCACTTCCCCAAAATGGGTGAGGGTGGCAGTCACTCCTTAGACAAGTAGGCATCTGACTACACTGCAGAAGGTGACCTTGTTAGATAGTATTCAGTTTGAAAATACTAGCTCCCAAGTTCCTCTTCTTTCCTTTCTCCCTCCACGAAGAGGAGAGCAGTACAGCCTTCGTGTTACGATGCTGTGTTTTATGTGGGAGGTGTAAATAATTGATTTGGGTGGGTTGTAAACATTGGTTCAGCAGACTTGGTGCTGTGTGCTCTTTGAATTGGGGCACAGCAGGTTGTGTTGGTGTGGTTGATGCTGGAGTAAGCTAAATTAACCGTGAGTGACAGGATCACTTTCCCAATCTATTATTAAGTGTATTCATCAAGAGATGACTTGAGTTCCAAGCAAAGCAAGTATTTTCTGTGTCCTTATCTCTTAGCCACTGAGAATGGATTTTCTGTTAGGCTAATTGTGCCTTTCTAGATACTGAGTCACTGATCATAAATTTTTGTGATGCCGACGCTAATGAGCAATGATTTCATTTGGCTTTCTTTCAATACATTAGAAAAAGCATCACACTGACATTACACTGGAAAAGAACTAGAGGAGTAGCTCTTAGTCAGCATTTGCTGTGTTTTACTTATCAAATGAACCCCTCTGTTTAGTCCTTTCACAGAAGTACATGGTATTTATGCAAGTTCATTTTTCCCCCCTTTTGGAGCCTAAGGAACTTCTGTCTCTTTATTGTACTTAGAGGTTTCTAATGTTCCTCTTCTGCATTCTTTATATAGCTTCCATGTTGTCCTCTTTCTGTGCGGGCTGCATAAATGTTGTGAATATTATGTTGCTCATGTATATCCTGAAAAATAAGTAAAATATTCATAACTACAGTATTTTCTTTTGGAATAAGAAAAAAAATGAAGATGATGGAGAAAGTAAGAAGTTTTCAGCGAATGAAGAAAAGTTAGATACAGATGATCGTAAGTCTCAGTAATATTATTGAACAGTTGTTGTGCAAAAGCACAGCAGCACAGTTTAAAAAAAAAAAACAACTGATTGATGGCAGCTCATAGATTTGATTCTTACTATAGGTTGGATCACTGCCTACTTAAATTATCTTTGAAACAAACCTGAATGTGCATTGATCTGTAGAGTAGTAGCTTTGTTTACTACCTCCCTTTAAAAAGGATTGATAAGTTGGAAGTAGTGGATTCAGTTTAGAAATAAATGTGTTAATTCTGGATTGAACAGTAGAAGTTAAAGTAATTTTGAGAAGTTATTCTGGCTATGCCTGTTGCATATGTAGCCATACCTAATGGCTTCTACTCTTCTTGTATTAATAAGTTAGACTGTTAGATGCCATTTACAGAAATCTAAATAGACCATGCGTATCTTAAATCCAGACTTGAGTATTTATTTATTTTTAGGGTTGATAATCTGAACTCCAAGGTGTAGAAGTATTTGGACTGCAAATAATCATGTGTTCTCAAGATGGTGTTGTGAGCAAAGCTGCACCTAACTAGATACTTGTTAGCTCTTGTAGCTAGGAGAGGCTTCCAGTTTTTTCAGAAAGTAGTTGTCAGCCATGCAGGAAAAAAACATGCATTTGTTCATTCAACAGAAGGGAAAGAACTTCAGAAGTTTGGGGTTTATCAGTTAAAATCACTAACATTATTGTGCTCTTAATGTTTCTGTGAGGACACTCCAGTCTGTGTTGATATTTTTGAGTATATTTTTCAGGTTTTCAAGCTTAAGAACTTGTGTATAATCAGTTGCTTCCGTATGAAATACAGGAAGTTTGCCAAGATTATATGTAATGTAGTCCTGCTCTTTTGCATTCCTACTCTGTAGCCCTAAGATGAATAAATGGCATATGCGTGTCAAGCTTTTCCCTTCAGAAGCAGTTGAACTAACAGCCTTTGTGCTGTGAAATTGAGATGCAGAGCCTCATGCTCTTGTACTTACATTGTGCTGGGTCTTAGATGAAAAGCTTTCTTTTTTTTTCCTTTTTTTTTTTTTTAAGAAGGCATTTGTGGCCATTTTGTATGGGGCTGCTTTAGTGTTAGGGGACAAAATAAAATGTTTTTATTGTTTTGGAATAGCAGGAATTTTCCCAGAAATCTGACTGATTGAAGAAAAATAGCTTGTGGAGGTACTTGGTACAAGAAGCTGGGTTATCAACCTCAACTTTGAGACTTGCTAGTTGTTTCTTTGCTGTATCATTTATTCAACTTGTTTATTGTACCTTTCTTCCTGAGTGACTCTAAAAATATATAATATTATACTCTGGGTTTTTGTAACAGGGTCTGAGGGCTATCTAGGGACAGACTCACAAGATCCATCGCCCTTCATTTCTCAGCAGCCAGCCGTGCAAGAAGAAGAAGAAGTCATGATAGCTCATTCTCATCAAGAGGAGGCTGACAATGAATATGTGTCCCGGGGCTGTATAAACAAATGTCATTCTCACTTACACGATACTCTGGGACAGACGGATCATCTCAGCCACCACCACCACGATTACCACCACATCCTGCATCATCATCATCATCAGAACCATCATCCACACAGTCACAGCCAGCGCTACTCGCGTGAGGAGCTGAAGGATGCTGGAATAGCAACTCTGGCCTGGATGGTGATCATGGGAGACGGGCTGCACAACTTCAGTGACGGCCTAGCAATTGGTAAGTATTGCTGTGAATACTGCAGCTTTGTCTTGTGCGATGGTAGCAAGGTCTTGCTGTCACTTATTAGTTACATTCCTAACAAAAAGACTAGTTTTTTTCAAAAACCCACACTGCTAAACTTTTATCTTATATCAGCTCTAAATGAATGATAAAAACCTCCAGTTTAACAACCTGCAGACCAGTGATAAGTAAAGCAGAAATTTGTGCTTACGGATGCATTTCTTTAGGAAATCTGTAAATTTTGCTCTAATTCCTACTTTTAGGATGAAAGTAGGACAAAAAGGAACAGGTTGAAGGTTTGTGTACTGGACTTCTGGATTTGAGGTCAGATCTGGGGGTCAGCTTCTTTCTAGAAGGAAAGCTAGATGGTGAAAGTAAGTTGTAAAGTGAAGTTAAATCAGTAATCCTTAGTTCTGCTAGTCTTTCATGATCTTGACTTCAGTAATTAAGACTAATCTCTGGTTTTATCGCTATTGGCTTCATTTCCAGCTTGTCTAGCATACTGGGGACAGTTCAGCAGTAAAAGTCTCTGTAAATTTGCTTGTATAAACAAGTTCATTCTTGTTTGAGGAGGAAGTGCCCTATAGTAACTATTTTCTCACAGCAGTATTTGCAGTTGTTCAGGTTCAGTCAATTCAAAGAATAATGTGAAAAGAGACCTTCTGATTTAATCTCTTTTTTATGAAAGTAGAAGCATGGAATGTAAATTTCCTAGCAGATCAGTTCTGAAAATGTGGTAGAAGGAGGATTTGCATACAAATTACATGCTGAATCAATTATCTGTTAGCATTAGGGGGATTTGGGAAGGAGCTGTGATTTGATAGTTATGAAAGGAAAAATATGAGAGGTTAATAAAAGCTTATTGGACAAGTGAGAGTAATAGCTTTTAGAAGTCCTGCTGTGTGGCTTGTTCAGACTAATGGAAATGTGGCTTTCCTTCGGTTCTGGATATGCTTGAAAATATTATGGAAAACACTGGTGCTGTGGAAATGCCAATACTACTTGTATAATATTTATACATATTTAAATGAAGGCGTGAATGTTTCTGTGAAGATAGGTGTAGCCAGAGTAACCCTTCACTTAAGTTTTATTTCTTGAGATTGCTATTGGTAACCTCCATCAGTTTTTCCCCTCAAAGCTGTTGTGGTAAGTATGTGGGAATTAGATTTAAGTGCTTACATTTCTGTTAAAGCATTCAAGAATTTCGTCTGACTAACCTGTATAAAAAGATCTGTGATCCGAACTTTGTAGCTTCAACTAAATAACTAAAATGCAGGAAGTTGTTTATTTATGTGCTAATCTTACCTATTTTCTTTTTTGGGGTGGGAGAAGTGATGTCTTCAGCGTATTTTAAAGTACCATAGCACTATTAAATCAACTTCTTGAGAGGGGATACTGTCAGTTGGGTACATTAATGTTGTCTTCAGTTCGAGTATTAACATTTTAAGGGCTATTTTTAGTAGTGAAAAATAACAATAGATATTCCAGTTTATATTTATGGTTCTGCTTTCCAGAATCTGGACAGTATTCAGCCATATCAGCCACATAGGAACTTTGTAACATTGTCAGATTTTGTTTGGCTTGCCTTCATGGCCCCTAAATCATACTTACTTTCCCTGATTTAGCTGGATTCTTCTATTTTCACTTTTATTCTAATAAGTGCTAAGACTGGGAAAACATTGTATAAAGGCAATAATATAGAGGAACTTGTAGATTACTGAGGATGCGGGCATGTGAGAAGGTAATTACCTTCTGTCTTCCTTTCCTTATCTAGTCTCTTCAGGAACTGAAGCCCAATTTAATGCTGTTGAGTTCTCTCTGTCTTAGGAGATAACTGTAGCTGTTCTGTCTCTCAAAAATCTGACTCAAAAACTCTAAAGTGATGTTTTCTTCCAAACAGACTGCCTAGGAAAGATTGATAGTGTTCACTAATAACTGCTCTTGCTAGTCAAGTAGCATTAACTCGTCACTTACATATTAATTACTGTGTGGACTGCTATGACAAAGTGTTCTGGAGTGCAGTGTGAAATACTCCTGTTGAGGTCTTAAATCAAAATAACTTCAGTCTTGCAACCTGCACCTCCCAGAATTGGACTTCATAACTAGAACCATAAAAATGGATGTTTCCTAGAGGTCATCTGATCAAACCTTCTGCACCCCAAAGTGAGTTCTTGTATCTTGGGAACAGCCTCCCTAGCGTGAGGAGTGCTATGTGAGCCTTTTTGCAGTCCCTGGGGACTTGGATAGCTGTGACTTTTCATCAGTACCCTTGGGTGAATCTCATCCCGTGCATCTGAGTACTTCCGTTGTTTTTTTTTCTGAATAATCTCTCAGTTGTTGCTGCTTTGCTGTGGGCTGTCTGTTTCTTTCCAGAATGCTGCTGGTACCTGCTGGTCAACGGAGTCCTAATTTTACTGCTTCCCTTCCCAACTTTCTTCTCTATCCTCAGCTCAGTTACCGTGTGCTCACTGGAGCACAAACTGACTGTTTTTGCTCTGTTTTCCATCAGTTCTCATGTTCCTGGTGTTACTCTGATCTTGATCAAGAGACAGTCAATAGGCACAAAGAATTGCATTCATATTTAGTTGTGTACTAGAGCTCTGTACAGCCAAGAAAACCCTTTCATGTAAACCCTTTCAGGCAAAAAATGAAAGAAGGGGGATAGTGATTGCATTCTGTCCTCAGGCAGCCTGTTTGTGGCAGGGCAGATGAGCTTTGGTGGTATCTCCACACCGTCACCAAAGTGGGCTCTGCGCAGTGGTCTTCCCTGGACAATAGCTCTCATCAGCCGGTCTGCCGCCCTCATCTGCTTTGCATGTGAGGGAGTTGCCTAACACTAAAATTTGTTCTTTGTATGGTGCTGGCCCTAATCAGATCATCTGAAATGTTGGGTGAATGTTCTGGGCTGGGCAGAATTCAGTTCTGCTCTCACTGCTGCCCAGGTCATGACTGTGTTCTTTAGATCAGCTGCTGCATATGGAGGTGGGAGAGCTCCTCCTGTTGCAAGGCATTGCTACTCTCAAATTTTACTCACCTGGGAGTTCCTGTTGGTTTCCTGGTCCTGTACTCCTTTGGTCCTACCTTCCTCTTCACCCTGAGAAGGCTTGGGCTCTTGCCTCTGTAGAATCTCTTCTGAAGACCTTCTCCATCTCCTCATTAAACCAGGTGCAGAGATGCCTGCCTGTGGCTGCGTGGCCTCACGTGTCGTTGAACTTGCCTTTTTCTAGTGCCTGACTCGGAGAGGCAGTTGAGATGCAGCCTTCCCTTAACTATCTTCTGAAAACCAGTGTCCTTTCTAATGGTATCTGCAAATGTTGCCTTTTTTTTTTTTTTGTGAGTTGCATTGTTGAACAGTATTGGGCTTAGTTCAGAAATTAGACTGTGAAACTTGGTTTGCTGTAGAGGATTAGAGGATTTTATCTTGCTTTGGATTGACATTTCTGAATCTTAAACAAAAACTGTTTGGTGACACTTTAAATGCTTGCGGAAGCATAACAAAATTTGAGTGAGACTAATCACATGTCCTGATCTAATGTGAGCACATGCACCAATGCTTCTGCACTTGATGACTGAATGTGAAGTAATGCCTTTTATTTTTTCCTTTTAATAGGAGCAGCCTTTACTGAAGGGTTATCAAGTGGTTTAAGCACTTCTGTGGCTGTATTTTGCCATGAATTACCTCACGAACTAGGTAAGACCGAAATGATTTGCTATGCTGCAGCTATCTGGGTACTTAGAGGTGTGTTCTGGAGAATTAAAGGTTATTTTACTGTGTAGCACAGTAAAATCTCCTGATTAGAAAGCCTCAACCATATTAGATTGTCTATTCAATAATACCTTTAGCTTATTTAAAAGAATGTTTTATTTATGAACTAATTTTCCTTTTAAAACCCCAGACATCTCTGCTACTGTCTTTTGCAGTTACTTGCGACTTGTTCCATGTGGTTCGTCTCTAGTTCGTATTCTTCATAACATAGATTCAGGAGAATGCATGTCAGAATTTGTTTAGTCGCATCTCTGCCTAATTTTATTGTGTTTGTGCTGTTGAAATGAAGATCACAATTAGTCAGACTCCTTTGTGCATAGCATGTGCTACTTTTCCTGTTAAGTCTCACAAAGAATTGCAGTAGCTCTAAATTAAGCTTGGCACTATTTAGAAATCTTTCCTGGAAATACTTTGTCTCTTTGAAGCTCGAGTGATTTAAATTCATGATGGTAATTTTTTAAAGGAATGCATGTGTTTTAAGTTCAGTATTATGCCCTTTGGCAGTGAAGCTCATGAGAACAGGACTTGGCTGTTCGGTTGAACTCTGAATGATTTTCTTTCCAGTTGTTGAATCATTTT
Source organism: Nettapus auritus (assembly GCA_011076525.1). NCBI lineage: Eukaryota > Metazoa > Chordata > Aves > Anseriformes > Anatidae > Nettapus > Nettapus auritus. The sequence goes on along the minus strand of CM021766.1, from coordinate 94,278,805 downwards.
GAACATGTAACTGGTATGTCTTTCTTAACAGCCGTGGTCACATCTGGTATACAGAATGAGGAAAGAGCAATTTGCTTACACTTTTTAAGGTTTAATCCTCTAGAAAGTGCACTGTTCAATTTAATTTAACAGAGCTTGTAAACCAGTGTGTGTATATCAAACCATTTATTAAACAATTAGATGTACTTGGCTGTCTGTACAATCATGTTGTACAGAAATAAATTACTTTCTCTGGAGAATGTACCTAGTTTTACAACACGAGGGGAATTGAGCCTTGTTCATCTTAATATAAATTCCGTGGAAGTCGTGGAACTTGGATTCACTACATGTACTAAAGACATTTAGTACAAGTATACACAATAAATTAATGTTACAAGTCTGACATTTTGGATTCAAATATCCTGTTTACTTTCAAGCAAGAAAAATCTGAAACTTAAATAATGTTGTTTTTTTTTTAAACCGACACAGAAAACTTGATGCAAATGGTTTCTTTAACAGAGAGCATGAAATAGCATAGGAATGCTAAGACAAATTGGACTGGTTAAAGTTAACTAGGGAAGAAATTAGATTGTTCTGTTGTTAGTGCTAAACACCATTGATAAGATTATACCAGTTCATCTTAATTGTAGCCTCTTGTGAGATAAGCTGTTGTAACAAATTTCTCAACTCAACTTTGAAGACTGCTTTTATTTAAACTGGAGAGAAGTTGCGTTTTCTAGGTAGAATCAAGTTCATTTCCAAATAATAAGCTTGTATTACTTTACTCTTTGTTTAAATATTTTATACTGATCTTAAAACAGATTTCTACTCTGGAAAAAAAATCTGGTAATCTACCATTCTTTCAAATAAAATTAAGATACTATGATTGCTTATAGAAATTAGTGATGACTTTCTAAATTTAAGTAAGCTAGACTTAAAGTACAAAGCCAAGTTACAGGTTAATAAATGAATTCGTCTTGGTACCATTGTTTTTTTGCAGTTAGGTGGGAATACTTGGGTTTAGAAACTGACTTGGAGTGTTCACACATGTCAAGGACTGCAATGTGTTGGTTTAAATATGAGCTACACTAGAAGCTGCTTCTTCCAAAAATCAGGAAACTTTAAGGCTGTAAACGTAGCACAGTAGTGTTGTCCTTCATGTGTGCTTCTTAATTCTTTGTCCAATTGTTTTCTAATTTTGTGAAGACAAATGTAAGGCAGATAACAGCATAAAAACATGCACAGATCTGCTTGTAAGAAAGAACAGAGATCATAAATACTGCAGGAGTTACCTGAGGGTGTAAACACCTGCTTTGTTTTACCCTGCTGTAGGAGATTTTGCCGTGCTTCTGAAGGCTGGTATGACTGTCAAGCAAGCTGTGCTTTACAACGCGCTATCAGCGATGTTGGCCTATCTTGGAATGGCAACCGGGATCCTTATCGGTCATTACGCCGACAACGTTTCCATGTGGATATTTGCACTTACTGCTGGCTTGTTCATGTACGTGGCTCTTGTGGATATGGTAAGTGGCTATGTTTTATCTAATGTAGATTGAAAATTAATGCCAATTGCCTTTTGATCATAAATTCTTCTGCCGTTTTTCCCTTGATATGTTTTGGTACCCGAAGATACAGAGGAGTGTTCAGTTAAATGTCCAGGTGCAAGATTACTTTTAGGTTACTGTTGGTGCAGTAACTTCTTAACTTCTGCTGTTAAGCATCTGATTTAAAAACCAAGGCAGAAACAGAGTAAAACACTTGCTCTGACAGTGGCTACTGTAGCAACTTGCAGTCTTAGGGGCTCTCTGCAGCACCAGATGTGCTTTGGCTTCTGCAGCGAATCCTTAGTGCTTCTTGTGGTGAAGCCTGAATTGTGTTAAAATCCACACTGTACCTCAGAGGTACAACAAAGTACTTAATGGGTGTTTGTGGAAGTTTAACCATCGTCTTTGAATAAAATTCTTGGTGTGGCTTGATTAGATCAATTGGTAAATAAGCCAGCCATTTACTCAGAGTATAATTAAGACATCAGCATAATTATCATGAAAACAGTAATTATACCATTACAGACTCTGTCTCTAGCTTACACGAAAGTAGACTGATAATGTTATTCACGTTGAGTGACGCCTAACTCAAGGAGCAGTGTGAATGCAGGCAACAGGAGAGTCTTGAGGAGTGAGGCCCAAGCACTGCACGCTTCGTGGCTGAAGCACTGGGTTCTAAATAACTGCTTGTTTTGAAGGTGTTTAACCCTTTCTTGTTTGTTTAGGTGCCTGAAATGCTTCACAACGATGCTAGTGACCATGGATGTAGCCGCTGGGGATACTTCCTCTTACAGAATGCTGGGATTCTGCTGGGTTTTGGGATCATGTTGCTTATCTCTGTGTTTGAACACAAAATTGTATTCAGCATAAACCTGTAACCTTTGCTGCTGGGAACAGAGCTTGGAGTTACGTTGAAAAACAGGTAGCTGTTTTTCTATTCCGTAACAGAGGGGTACGCATGATAGAAACTAGATATTTTCATTGGTGTATGTATTGCATCACTTGTCCCCCATGCAGATCTTTTTCCCTCCTGTAGAAATGCAACCAAGTGTTTTTCACTCAGAATTTAGTTCTGCATATGGTACTATGGGAAGGCATGCTTAGGAAGTCATCGTGAAAGTGCCAAATCTATGAACGCGTTATCACCCATGGTGGTGGTGGGGATCTAGTCTTTTTGTGTGAGTTTATTTACTGTAAGTAATTATGTGTAACGTTGGTGTGTTTTTTTTTTACTTTGGTATTTTTTACCACATTTATTTCTTTATACCAATAAAACAAATGTCAGTGGTTCTTATTTTAGCACAATCAAAGCCAGTGAGTAGAAAGCGCCATGAGCAGTGTAAAACAGGGGCTGGCGTGTGCTTATATTGGCAGAGACTAGTCTCTTCTGCGTCCACCTGGTTTACACGGGGTGGTAGATGAGCCCACTCCACGCTTTTGCAGTGGTTCTGCTTGTGGATTCTGTTTCCTATTCCAGCTGCTTTCTACTCCAAATGGTTTCCTGTGAAGTCCTGCTTCAGTTGTTTGCAACAAGTATGTTTTACCTGCTTCATCCCTTCTGATGTGTGTTACTCTTCACTGATTACTCAGATCAGCAACAACATACAGCTATTATGTCGTAGAAGCATAGCTGTGTCTATAATACGCTTTAATTCCATTAAAAAGACTTAAAGCAGTGCTTTATCGCATTGACGCTGCCTGGAGCGGCAAAGTTGTATTACAGTGTTTGATATCAAGGGGAGTAGTGTTACAGGCTGAGACAAACAGTCACTGACTACGACAGGTTTCCTATGTCTGGATTTATTTTGGGAAATGAACTAGTCAGCTCTCCCACTCAGCTCTAGTTCTGTATGATAACACACAATAAACCCGTGCTTGCTCAACAGTTACATCCCTTGCAACAACTAAACCTGAAAGATCCAAAAAGCAAAAATTCTTTGATAGCACATCGGGAAGCAGCATGTTAAGAATAATGACCAGTGTATATATAAGTACGTAGCTTGAGCTTGCTGTCTTGTGGTCTTAGTATTTTAACCACCCTGAAAGTGGTGAAAAAAGAACAAGACGCACCCCAACAACCACAGTCCTGCGTTTGCAGGAAATGTGAACGTTAAATTGTCGTGTCTTATTCTTACATAAAAGTTGAGAAGATAGGTTATCTTAACTAGCTAGCTTAATAGAGAGGGGGAAGAAAAAAGCCCCATAAACATCAGAACTTTTTTCTGATTCACCTTTACCGCTGTTTCAAATCGTCAGCTGAATATGAAACTTGAACAAAGAGGACCTATTTGATCATACCATGTCTGGCAAGTCCAAACAGTCCGACATATGTTGGTCTGTCATAGAGGAGCATTGGCTTTCATTTTATCACATCAGAAATAGATGCTTGGAAGAAATTGAAAGATTTTTATTTTAACTAGTTGAGAAATGGGGCCCGCAGGAGTTTCTGCAGGCAGTGGACTATTAGCTTTTCCTCCTTCTTAGGTCTTTATTTAGGTTAACAAGACAAATTCATTTAAACTTCTTTCCACAGTGATGAAATACTGTTTTATCAGTGTTCTCTGAGCAAGCTGAAATAATCAGCATAAATCTGTTAAGGTTTTAATGCCGGTGTCAGAGCTCATATTAAGAATTTACATAAGAATAGATTTTTCTGAGTTCTCTCTGGTGAATTGTTACCAATTTTTTTTTTATGTAGAAAAAGCAATGTCTTGAACTTCATTTCTGTGCTTTCTGTAAAGGTCAAATGGTATCAGTCTCTCCATAATAGTAGAAAATTATGGAAGGAAAAAAAATAGCGTGCTCCAGTAAAACATCTATGGCATCTAAACTGTGAGCAAAAGAAAAAGGAGCAAATAAAGCTCACTTCTGTCCTGCAAGAGATTGTGTCATAAGGCTGGCAGACATCTGCTGGCAATTCCCTTGTAACTGTTTCTCTTGGGAAGCAGTGTGAGTGGCACAGGAGCCAGCAGAGCTCTCTGACATTTTTAGACTGCCTGATCTACATCAGGGGGATCTCAGCCTCAAAGGAAACTCTCACTCCTTGCATCCTCCTGTATTCAGTACTTGGCCAATGCATTTGAGACAGGGTTTGTATTGTTTTCTTTTGAGTCATGAGGGTAGAGAAAGGCAGGCTTTCTTCAAGCTGAGGCATCCTGAGGGGAGTGATCAGGTGTGGGGGGGGTCTTACCAGTTCCCCTAAATTTTCATGTGTAAGAACCTGTTTGTTTTTGTGTGTTTTTTTTGTTTGTTTGTTTGTTTGTTTTGTTTTGTTTTCTGCTTGGTTAGCAAGTGTTTGGAGAGAACGGACTTGTGTTTTAGAGCTCTTCATTCCATCTCTGACAAGAATACTAACAAAATACAGATACAGTCTTTCCTTTCATCAAGCACTCCGCATTTTGTTTTTCTTTTCTACTGTTTTCTGTTCTACACTTTTGTGTTCTGGTTAGGCCTCTGTACTTTCCTCAGAAGCACGCCTCGAAAGAAACAGCAGATGCAAACTGCCAGAAGGAATGCTGCAGCTCGTGGTGCAGAGGAGTCATGCCATGGTACAATAGCCACTGCTATGTCTTTGTAGCATCTCCTTGGTCTGCTGTTCTGTGTTACCTCTGTCTTTTATAGCAGTCCTATTCCAGTGTTTCCAGGATTGAATTAGGAGTAACAATCCAAATTCTAGACTTTGTCATAACTGAACGCTAAAGGCCAGCTGCTGATCTTCTTTCCTTCACTGCCCCTAGTGCTTCAATGCCATCAGCTCTGACTCATGGAGAACTGGTCAGTTTCTGCCATGTACACATTGCTGCTTTCTTCTTCAGAAAAACAAATGCTTGAGTCTAAAATAACACCCCTATGTACCTCCTTATGCCTAAACTGAAGCTTTTCATACTTTGACTAGTGTTTTCTCCTCTAATGCCCTTCTGTCTACAGTCCCAGTCATGGGACAGAGGTCTCAGAACATGGCAGCTCTTTCTGATCTTTGTCTCCTCTGGAAATCTCTTTATTGTCCCCTTTGGAGCTGCTTCCTGGGAGTTCTTGGCTGGCTTGCAATGTCATAAATTGACATTAAAATACCTGCATATCAAATGTGCTGCTAATGTAGCAACATGAAAAGTAAACCCCACTGTGTAATGTGGGGGAAGAAGAGCTAGGTAAGCTGGCTATGGGTATTTCAGACTGGCTCACTGCTCTGGTACTTTTGTCTTCGGTGGGATGTTGAGCAAACCGAGGGCTGAAACTTGCTGCAGGTTTGTGCCAGTGAGATGACAAAAGCGGCTTAGATTTCTGTCATCAGCCTGTACCTTCTACATCTTAACTGTTCTTGCACTGAAATTTCTCACAGTTTGGCAAATGAATGGGGCTGAGCTTCTACGAGCTTTTTGTTGTTACACATGTACATTTCTGCAGCAGCTTATGGTGGTGTGCATGACGAGTGTGACTGATCAATGGTAGCAACTTTGTCTGTCCGTTTGTGTGCTACCTATGGTACGGACCTTAATTTTATGTGCAGCTGTTGTGCCTGTGCTAGGCTAACATACACAGAACAGGCAAATAAGGGTGGGTTCCAAGTGATATTCTTTGTAATATATTTATTTTTCTCATGTTTTTGGCCTGGGTTTGTATATAAAAACTGTCCTGTGAAGTTCCTGTGCGCAGGGAGAGTTAAAATCAGCCCGTGGCAGTGCTCATTGGGTGTGAGGCCTTTGGGGCTCAGAGCGGGGCCGTGTCTGTGCTGCCCAAAGCAGGTTGTGCAAGGGGCACAGGACTGGATTTATTTAAAATTCATTCAAGGCTACGATGCAGGAGTGGCTCTTCTGCTGTGCCTGAAAAAAAGGTCAGGTGTAGTTAGAACTTCTGTGAAAAGCTGTTTTGCTCTGCTTGCCACAGAGGGGCTGAAAAGCTGTTTTCATGAAGTGTGTTTCTACTTAAATTATGGTTTTAATGCATATGATGATTGTTACAGACTGTTGTGTTGCTGTGTGCTAAAACGAATAAACCACTGAACAAAATGCTGTTTTCTCAGTCTTTTCATAGAGAGCGGCGTGGGTTGGAAGGGACCTTAAAGATCGTGTAGTTCCACCCGTCTGCCATGGGCAGGGACGCCTCCCACCAGCCCAGGCTCCCCGAAGCCCCATCCGGCCTGGCCCTGAGCACCTCCAGGGCTGGGGCTCCCCCAGCCTCTCCTTGCGGCCCGTGCCCGCGCCTCGCCCCCTCCCGGTGCGGGCCTTCCCCGCTCCGCTCCCGCCCTGCCCCGCTGCCGGGGCGGGGCCGTCCCCACGCCTGCGCCCGGCGGGCGGCGAGATGGCGGCGGGGCGGGCGGGCGGCGGCGCGGCGCGGTACTTCACCCGCTGGTACAAGCCAGGTGCGGGGCGGCCGGGCAGGGAGGGATGCGGGGAGGGGGCCGGGGCAGCGGGCCCGCGGCCTCACCCGTGTTTGTGGCCTCTTGCAGACGTGAAGGGGCGGCCGTGCGAGGACTTCTGCGTGCTGCAGCACTCCAACAGGCGAGTGGCGGCGGACCCCGGGCTCCCCGTGAGCAGCAGCAGGCGGCCGTGGGGGCTCCTCGCGTCCTGTCCCTGCGCCGCTCTTCCGTCGCCGTTCCCCCGGGAGCACCGGGTGTGGGCGCCCTGCTCCGCCCGCCGTGCTCAGATTTCACATCTTTGGAGGCCAGGCGAGGTGGAGACGTGGGTCTGTTGTGCCCAGCGCGTTATGCTGCTGTTACAAGCTCAAGGTAACAGCAAGGGCTTGACACCAGCTAAACCAGCCCTTTGGTGGAGCTGTCAGGACTCCTCTGCTGCCTTTAGGTCACTTTCTGCTTCTTTGGTAACTGAAACCCTGGGAATGAATGACAGGTATGGCAGCAGCAAGAAGGGGGATGCTGACCTTTTTTACAGTACCCCTGGCTGGGTGCTCGGTAAAATATCCGCTTTGCCCTTATGTGTGGGGCCGTGGCTCGGTTTGGTGCCTCTTAGCATCACAAAAATCCCCCTTGAATTGCACTGCGATGTCTCAGCTCTAATGTCTAGGTGCCAGCCCCCAGATCCTCCTCCTCTTCGCAGGAAGCCGAGGTCAAAAGGAAGCGGCTTTTCTGGTTCCTCTGAGCTGCTGTAAAGCTTCCCGGTACCGCCGGGGCCGTGTTCACCGGGATCCGGCTCCCTCTTGTGGGGAGCTGCTCGCCCAGGCCCTGCAGAGCTTCAGCCTTGTGCTCTAAGTGCGGGTCTAAAGGAGGGGTGAAGTTAGGGCTCATCTCTACAGCTGGGTTTGTGTTAAGCGCCCCAGTTTTGTGACAAGAAATTCTCTGCCTTTAGAAAAATATGGGATGCGAGCAGCAGGTGAGCTAAAGCCCAGCTCACGGGTGGAGCACTGTCAGCCCCCAGCTTCACCTTTGGCTATTCCCAGAAACATTGCCTTCCACTACAGCAGTGTCCTTCAAAAGCAAGCAGTGATTTACTTCATCTTCTTGCAGCAGCTACTTCAGTGCTACCAACACAAGTGAATTAAATATGCTCATGTGGAGGGCAAAACTGGATAAAAGCTCTGGTTCTGTGTAATTACCAAGATTACTGTTTTTTTTGATGACAGCCTAGTGTCTCAAAATGAAGCATCTTCTCTGTGGGTTGCTTTAGGTCAGAGTTCAATTTTAATTCAGTTAGTACAGCTCACTTCCAAGTAAGATGCCCTGAAGAAAGCATGTTCAGTTTGGTCCAGTAGCTGACATTTTTCTAAGTAGGAAACTAAATTTCTGTCTTATCCACAGGCAATAATTACTATAATTTCTTTATCATTAGCTCAGGTACATAGCTTTCTAGGTTACCCTGTTCAACCTCCATGCTGCTGTTGAGCCCACTGGGTGCCTGCTCAGTGACCCAACTGCAGTAACCTGAACTATCCACCCAAACTTTTCTCCTAAACTACAAGAACTAAACTTTCACTGCACACTGTGGAAGACCGAGTATCCAACAGAGAAGGTCTTGCTAGCATTTCAGACTAGAAGCCCAATTGAAGTCCCAGTCTTGGTTTTAAATCCTACCAGTACTGGCAGAGAAGGTGGTGGAGCTTGCTTAGTGTACATAAGGGCATGGCTTTTCACAACTACAGCATAATAATTACAACTCTTGTTGCAGAATCTGCGTCATCACCTTGGCAGAAGCTCACCCTCTTCTTCAGAATGGAAAAATAATTAAAAGCATTAATTACCAAATCAGCCCCAACTGTAGCAGACTTCAGAATAAGGTCTCTGGGAAGTCAAAAAGGGTACGTCTTTTTAATTTTGTTTAGCTTTCTTTTTAATCTCTCAAACTGCCTGAAACTTTCTGTCCTTTGTAGAAGTGAAACTTAGCAAGTTACCTTGTGTATTTTATTTTAAGCCCCCTCCCTAGTTAAATAATTCAGACTCGAGAGAGAGCATCCCAGCCAGGGTATTGTGGTGATCCTGCAGCTCTGGTGGTTTCCAGTGTTGCTCAGACCAATGCTAATAGTTTCTTTTAAGTCATTTTGTTGTAGTATATAGAGGGACTTAAACATCCCTTAGTAGATTTTAAAAAAAAACAACCAACCAACCAACCAACCACCTACCCACCTTGCACCAAAATGCCAAGGATTTGGAAACTACTTTTTTTGTCAAATAGACCTAGACAGCAGATGGACTAGTTCAGTTTTTTCACGATGGTTTTTCAAATGTGTAGTTAAAACTGCTTACATTAAAGTTAACCGAGCTATGTTTTTCTCCTCTTTTTGCTTATTCTAATCTCGTTAAACTACAAGTCTGTTATTCCACAAGAACCAGTTATAAGTAAATTGATAAGCTTTTACAAGCTTCTATTTGTGCACACAGTTGTTATCTTTTTGGTAGGAAAGCATAAATACGTAACTTGCAATGACCCATAACTATCCAACTTCCTTGCTTTGTTCTGAAGCTTACAAACTTGTGTTGCTGATGATACCTTAGAATACCTGTACAATTAAAAGTGAGTGTATATATATGTGTATATATATATATATATATATATGTTGGTTTTGTTTTTGTTTTTCAAATGAAGGGAGCTCAGTTTTTGACAGAACTTGCCCCACTGTGCAGGATATCCTCAACAGATGGAGAAGAGTACACCATTTATAGGTAAGGATGTTTTCCTCTGCCCCCCACCCAGCCTGACATACTGTGCATGTTTACTGAATCTAACTACTTTTCCAGTTGTATACGAGGGCGACTGATAGAAGTGAATGAAAACATTCTTAGCAATCCAGCTATTTTGCAAGAAAAGGTAAGAAACTTTCTTGCTTTTTCTTTTCTAACCTTTATTTTACTACTAACTTCAATCTTGCTTTTCAGCCATCAACTGAGGGATACATTGCAGTGGTTCTACCCAAATTTGAAGAGAGCAAGAGTATAACTCAGGGACTTCTGACGCAAGAGGAATACGAGGAAGTTTTGTTGAAACGTCATAATAATTCTGCATGAAGTTAATTATACAGGCATCATCTGTATTTGATATTTAATAAGTTTCTTGTACACTATAACTTTTGTAGGATTGAAAGGCCTGTGTCAGTTTTTAAACGTGGAACTTAAAACACTGCTTTCACACAAGAATAAAACAGTCCATTTTGTATATGAAAATTTGCTTTCTTTTTTTCTCAATTTTAGTACTACTACAAGCTTTTAAATAAGCACAGATTGATATGTTGGAGAATGTTTGTGTTCCACAGGCTTCTTTGCCTCTGCTTAGTGCAAGCATAATACAGAAAAATCACATAATGTAGTTGTCATGTAATTTAGCTAAACTAATACAACATGGAGTCTGACAAAGGTGAACTGAAAATAAAATGCAACAGGAGCCTGTATAAAAAGAGTAGATAAACTTGAAAAGAAGTATTTCACACCAGGCTATGTTTTCCTAGCATCCTGAAGTCAAATAATGCCCTTTCTACGGAAGTTTGTCATAATCGGTATCTGTTTACTTCAATTTTAAATGCTATAAAGTCTACATAATACTTCAGTGGTTCCACATGCAGTTCAAATTCTGCTCAATAAATTTTAATCAGAAAGGAAGCGACAACAGCTATCTACAAATAAAGATAGTAAAATAAAAAGGTATTGAGACAGGAGTACTAATGGGTTAGAAGTATACTTTGGGAGAAATGAATCATGCCAACAAAATTAAGATTCATCGTTGAGCTATTGCAGGAGTGTTTTTTCCTAGGACTATACTTCATTGCAGGTATAACTAAAACTAAGGTAACATTTCAGTGCTTTAGGCCACAGCCTTTCAGACTATATTCCTGATTGGGCTTTATAAATTCATAGACTGAAGCAGGCCAGAGATGAGTTTACAGACTTCGGCAGTAGTGTTACATGTAGCATGTTGAGCACAAGGTTCTTTACGTGACATGTCTGTTAGCAGCATCTTTGGGTTGGAACATCCATTAAGACATTCAGAAGCATTAACTACAAAACCAGTATCGATAGCAAGTGTAGGAAATTCATTCACATTATAAAAATATATAACGATTACACTAATTGGTGCTGTAATTGTTAGGTAATGGGACATCTATTAGATGTGACAAAAGGTCAACGGCTTTAATTCAAATTAACCTGGTTTGACTTTCCACAAATGAAAGCAAAATTGAAACTTCAGCAAGCGTTAATTCTCTGGTAGAGTTCCTAAGTGCTATAGTTACTTGCTCTCTAAAAATGTCATGTTTGTTACATGATTTTCCAAAGACTTGATGCCAAATGTCTCAGCTCTCCTTTCTGGAGCGTGTGCATTTGTGCCGGTTCGTATTCTGTCTTCTCTCCATGGTGGAGCAGGTTTAAGATAGCCATTTCCTGCTTTATTCTGTATAAAATGAAGATTTATTAAAAAAATAAAAATAAAAAATAAGCAAACGAACAAAAAGCAAACATGAAAAAACAAAGTACAGCAGATAAATCAAGTACCTTTCTCATTAATTTGCTGCAAAGTGGAAGAAGTTGACATAACAGAGTCATCACATTCCTTGTTTTCTGAATGCATGCATCAACCTAAACAAGATAAGTAGAGTAGAATAAGACCACTGATTACTTTTGTCAGGCAACTATTTAGTACAGAAGATGATAATCTATTTAGAGCTGGAATGGATAATATTTGTCCTTCGTAAACACCTCTTCTAATCAGAAAGTTCTGCCTAGCCATTTTGAATTTCTCTAGTGTTGATAAAGCAACAGCATCTCTTCTGTTAAAGGGCTGGGAAACCAAAGAGAACGATACACAGCTCAGGAGAAGGAACTAAAAATAATATAGTGTTAGTAATATATGTGTTTCACAGTTTTATTTTTTTTTTGTCAACGTCCTGTCAGCAAGATTTAGAAAGCAGTGTGACATGTAAGCCTTACCTTGATATGATTTACACTAAAGGTTAACTAAATCTTGAAGCATTTGAATTTAAGCTTTATGTATAATGCTCCGCACAGGTCACAAGTCGGGGCAGTTCAGAAACATTGATTTGATAGCCTTTCAGCACCACATAGCTATAAAGAGACTGGAGCTCCCATTTAGTTTACCTAGAGTGTATAAAACAAATCAAGCAGTAGCCCTCAGGTGCTGACTTTGGATACTATACTCCCTTTCAGAACTCCACTGTCCCTCCCACAAAATCAAAACATCTCTTACACAGCTATTGGAAACAAACACCCAGGTGCACAGAAAGCAGATCCTACTACTGCTTAACAAGCCTGACCTCCATTCACCACTCAGGCTTGTAGATCTACTTATGGTAACGATGCAGAAATTTTTATGGGAGTTTAAGTTTACATACAACAAAATGAGTAATAGCAGAATAAAGTAGGCAGTCTAGGGTGGACTCTACCTTCTGAGAAGCAAGCATGTACTTCACGAACAGAGTGTTTGGGGTTTGGAATTTATGTTTATAAAGCATATATATATATGTATATATATGTATATGTATATTTATATATGTATAAAGCATCAATAACAAGAGAATAACAATAATTATTACAGTGGTGGTAATACAAATTGCCTTTGTTAATGCTTTGAGCACTTCTTAGCGAGCTACACTTAACTAAAGTTCATATAAATAAAGTTCTGTGGCTTACAGTAAGATAAATACCATCTCATGTTATTCGGCTGAGAATTCTCAGTTTCACCATGATAAAATTCCAGTACCTCTATTTATGTAGTGGGTAAAAGTTGAAGGAGATTTGACAAGTTCCTTGATAAAGGTTCTCAGCAGTAAAAAGCAACGTAGTGGAAGTCTGTGGACAACTTTCCTTTTTTTTTTTTTTTTTTTTTTTGACAACATCATTGTCTTGGGAATCTGTAAACTCTTTACTAACAGCGAAATCCAAAACCTAAATGATAGTTTCAGTATCTTTAGCAATAAGAAGGAAAAAAAATGTCTTATTTATTGTACTGATTCTTATACTCTGTAAGTTGATAAGTTACTGATAGGGAAACCGTTCCTCAAAACATTAATCTTAATGATAAATCTGGGCTAGTTAGACGAAATTTGGGTATCCACACTCCCTTAAGAAAATAGTCAAATAAGCCTGCGAGTAGTAATGTTCAAACTGTCCACCTTCAGGCTTCCATATAAGCTGGGTGCCAGCGTATCATATTTTGCCTCCTTTCAAACTACTCTCAGCATGAGTGAAGGGGTCAGGATAAACTTCACTGAAACCCTGATCTGGTAGTGGGGGTGCTGGGGGGTGGGGGTGGGGGGGGAAGTCCACAAAACAGTTGCACCTGTCATGGAGAATATCCTTTCCTAACAGAAGATACTGTAGTAAATGGCATTGATTACAGTGACCAGTGAGACAGTAGACAAAAATCTTCATCAAGAGGAACAGTTCTTACTGTTCTTCCTCTATACTCTGCACATCAGCTTCTCAAACCATGTTAACTGCAAAATAGTTTACTTCAAGTTGAGGTAAATTGCTCTTCTACATAAGGAACAGCAACAATGATATACTGCATAGCAGAAGAATGTTTCCGCAACATAAAATTTTGTACTTGTTAATTTTTACGGACCTTTGTCAGTCAAATAAATTCATCTGTCATTAGCTGTTTCATATTTTAATCAGGAGCATAAATTAGCAAAATACCATATTTTAAAAGAAGTTAGGTTTTATTTTCAGGGATGTATATAATTTTTACTTTACCTTTGTAAATATGGCACTTTTACCCTGAACAGAAGCTTTAGCTGTTATTTGGAGCTGCTTGCACATAGGGATCAGTTTTTCAGCTTCCAGAAGAAGCAAAGGTTTGTCATCATCGTGTACCTGAAATATGTGTTAGGAAGACAAAACCACTCTGTTAGAGACTTCAATATTAAGTTAATGGAGAAGACAAAACAACCAAGCTTTAAGGTCTGTCACTAAAATCATAAGCTGAATGGCTTTTCAGTTGCCATACATCACCTGATCCAAAAAGGCTTGAAAAGCTGCAGCAAGCTTCATGCCCTCTGTTGCAAAAATCTGAAAGGGGAAAAAGCATGTAAAAAACAAACAAACAAACAAACAAAAAACAGTGAAGCAAATGAGCCACCACCCTTTTCCCCCTTTGTTTTAATAAATAGTGTGCTCTAAAAGGGTAACAGGAAATATTTGTGTGAGATGCATACATTTATAATGAACAAGTTTGCAGTGACTTCTGAAGTAAAAACCTACACTAATGCATTGCCATTCTCCCACATAAGCAAAGTTTAAAGTTTTTCCCTTTACATATGAAAAAACATTTTTTGAATTGGAGCAGCTCACAAAAATTTTGTGGTTAGATGACACCCTACCACCTTTGCTTACTGTCCTACCACAGGTAACTGGTCTCCTGTTAAACATACATACCTTGGAAACGTCACACTACACACCCTCATTTGGTTCCTTGTATTTTGTTTATATTATTCATATTTTTGCTTCTTCTTCCTTACCCAATAGAATACTGCTGCTCTGATTAGGATGAGTATCTGTTAACACCATCAGGGACTAAACTAAGTGACACAAGGAAGAATACTATTGCACTGAAGGCCACTATTTCCCAATCCTAACTGGAAGCTCAGTTTAAGTAATGCCTTAAATAAGCTCCCACCAGAACACTGGAATGTTAGCTTTCAGAAAGTACCAGAGTTATGCCGTTTAAGAGCTACAGTTGCCAGTCAATTTCTGATACTCTGTAGTCATGTATAAGGAATCAGAGTTAAAGTTGCATTTTGTTCTTCATTCAGAATCCCTAACTCCCAGTTCATTATAAATGCATTACCTCTGCTTGATGAAATAAATCTTGAGTAGTTTTCAGAAGTCCTTCTCCTCTGTGGAAACAACGAAAACAGAATATATGCCATGTGTTGACTGCAGAATATTTTGCTGTCTGCCTGTACAATTTATATTCTCTGTCTCTCACACAAACTGTGGTGGTTTTACTCAGATGGGCAGCCGAGCTCCACCACAACCGCTCTCTCACTCCCCGCCTCCTCAAAGAGGAAGGGGAGAAAAAAGTCAACACAAAGAGCTCGAGGTTTGAGATGAGAATGGTGTGGGGGGAAATAAGGACACATCTGTAATACCAAAAGGCAGGATGTGATCCCTACATCCTTGTTGAATGGTTTGTACTATTACCTGTCTTCTTGATACATCTCTTAATGCCTACTCTCTTAACGTGTAACTATTATAAATAAATAAATACTTGGCATCATAAATGTAACAAAACATCTCTGCCTAGGAATTTAAAAAGCAACAGAGCTCTTTCATTAATACAAACCTGCATGCTGCAGTAGCAATATGTTTTCAGTAGCTAGTGTTCTAAATTTTTCCTTCCGTTATATTTGAAAAGAAGTGTACACTGATACACTCTTTGACGTGTAGACTCTAGAAAGGAGTATTATTTCATTTATCAGCTACAAAAGAGGTTGTGTGCTCCCCTCCCCCTGTGCTAGTAACTAAGCCTCTGTTCTTTGCTAGAGTGAAGTATTTCTGCAAAACAGAAGGACCTGAAAATTACAAGAATGAAAAGGGCATGCTAAAATCTTATCAAACACAGAATATATTTAACTATTGAAAGTAGAAAATCTACCAGTAAAGACACTGAAGTACTAATACTCAGTGTCTCGTAGTTAAGAAAAGGGACTAAGCTGTATTTGAATGGTGACAGCGTGATGCTTAAAAACGAACACACGAGGGCGCAGAATGAATAGTGGACCACAGACAATTAAGCCATAAAACTAGGTAACACCCAAAGAGAGCTTTTGCAAAAAAAAAATAAAAAAAAATCAGTTACTGCTTTACACCACTGAACTGTAAAATTCCACTCTTTTGGAAGCTGCTTCACGGAACTTATTACAGAAGCTCCATTTCATGGTATTATATAAATACTTCAGTGACTAGAGTACTGTTGGGAAATTAGACAGAAGTTGTTCAGTCCTCATCAGCTGAGCAAGGACAGAAATCTGGGTCTCTGGCATACTGAATATTATTTGACTACTAGGTGAGATTAATCTCTTAATTTTTCATCAAAAAACCCTGAATTATTCAAAGAGGCTGACATTGTGCAGGCAAATTTAAAAATTCCCTTCAATGCAGCAAAGATCAGTAACTCTGATCTGCCATAAAATACCTGTGCATTCTTCCCTTAGTTTTGAAAATATTTAGGATCATCTATCTTAAAATATTTCCCTACAAAACAGATCTTTAATTAGTCGTTATGCAACAAAACAGATGTTTAACACTTCAAAAAAAAGGCACAGAACATAGAATAATTTAAAATATAAGGATAGAAATTAAAGCTTCTATCTGACTGTCCCCTGATACTTATACTCTGAAAATAAATGTCTTATTTCTTATAAACGCTTATAATTCTCTTATCCCCATTGAAATATACTGCATACAGCATAATTACCTGGTAAATAAATACATGGAATAAGCCATACTTGACATGCCTTGCCCATGTTGCACAATCTCATTCTCCTGATCCTCCCATTTCTCTGTCTCAGAGTCCACATCAGATGTGAGCAGGTGCAGTTCTAATCCAAGTTTTGCAATTTTTGCCTGTTCCTATAAATGGTGACAATATTCATAACACATAAAAATATATTATTCAGACATGAGGATTTTTTAATATTTTTTAAAAATGATGATGTCTTACCTCAGTATCTAGTTTGACTGGCTTTAGTGCTTTCAGATTTGCATTATGCTTCTGTTTCAAACAAAAAATAACATTTATTAAATAAAAAGAACTGGTAATACTTATTACAAACAAATCAAAAAGAGATGGCTGTATACTCAGACTGTGCAGGAAAGTTCCAGCAGTTCGGACAAACTTCTCAACAGAAGCTGAGAATCTGTTCTGATTTGACTGTTCTGAAATGGCAAGTGCAGACAGGGAGTGTGCCTGCAGACACAGTAAAGTTTCAAGGAGAAGACCTCTTCCACAGTTCTCAGACTCATGTCTCTTCTCCACTTCCTTGCACCGTACCATCTTTTCCCCTTATCCTCAAAATCCTGAGTAATAGGTACTGCTAAATAGTCATAATCAAGTACAACTGTGCTGATTTTCCCTACAGATACGACACTGCTGTGACAGTGGCTTGGTACTAGCTGAACCAACTTCCAAGCTGATCTAGGGTACAACCCATGTAAATGCTGGCATGACAACGTAGCTGATCATTCTGTCATTCTGTGTCAGTTTGCTGAAGTAGATGGATACAAATATTGAAATTCTGAACTTTTTTTTTTTTTTCTTTACATCTCCTATTTAAGCCACAAACTATCTAAAATATGTTTGACTGCAAGCCAAATACTGGCTCAGATTAAACAATAGTTAGTGGTACTGATGTGAGTGGAATACTTGATAAGACAGTGCTTGCAAACTTGCAAAATGTACATATGTACACAGTAATACATGATTTGTTGCAAATTAATTTGCATGTAGAAGAGCAGTAGTTTCAGGCTTTAACTTCACATGCTAATAATATCTGTTACTGTGCAAAGACAGCAGAAACTAAAAAATAATGCAGCCAGAGTCCACACTGAGAAACTGCACTGGAGTGCAGGGAAATGAAAAGAACAAGGTTGGTGTAGCTTGGAATGGTAAGTGTCAGCCACTAGAGGAGGATGGATGACAAAGAGTGCAGGATTGAGAACCTAAAAAGGAGCTGCTATTAATTAGTAGGAATACTCAGGCAAATTAAGCTAAGGAATCCCTGCCGGAGGGTGAAGAGGGGGAGCACTACTCATTATGAATAGCATCATAAATAAGCTCCAGGTGTGGTCTCCATCTCTGACTTGAGGAATCTGAGCAAAAATAAAACAGTACTATTAACTTCCTACTGCAATTTGCTGCTCAGATTTTAGCTGTCATGTTATTTCTCTTTCCCATACCCAAATTTTTAAACATTCTGGATCTTATTAATGTCTACCCAGACTACACACTGTAAGTCTGCCTTTGTATTAGAGATAAGACAAGCTGATCTCACAGCAAAAGATTCAGGAAACAAAAAAAGTTTGAATTGATGCTCTTAATTGTCATTTAAGTTTGACTACACTGTGTATATTGCTGTTCAATAAATATTAGTTTTAAGGCAGAGTCTTAAAAGAAGAAACAAAGCCAAACTAGATTTCTCTTTACGTACAAACTTTGGGCTACAAGATATGGCAAAAATTTAAGCTGCTGAGTGAAGGGTATTGAAGAAAACCAGCACAAATTTCTTTATCCAAAAATAACTAAAGAAACCTCAGTGTTTGTCAGCTTTTCTCCATTCTAGTGTTTACTCACAGTGTTTGAATAGGAAAATTGGTAATAAATAAATAAATAAAAATCACATGAGCAGTTACCACTCAGCTTTTAAAACATAATTTGACATCTAGTGCTACAGAGGAAACTATAGCTGTGCATTAAGTGCACATGTGAATCATCACCACTGCTCTGTCCTCAACTAGAGCATCATGGTCTAGGATGCCATTCACAACCAGCAAGCAGAACTGTTGCAATTAAAGGTGGAACAGAAAGGTAAACTAATTGGATCTAAAGGAATGGTGTGGCTTCTGTGGAGGGAACAGCTTTGGCATTAGCCATGGACAGCAGATCAGCTCCCAAACCTATGAACCTTGCAAAATTCAAAAGACAAAATTTCAGAAGAGAGCAAAGTAGAAATGTCTAAATCTTGGGAAGACAAAAAATTAAGTATTTTTAAAAGGCATATGAACCACTATGTGAGAATATCTCTTAAAACGTTTCTTCAGATGTTGGCTGTAGCTCAGAAGCTACGTAGCTTAGTCAAACCCAAACAAACTGACAGGGACAAAAACCCTAGCAAGTCACCAAACCAGTCTCTTTTCCAGTGCCAGTATTTTGTGCCACAGCTGTGAAATTCACCTGTGGCAGGTGGGCTCTGCTCCTGTTCTTGGCATAAGTCTTGCTCTCAGGCTTGTGAGCCACAGCAGGCCTCGATGCGATCACTCCTTGAACTGTGCAGCTTGTTAGCAATGAGGCCCCAGGCAGAGCTCGTTCCCATGAAATCTCTCGTGGGCAGTAATGAAGGAACCTGAGCTTGACTACAAATCTATCACTTTATCTAATAAATACTGAGGCCTCATCTCTTTCTTCTCCATAACCAAAGGAGAAGTCATCTTGACACAATTCCTCTTATCTGTGGATTGTGGTGAAGCCTGACTTCTTGCTTCACTCCTTTAATGCCAGTTGTCTGTATGACAGAGGCCTCAGATGATCAGGGTTCCCTCTGATCGCATTGGGCCCTGTGGTATGACTGGCAGGGACACAACTAAGTGTTAAGGGAGGGGGGCTGCACAACCTGATGCCTACACAAATCAGCAAAGACATGAATTCTGGAAAGTTACTGACCAAATGACAATGGCCTCGCAATCCTACAAACAGCAATCCCAAATAAGAACTCCTGGAGTTCTCCAGGGACCACAGCAGCCTGCTCCCAAAATGCTGAGATGCCTCTCGGGGTACCCTGAGGAGAAGTGCGCCTCAGGGCTGACTCCTCAAGGAACAAACTCATCCGCAGACAAATGCTGACGAGGGAGAAGGGTGAGTAATTCACTCTAGGGAGGTTATTTTGAAAGCATACAACTGGATTTAGAAACACTGCTCCCCCTCAGGACCCTGCAAGTAAATCTCGAGTGAACCTTGCCATTCACAAATCTTTAACTAAGCCGCTGTTCCTATTGTAGCAAATTTCTTTAGATCGTTGTTAATTGACTAATACTTGATCAGTATTCTAAGTACTAATAAAAATCACATAATCTAACTTTATCTACTCTAAAGGTATATAACAAATCCTTAATTGTTGCTACATTACAGTTGTCTAAATCTAATTCCACGACAACACCCATGCTCACCCAGCCTACAATTATGTTCTATTTAAACCTGCAGGTTAGATTTATAACAAATTACCGTTTCTTTTACACATTTTTCATTAAGGGTCAGAAGTATAATAACATGTTTCAAGTCAAATAATTGCACAATGGAAGACATGGAGACAGGTGACTATTTCACACCCAAATTCCTCAACACTGTAGGTTAAGGAGAGAAAGCAAGGAGAGAAAGAAACAACCCAGAGCTTACTGTACCTTCTGAGATCATTCTTCCCCTTCCTCCTCCCAGTGAAAAGATTCAGTACATAACAAGCAAGTTAAATGACTTATTGCAATGTTTAGGTGGTTTCCTAAGGTAGAAATGCTCTCAGGAACAATGTAATAAATATCAGTTAGTCAGCTAAGGGTACTAATTACCTCACAGCTACACCTGGACATTTGGTGTTGCTTTTTTTCATTATAACTCTTTAGGATCAAAGAGGGAAATGAGAACCCATTACTTGAAGAACCTATGATATGTTTAATCATGTCCAATTCCTCAAAATAGGTCAATTCAGAAATCAATACTAAAAAAAAGTCAGAGTACCAAGACTTATTTTACAGTACGTTGAATGTATTCTTACTGTTTTAATAGTGACCAGGCATTTATTATTACACAGCATAGGAGTCAAGTATGTGGTACAAAATGTTACATTAAAAAAACAGGTATTAAAGGTCACCTACAAATTTAGTGATTAAAACATATTACATGACTAGTTACCATAGTTTTAAGTATGTTTGTTATTCAGTTAGAATATGTACGAAGTTTGATATTTTACAGACAGTCATCCAGTCAAGATGCATGTTACCAAGATATTGCTATATCCTCATTAAATGCAATACGGAAAGAAGTTAATTAGTTAATAGAGTGTATAATGTATATAAAACAGTCCCAAGAGCAACTTACCCCTGGTCTGGGCAGTGACAGGTAGACACGCTTCTCTCCTAGGAAGAACACATTTACACCAAAATTTGTATGCAGATTTTAATTGTCAGACAACATGCCTTATTTCGTCCTTCCTCAAGTTGCAGTGCTACATATGAAAGCAATTTACTTACCTGTAATTTGAATATTGCAGAGGAATACAACTCTGTCTTGTGCTTTCAGAGAGAGACAAGCTTAGAACTTCTGTTTAGATTTTAGCTCTCAGTAACT
Source organism: Nettapus auritus (assembly GCA_011076525.1). NCBI lineage: Eukaryota > Metazoa > Chordata > Aves > Anseriformes > Anatidae > Nettapus > Nettapus auritus. The sequence goes on along the minus strand of CM021766.1, from coordinate 94,257,774 downwards.
GGCACCTAAGTATCTGAACAGTTTTACTCCTTAAGATTTCTAGTTCCCAGTGTGCAATCCCGAGTAAGAAACTCTCTGGTGACTAGTAGCTAACCACTACATGCACTCATGTTGTTACCAAATACAGAACATCCTGTGGCAGTTACATGTAAGGCTTTTCTTGGCCTTGGATGGTATAAAATTTGGAGTAGGCAAACCAATAGTGAGAGAGATATAAGAAAGCTGTGGAGCTTCTGCTGATTTTTTTTTTTTTAAAGTAACAACACTATAACCCCCATAATGTACTGTACTATATGTGTCCCATGTGCTCTGTATTTATGAAGAAAAAAGTTCTGTAACATTTTATACACTTACTAAATTATTTCTTATATCCCCAGAATTCTAAGTTATTCCAAGTCCAAGAAAAAACAAACAAACAAACAAAACAAAACAAAACAAAACAAAACCTTTTCAGGTATTAACTGAAAGTAGATAAGAAGAGTTTATTGGCAGGTGAAAACAAAGCCAGGGCTAATAGCCTACTGTTAGAGCTCCAGTTACCAGACAATATCAAATTATCAATAAAGACTTACATTTATTAAAACAGATTCAGGAGAGGAAAGTCTGCTAAATAAAAATGAGTAAATAAATAAAATCCTCGGAGTTAGTGAAAAATATATGTGTCCTGAAGAAACAAAGGACTGAGATAATGGATATCAGTAACATGTTTGCATGGAGATAATGCAGCTGGACAAACTATGGGCAAGAAACAAACAAACAAAAAAATATGATTGTTATTTCCTCCTCTTTTATCAGCTCCTAAAGAAATTCCACTTTGAGTGCTCAGAAGACAACTCTGTTACGCATTTATGATTTTTTGAAAGGATGCTCTTTATCTCCTGACACCACAGAAAGATTATGAGCTCCATGTTTAGGCAACGGACTTTTAAGAAAGAAATTTCAAGTATCCCATAACCCACGTGATAAGTATGGGAAATTGAGTTATTCTCTTCAGTGATCACCTCTCTCTTCTCTATCCAGTTTTACAAAAGGGTAAGCTATCAGGGTACAAGTTGCCTAACTCTTTTTCTCAGAATGCAGAGTTATTTAGATATTAATTGCCTACACAGGCATCCAAGCACAACAGATTTCTAAATAAAGACTGACAAAAATTATGCAAAGTGCTTTACCACATCCCCTGTATCAAAACATCAGCTAAACAGGATGCAAGAAATCGTGTAAGAAGTACTAAGAACAAAAGCTAAATGCTATAGCATAAAAAAATCTCCTTAACACTATGTAAAAACGTGTTGCACTCTGTTAAAATGAAAGAGTTCAAAAGCCCAGAAAGCTTTGACATGGGTGGAAAAGAAATACATACTGAGAAGACATAAATGCAAAAGAGGTGAGCATTCAGAATTATGCCAACTGAATTGGAAGAAGTGGTAAACAGATATAACAATTTAAAAAAATGCTTTTGCTCATCTACTAATTCCCATTATTTGGCTTTGGAGGGTTGAATTACTTACGATATTCAGAAATAGGAAGGATATACCAATTTCTTGGAATATTAATTAAAACCCACCCAAACTGTATGCACCCACAGATATCATTCCTTTCAGAAGCACAGATCAACTCAAGACAGAGATAATCCTCCTTCATCAGAAAATACAACTACAACACTATAAGCACAGAATTTATATTTGATTTCATTAACAGAATACATGTTTTTCCAGGTATTTAATTTTCACATTTTGGAAGTCAGATCTAGGTGAAAATACTAAATGGCTTTCTGTTACATCATTATAATCTTCCTTTCACTTATTCCAGTCTGCCTTTGTTTTCCCTAATGGGCTTTCTGTAATGGGGTTTTCCTTTTTTTTTTTTTTTTTTTTTTTTAATTAATTTTATTTCAACCTCCTTACCTTGCAATCCTTCCACTTTCTAGTGTTCTTGTGTATCTAGTAGGTCTATCCATGTTTTTACTTCCAAATTTTTGAAATTTTAACTTCTAAATCTTGCTTTTGACTTCATGTCTTACCCGTCAATAGGATAGCTATGTCCCTACTTCACCTGTCTATTCTTAGAACTCTAATTTCTAAGTTCTAAAATTAGGATCTGTATCCCCTATTGATAAACTATGGCCTTCCCAAATCCTAATGGTCATTTAACTCCTCTCAAATTAAATGAACAAAATGAGGGCAGAAAAGGAAGTTATCTCATAAACCATTTTCACACTTATGGCCTGGTTACAAGGAAACACGGGATTATTTGTACTCTTTTTCAACGTGTTGAAACCAAAATTTAAAAGGGGAAAAACCTGTCTGGAACACTGGCTAACACCCAACAGATTGGATGCTTTCTTTAGGCAAAGAGCAAGAACCTGAGATTTAAGTATCTAGCCTAAACTAGTTATTGTCAGCTTTCTGCATAGTCAGTGGAGAGAAAAGTCACCTCCACTGGCTGAGCCAAATCACACGTTTTTTGTGATCCTAGCTGTAGGAACCCCCAGCCCATCACTCAGGCTGCCCTTAGCTCAGACTAGGTAAGGCTAACACTATGCAGAATGGGTCTCCTCACCGTTGGATTATATGAGGTTTTATGATTAGCAAAGGAGGTCCACCTCTACCTTACTCAACAGTTCCACACAGCATAGAGAGATTTTCAAAATGTATTTGAAAGTGCAGTGCTTCCCCCCTCCCTACCCCCAAAACGTGCCCACTTCTATTTTGGCATTTTTGGTGCAATTCCATTTCGACTGAATAAAAACTTGGCTTCATTTCCAGCCTAAACTTTACTCTCTATCCATACAAATTTTGAACCCATTATCAGAAATACCTTTTTTGCTGATATGAAAGAAACACCAGATAAGGAGTTATGCAATTGCTTGAAAAAAGTTTAAACAACGAGAATCTCCCATAATCATAAAAATGCTTATTTTATTAGATGTGTCCAGCACATTTAGTGACCATTCCGTTTCTTGCCTCTTATGCTGTATTCTGTACTCTCTTACAAAGCTAAACATTTACATTAGTGGTACAAAAATACAAGTTTTTAAACAAAGGAGAAAAAATATATTTATATACCTTCTTACTGTAATTCTATCTTTTGTTAACACACAATCACAATTCTACTAGGAATAAAGCACTTGTTACACTGTAGTGTAAAATAAAGGTACTTTTTAACCAACCTCAACATTAAGACAAGTAGCATGAGTTACAAGAAGAGTAAGTAAAATCTTATAAAATACTGTGAAACTCCACTGTGTTTGGAGCAAGAACGGCATTCACAACACTTTTATAATCACTTAGCAAACAAATATTTTAGTCTAATTTATTAATTGGGTTATATGCAGTGTTTTCTAGAAGAAAAAATGTTGAAAGTGGTGAGGTAACTTCAGGGTATTTTTGAAAGCAAAGAGGTGAGGGTAATTTGGGTGGTACTTTTCTTCTTTCAAGTATCACCCTGAAGTCCAACAACAGAAAACAAGCAAAGAAAAAAAATTGTGCACAACACAGAGGAAAACTGTAGAAAATCAGTGGATATGAGACCAAAATAAATTCCAAGGAGGTAACTAATAGTTAATATGAAGCCATCCAGATTCACTGAGAGAAATCCCTTACTAGGCTGGGCCATGCAACAAGCAAAATGGAGACAAGATTTCTTAAGCATCTTTTTTTGGCAATACAAGACCCAATGCACCTAGGGAAATACAAAGTATACAAGGTATGCTTGTTATCTTACCAAAGGTGGTATCAGAACTCTTTATGCTGAAGGAAAGGCTGGGGAAACAAGAAACACTGGCACAGATTCATCTGCCTATGCCAACTGGGAAGAACGGAGTCTTCACTGCACTCAGGCCCACATACCCTATACACTTTGCCATGCTCAGCAACACCTACCCATCCTCTTCTGTCTCCTACAAGCAACAATGTTAGGAAAGCTTTGTGAAATGATCCTTTAACAAAATTGGAAAACATCCATTTATGGAAAATGTCTGTTATCTGCTGACAACATCCACAAGAGAAGAGAAAGTTACTAACTAAAGCAGGAGCTGGAAATATGCTGTAACACTTCAAGAACTATTTGTTTTGAGAGCCAAGTGCATGATTTGCTGTGCCTGCATGGTTCTTGTACTACTATTTTTAATTACATTAATATTTATACGTATAGACACACACACATACAGATATAGAAAGGTTATCACTCAACTCTGCTAGACCATTGCATGAATATGAAAAAAATCAACTGCGTAATCAGTCCTGCAAATTTCAAAATTTATTGCAATACTTTAGAGTAATACTGGATTCTTAATTGCATTATATAAAATTTAATGCTATGTTTAGAGAAAGTTAATAGGTCCTTGGCTCTCAAAACAAAAGAAAAAGACACCTAAAAGGCCCACAAATAGGATCTCTGACCTAATAGATTGCTACACATCTTTATATAGCATTCCAGACTAAGGTGGAAGAACAAGTAAGATAACAGTCACATATTTCTCACATTCCTACTAATGTGTGCTACCCACAGTCATTGTAAACCCACTCAGAATTTCACTACATGTTTTCCTTTTACAAACCTTCAGGCAAAGACACACATTCATCTAGCAACCAGCAGCAACAATTCAAGCTATCACTGTCCTGTGGTTGCTTGTTTACTGTTATCACAACTAAATTGGCAGAAAAGAAGTACTTGCATGAAAACTCAGGTGAGGAAAATTAAACTCCCAAAATAAATTCTAATAATGAAAAAATAGTCTCATGTTAATAGCAAGATGAAGTACTGTATCATTGATAAAGTGTCATCTAACCTGAATAAGGAGTTACTTTTTTCTGTATCTTAGGTACGAAAAATTGAAGTCCCTGTATTTAACTAAATCTGAACTTTTTAACCTGAGTGATATTCTTAGAAATACAAGACATTCAGCATTATTATATATTACATTCTATCTGTATGCAATTATACTTTAAAGACTGAAAAAAAAACTGCACAGCTGCAAGAAGTACAACATCAGGTTGCAATAAACACATGATCTGAAAAAAAATATGTTGAATTAAAAAAAAAAAAAAAAAAAAACACTTTTTTTTTTAAGATAGCCTATGCTAAACGTAAACACAGATCTGTCTGGTAAGATTCCAACGTTCTCTTCTACATGTTGTACAAATACCAATAAACTTACCAACCAAAGAAAATATCCCAAGATTGTGCAGAGTCATCAGAGATTCCATCCAGGACAAAGGACAGCAGTTTAAAAATTAAATAACTACATTCACTACATTATGAAGTAAATACAATGCAAGAATGCAAGCTGACAGTACAGAATATATTTGTATATATATATATATTATCCAGAAATATAGGAAATGAATTAAACATGCCACACAAGTTATATATTGATTGTCATGAATTAACACGTCCTATTCAAATCAAAGAGTAGGCCTTACATCACTAGCATTTGGACACCACTGGCAAAGAGTGGTGTCGAATACTACTGAATACTTTGAAAAGTTCCATTTGGTTTTACTGAAAGTAATCACTGTGCAGGAAGTTAAACATTCTTAATTTTACACAGAAGAGGCCTTTAAATTTCTAGCTATGATTTTCTTTGAAAAACATACCCTAATTCGACATCTACCCTAATTTGATGTCTCTACAAAGTGAAGAAGATATTTGTATACTACCCTCTAGATTTCACATTACTGTATGGGATATGGGACAGCTTATTGTGATGTTGTCTTAAGAAACCAATATTAAATCACAGCTAAAATTCTTAAACTACATTTGTTTTGGAAACTTAATTTTTCTATTTGTACATAGCATTCTTACCTCTTCTTCCTTCAAACACATCATTGATTTCTCTCAACAGCATAGACATGTCACTCAGCTGAGACTCCCAGGCCTCACAGAACACCTCCAGATTTTCTTTTGCAATCTTGCTAGATGGATGCAATGCCAATGTTTCTACAGCAGAAATTATCTGGACAGAGAAAAAAATATTTATTATTGGAAGACATCCTGGTAAATAGTGTTGCACATGAATTCACAAATGCCTCCACAGGCAAACCACAAAATTTAAACCATTACTGTTTTATGTTTATAGTGTATTCATCTGACACTTGCAGGTTTGATGATTTCTTTGTGCATTACTTTAGTCAACGCCCAACACTGAATTGTAACTCTTTCTCAGAGCTGCTTTGGACAGTTTAACGTGACATCTCCAAAGAATTCACGCAAGTAATTTTTATTTATGTCCAGCTGAAGTGGCTAGATAAAAGCAAAACATACCTGTGGGCCAGTGACCTGAAAGGTATCTTCTGCATGTATGCATGTAATCTCAAGGGGCTCTGTTCCAGAAACATGCCTCAACAAGCGACACATCTAAATATTTTAAAGAGAAAAGAATGGTAAAAATATGGTTTCATTAGTAATGAGAAAAGGCACACACACGCACACAAAATCACTGACAGTCCTGTCAGAAACTTACTGGGGACCGCACAGCTTGGTGTTTCTCAGGGAGCGTTTACAATAAAGAAAAAAATTCCTGGCTTGAAAGGTGTAGAAGAATCACCAGGAGAAATAATTTTTTTTAAAAAATCATTCCAACAACAACAATTTCACACATAAATATACCTATGACTTAATGAATCTGAAAGTGATCAGACATCTACAGAACCTGGAGAAATTTTGTAGCATAAATGACATCATCAGAACAGGCCTATTCAGCAATCATCAACCATGTGGAAAATTTAGGCTTTCATCAACCAGAGGACTGAATTATTTTTGAGAAAATAGTGTCATATTCACATAGGGAAGAAATATTGTTTACTTCCACAGTAAGCAAAAGGTAGGCACCCGTCTTTTTGTAGTAAGATTAAGAGTGAACTTTGGGCTGAGGATGAACACTGAAGATTTCAGATCAGAAGTAGAATTTATAAGACAGATATAGCACATACTAAACTAACTACACCTTGTCCATTACCAGAAATGCTCTAAGGCCTACCTACAAATACATTTTTACCTCACAATAATGCCTGGAAAAAAGCAGTGTCTCACTAAAAGAGGAACACTAACTAGTCACAGAAAAAGGGGACATTTAAGATGAAATTAAAAATGTCCAGAGTTGATTTGTTAGTCCCTGAAGTTCAAGCACGTTGCTTCTGCATAGTCACAATACTGAGATGAATTCTCAAGCCTCATATTAAATCAGATTTTTTTAGAAATTGAGTACTACATATCACACAGGTATAGCTACCAGTGTCACCATGTTCCAGATCAAAATGATACGTATCTTTTTGTATCTCCTGCTGTGCAGTTACTTCTGCTCCACCTTAAGACCACTGTATGTGACAGAATTTGTATAAGTGAAGCAAAACCATGTACACACACACTTATTTTATTTTTAAATAGTTGGAATTATTCAAAAGGTTTTCCGGCTTACTATGGAGAAAGATAAGGGAATTGGGAAGTTCAATTTGAATAGATACTACAATCTGTCCTCTGACAAATTCAACACACTAAAAGTGCATAAATGCTAAAAGTCCAGAAACAGTCCTAAATAGTCCTGGCACAAGAAGCTCAAGTCTTCCTCAGTCTGTCTACCTCAGTGCTCCAACACTATCTTAGCAAGCCTTGCTTTCAAACCACTTGCTTCTTTATAAAACTCAATACATCTACTCAACACCACACATCACAAATAAAAGACAATCTTTAACACCTTAGAAAGGAACAACAACAACAAAACAGGCCTTACTCTGTTGTTCATATGTAGGAGTACTGACATACAAAATTATGGATGCAATAGTGCCTGCAGTATGTAAACATTGCTTTTCACAAAGACAAGATTTTCTGTGGTCCTCTGACTGACAAAAAACATCTTCAAAACAGTCAAGTTCATCGGACTGAGAAACTTACCCTTAGGTTCTCAGCATTCTTAAAATAAGTCTTTGGGTTCAGCTGTTGCTGGATACCCGCTGCCTGAAGAAAAGGCCATAATCTCTACATGGATCTAGAAGCCTACTTTTTCATGAATACTTTAGCCCCAAAACATACATACAGATAAGAACAAGTCAAACAATGAATTTAAGCTGACCCAGAAGGAGAATAATACTGTAAAATGTACACCCCCCTTCTAAACAGCCATATTCCACGATTATACACCTGGCTCAGACCATACCAAGAACACCACAAAATTCAACAGTACACTAGGAAAAAAATAATAATAATAAACAAACAAACAGACCAAAGCCTTCCTAAAAAATAGATTAAGACAAATTCAGCCACTCATTTGCTATGTGTCTTATAAAATCAAAGCAACCGTGAACTCACCTCAACAAGTTGTTCTTTCTGCTCTGATAGCTTGCAAGTATATTCTGCTACAGCTTCTAGATTTCCTTCTACTCCTGTGATTTTCAATGCTTTGAGAACCATATGATCCGTATGGTATTTTAGAAGATCTGCTGCCAAAGACGTTGCTGCACTGTGGACCTTGAATAACATTAAAAAAAAGAACAGATAAACCTTGAAAAGAAAGAAATGCACCCGGTATCAAACTGAATCAACTTAAAGATCAAGTGATTTTTTTCAAGAAGCAAAAAATATACTGCTATGAAAGCTCATAGACACCCTGGGGCTTTAATTCTTCAATTATTATTCAAAGTACAAAGATATATAATCCACTGCTCTCAAAAATAACCCAACCAAACATGAAGAGAAACAAAAGAGCAGCTGGGTAGAATCAGGACATGAGATTATCACACAGCTGCTTTCTGATGATGCTACAGCTGGAAAAAAACAGGTGCCTGAATTCGTGGGGCACCAAGTTCAGCATAAGCATGGCACAGTGACTGCTCTTCTCATAAAGAACACACATTAACAGAACATAGCTACAGCATCTGAATTTATAATGCATTAGAAATTAAGTTTCCATCAATAAATTGCCAGTGATGCAAAGAAAAGCTTGAAAATAATCAATTGGCTTGTGACACAGCTTTAGAAAAGTAAAAAGCTCCTTTTCTGCAAGGAGCTTGAAGCCAGAGGTGGATCTTCGAGCAGTCTCAAACATTCTCACCCTACATTCCCAGCAAGTAAGGAAAAGCTACCCTTTGAAATGCATCCTTAAATCCAAACACTTTCAGACCCATGGATCTGCTCAAATTGTGTTGTTAAGGACTCTGCTAGACAAGAGCTATCAGCAACAGCTGCTGCTACTTCTAGTGACTACTAGCTTTGAATACTTGCTTTACCTATGTGCTGTAATCAGCCCCATTTTAAAAACACAAACACAGCATCCTGTTTTAGAAATAGTAGAGCATTCTTGTGATTGCTGAGTCTTGTAATATTCACTTTACTGGATTGCATTGAATGTACTACACGCTTGGCTGTTCAAGAAGGTTATTTTTCAAGTACTTATGAATACAAAGACCTTGATAACGTGATGCTGGTGAGCCTTGGCTGTGAACAGAATAGAATGTTTTCTAGACTAATATGTATTTTTTTCCCCTTTGGACTCTACCTGTTTTCCTCCCTTCCCCTACGTAGTACTATGCAGCATCATAGAATCATTTAGGTTGGAAAAGACCTCTAAGATCATCTGGTGCAACCTTTAACATAGCACTGCCAAGTCCACCATTAAACTATGTCCCTAAGCTCTGCATCTACAAGGTTTTTGAAGATCTCCAGTGATGCTGACTCAACTTCTTCTCCGGGCAGTCCGTTACAACAATACTTTACAACCCTTTCAGTGAAGAAATTTCTCCTGATATCCAACCTAAACCTCCCCTGGCACAACTTAAGGCCATTTCCTCTTGTCTTACCACTTGGTGCTTGAGAGAAGAGACCAGTCCCCACCTCACTATAGCCTCCTTTAAGGTAATTGTAGAGTGTGATAAATTCTCCCCTAAGTACTTGCTATGCAGTCCAAAATTAAGAGGTTATGTTTGATTCTCTCATTTTTATTTTATTTTAATTTAATTTAATGCAAGAAACCTGATTTGTTTCCTTAAAACCTTCTACTACTTTTTAACAGAAAGAAATAATGCTATAGCAATGTATTATGAACTTTTTATATGGTGTTGCTTCCATGCCACTAAAAATTAGCACAAACTGCTAATCTCAGAAATGAAGTCAGCTCTGAAGAAAGGATATCTACAACTTATAATGTTGAAGTAGGAGCTGGCAATTCTCATTTATATATAGACTACACTGTGATTACCGTTTCATTAGAGATTCTTTTCATCATGATCTAAAAAAGAAATTTACTTATATTAATGCTGACTTAGAGCATTAAGCAGGAAAATGATCTCAGGGAAGGAATGTACCTCTAGTTTCTTTCATAAAGTGACAAGAGATGGGAAAATGCTATTATAACAAGGTTGTATTGTGTTCTCAGCAACCCAGGCTATTAGAACATTTTAATTAGTGTCACAGTATTTAATTTCATCAATAGAGAGCCTGTGTACTGACTGATACACTGTGGCACCAGAAGTCAAAGACTGGCAGGACAGTCCTCAACCAAACACTCTGGCTACTCTGGGATGAGATACAAATCCAACCACTGCATAGGGAACGAGATAAATGACATAATACTCTAAATTTGTTTCTACTGATTAGCATTAATCTTGAACATTTTAAAAAGCTCTCACTAAGAAAGCTTTTGTACTTTACAGGTCACAAAATCAAGGCATACAGACTAAGGGTTGTTAGTTTAAAAATTCAAACCCACTCAGATTGTTCCACAGTTTCTAGAATAGCTTCATACACTTTCACTTGCATAATATGGGACTAAATCACAAGGCACAGGTAACCCACTAGTTTATATTTTACGCCACCTCTGTTAGCTAGTTTACAGAAGGTAATTTTCTTTTATTGTCATCTGAAAAAGTTCTTGAACATAAGCGTAATGAGTATGTACTATTTGTTGCAGGATGTTTTCACAAATAGAAGTCTGTGGGCAGGACAGTATGGTAAGATCTACATTTAAGGAGATTAAAAAAATCCACAATATTTGTAATTTCTTCTACACACTGTATGCCAACTCCTTTAGCTTTATGATCTCTGCAATTACACATTTTCATACTATTTTGACTGGGAATCCTTCCTTCTCATTCAGTACACAGGAATGATGTCACCCCAAAAAGACAGTCTTACAGGGGAATGTCACTCTGGAAAAGCTCTGTTACTGATTTACTGCATAACAATGACCAAAGCAAAACTTATTAATCAAAGAGCACAGATTATGTATATCCATTTTCTGGGGGCCCAACACACTGCCTAGCAGCAGAATTGCAAAGAGCTTAACAATACCTGAAATAGATTTGAAACACAGTTCAAATCTTCAGGGCAGCTGCAGGAATTATTATAATCCACAGGTTCAAATTTCTCATTTTGCCTCTATTAAAAAATATACTGCATGATTTTTGAGCACACAAAGTTAGTAAGTGACAGGTAACAAAACCAGGTGAAAGTGGTTTGTTAGCCAAGTATTTGCATTTAAAGCAGCTCAAAACACAGTCTGAGCAAGTTCACTGAGTCTCTCATCTTTGTACTGCTCTGTAGGCTTGTATAGAAACCCTCACTGTCCTTAATGTTCATTTTGCCATCTGTTTAATGGAATAATAATAGGAAGGACTTTAAAAGATATTTGAATGCTTTTCAAATATTTCAGAAGCTGCCAGCTGCCGGTAATTCTTTATTTGGCTCAGATCTGTGGAAGAGACAAGGCACCAACGCTATCCATAAAGAGAAAGGGAGGGGGGTAAGGTGAGACCCTGATCAATAAGCGCAATCTATCCAACATGCCAAATGAGGCATATTGTATGTGAGGATTGGTGACATTTGGCATGCTTGCATTTAGGAAAAGAATGATTGCAACGAGCACATACACAGCTGCCAACTATCCAGAAAAATACGTCTGTATAATGCATAGTCATAACGCACTTCTGCTTTAGAAGCCAATAGAGGAGGTCATATTCAACTAATATAAGTTATTCATTTAAGCATATACTATATATGCATACTTTGCAGACATACACTAGCAAAATTTAGCTGTTACCTTCAAAGTAACAATTCATACATGGTACTTACTACCAAACACATTTTTATTTGATTCTTGTCAGAGTCTGCAAATCAACAGATTTCTAATCAGTTATAAGAAATGAAACAGAAGGTGTTTGCATACTATCTCACTTATGTAATTCTGATTTGGCTACTCTTATCTATAAATAGATACTAGTGTTTTCAGGTCCAGGATCCTATTTTACAACTTTGTATCTGTAAAGTAAAAAATGCAAGGTTTTCTTCATTTTTTTATTTTATTTTATTTTTTTCAGTTTTTGTTTGTTTAAACTGGACTTACTTCTCTTTTAAGTTCATTCATGCACTGGCATGTTTTTAAAATGGCTACTTCCAAGTCTTCCATAAGATCCTTCGTCTTCTGGTTTTGCTACAAGCCAAAGAAAGCAAGCAGACAATAAATTATGTGCACACATTTAAAAAAAAAAAAAAAAAAAAAAAAAGCAAATCCCACCTTCACACATTACTTCAAGTTTCTTTGGAAGACAGTTATTAGTTATTTAGTTCTAGATGTAATGTTTTCATTTGCATATGCCATGTACATTTTACTTGAAGATTTACTTTATAGAGGTATTTATCACTAAATCAAATCTAAAATTAATCTTGATGAAGGCTAATTGAATTTTTTGGTTCAACAGAAATTTGTTTCTGAATCTCACTGACCTCTTTTCAGCAAAAGCATTTCATTAAGATTTAGTGTTTCCAAAAATCTACTTTAGGATGTTTAGACAGAAAAGTAACAGTGTTGTTTTTTTTTCCTATTTAATATCAACAAACACCTTTTGCAAATAAAGTATGACCTAAAAAGTTATATTAAATGTTTTAATTTGAATTTTAAAAAGGCAGCATCCTTGTAAAACTTTAGATCATAGTCTAATTTAAACAACTATGGTAGCTAAATTTTCTTGAGGTAGCTTCAAGACAGAGTTACAACTTCTGCAAGAAAAATACCCATCTATGGAACAAAACAAATGTCAAAACACATACAGTGGGAAAAGAGTCAAGTAGCAGAGAGTTTGCATCCACATCCATAAGATATTGGAAACAATTATCCAAGGTGGGACCTTTAATAAGGCCACAGCTGCAAAGCCACTAGCACCTCAGAGTATAATTTACATAAAAATAAACACAAAATGTCTCAATTGTTTTAAAGGAAAAAAAAAAAAAATCCCCAAGCTAGTATCATCATTACTTCAGGTATTCTTACCTGTTCCAAGCTACCTGCCCATCAAATATAATGCACTTTTACAGAAATTACTTGAAGAAAAGTAACATCACAAAATCATTTTTTAACACAAGGATCATAATATTTTATATTCACTAGAATGTCCTTTTTTATTCTTTTATGTATTTATTTAATGTGCACACTTTAGTTCCTTTTATATGCAACTTTTTTTTATTTCTTTTCAATAACTACAGCTGAAATAATTTTCCAGTCCAAATAAGCTTACAGAAAAACCTAAACCAGGACACTGCCTTCCAATTTTACAAGCTCAAACATGTACAACAAGGATTTCAGAAACATTTAACATTAAATCAATAGCATTAGATTCTCTGGTGCGTTCTAGCTAGTTTGCATTCACACAGAAGAACACAAACAAGCAGGCCAGTGATGCCAGTCTATAATTTAAAATTGATCTACATTACAAGACACTTCTGCTTTAACATCCACTCTTCACTGAAGACTCACAGTTACTCTGCCTACTGAAAGGAAGTATGATGAATGAAAATGGAGATAATTGGGCACTCTAAGAGCCCTACATACCCCTCAGTTCATGTATCCCAAGGCATGAAAGTATTTTGATTATCAGCAATTCCATGTGAATTCCATTAAGCCCCTCAGAAAATATTCACCCTCTGACAAAGATGCTAAGCTAAAAATGAAAAGCTGCTTCAGTGAGCTGATACTGTTTTAACTGTAGCTAGACTGGATTATTTATTAACGTAGATATTTAATGCATAAGCACACAAGTGCACACTCAAATATTTTCATGGATCATATATATGCATAGTTTTGTACTAGGCTCTCATTTCTATCACCTGAAATGTAGCATGTAAATCTTCTAGAGTGATGAGTTTCTACCAGTAACACAGCTTAGAACTACCCAATCTAAACAGTTTTAGTTTCTTTTAGCTATTGTATTCTATGCAATAAACATTCTAGATGTGTCTTCTTTTTAATAACAGCACTCTGTATTATGAAAAAGACTTATATGCTCTTCAAACTGCACTACTGCATTAAGAACAGCTTATGGCTACATCTGATTCAAAGAGGAGAAAAAGAAAAATGCCTTCTCAGAAGTAATACATTCAGTATTAAATGTATCTTATACTAGTACTCATCTGCCATATTTCAGACTGTTAAGATTTTGTGCTATACATTTCCTTAGGAACAAGATTGAAAGGAAATCAGTACGAGGAACAGAAACTGCATTTTCCATCTCTGCTTTTCCTCACCCTTTTGCATGTATATTCTACTGTCTTCAAGGAACAACATATGACAAATTACAGTGAGAAGCCTAATGTGCTTCTTCTCTAAAGAGCAAAATTATCATCATTGAACCTTTTTGAAAATGATGAACAAAAATACTCTGTAGTCACAGCATCTTTTCTCTCTCGTCACCATTTCTCTCCACAGGGAAAAAAAAAAAGATAAAAAAGTCAAGTTTTAGAATATTTCACTTTTCAATAGTTTAAGTATTTCCAATATTCTGTTGAAGAACAGAAATACAAACGGTGGTCACTGCCATGGGATTAAGACAACTGAAGTCTCTGAAGAACCTCATCAAAAGACCTGGTTGTTTAAAGACTGTTCATTGACATTTCTATTAGCCTTCTTGTTTCCACTTACAGCTTCATTAAAATTAGGCTTCCATCAGGGTAGCCTAATTTAGGTGTTAATGAATCAGTAAAGCAATATCACTGGGGCAAAGGGAAGACAGTATTGAACTTGCAGAAGCATAGAACAAACTGACTTCCTTGATTAGCTAACTTACTCTAAGGGATGCAATCAATTTTCTCTTCCTAAACCAGAGGAAGCATAGCATTAAAAAGTTCTTTCAAAAGTAGAGGTGAAAAGATTTACTTTGCTAAAAAGCTCTTACAGCTTGCATCCATACTGAAACCAGCTGCTCTAGTTCCATTTTAGCCTGCTTAGACAGCTCCAAAATGTGTTCTCTGTGCTCATGACTGGTATAGGCAGAATCCGTGAAGTCCTCCGTATGCTCCAGGATAACCTCCAGCATTGTTGAAAGGTTCTCTTTTGAGAGAAAATAAAGATTCTCACGAAGACCCTCCACCTTATTCTGGGAAAAAAATAAATAAATAAATAAATAAATAATGTGGTTATACTGCAGTGATGGAAATACAGAAAGCAGATGCATCAATTTACATTTCATTTTTCTCCTCAGTGCTTTTTAGTATTCACACATTTTCAAAATAATCCAATAACTTTCTTGTATCAGGCCTCCAATTTAGGATGGGTATTTTTTGTTTGTTTATTTGTTTGTTTTAAACAAAATTCCTGACCACTCAGATCTAACAGCACTGTTGTCCTGCAGTCAAGAAGATGCATTTCCAGTTCAGTAAGTTTCAGAAACTAGTTGTGTATTCACTTTGTTTGATCTTTACAAGATTTTCCACACCTATATCATCAATTTTGAGTATTCTTCTAAATATTTACATATTGAATACTTTGAAGGTACTTCTCAAAAATTCCAACCAAATTCTTAAGAGGGGAGGAGAAAAAATAAAGTGCTTTACAGACCCTGAAGAAATAAGACACAGTCATTCGTTAACTCTTCTTAACTTAATATGAAATTTAAATGAGCCTTTGTCAAAAAAAAATACACACAGCTACAAGATACAACTACAATTCATAACATTTCCTTTGAGTGAAACTTTAGAAGTTTGCTCTTCTAAATATTTGGATGAGTATCTGTGGGCATAGTTTTCAAAATGTTACCAATTATGAAGAAAAGATTCTTCAACAACAACAATTTTAATGAAGTTCGGATATCCTGATACTTAGGTTTATTCAACATCAAAAGCATCACCTCAAAAAAAAAAAAAAAAAAAAAAAAAAAAAAAATTAGAGTTCTGAATGTATTCTGGCCCAGGAATGGCAAATATCGAACGGTATATTTTGGCCAAATCAGTGAACTTATCATCACCTTTTGTCAGGTTCTCTTACATTTTGAGATACTTATTTAAATTACATTGCTAAAAAGATGTAAATCCACAATTTGTAACTAGAAACAAAATGAAATTTAAAAAAATCAAGATTCTGCTTTTGGGGTAATTTTTAAAGCTATATAAAACAATACTCTTTCTATTCTTACCTTGAATTCTTTAATGCCAGAATATATACTGATGGGTGCCATTTCATTTTCTCCATTTGGTCTAGAGTCAGTTACAATTTCTATTACCTGTTCCAAAGCTACTCTCATCCGATGAAAAACACCATCTTTGTTTATACGAGCAGATTCACAGTCTGGATGCCTAAGACAAGTCTTTTAAAGAAAGCAAATTTATATGAAAGAGACAAATGTAGTAGTAAAATGAATGCTTCCTGCTAAAGCAAGTCCAAAGGATGTGTTAGAATACAAAAAATTATTTCTGTTAAACTGATATCGTGTTAAGCGGAATTCATAGAATTATTCAGAATATAAAGATATTCCTCTACACATTTTTTACTGTTATACCTTTGAGTATGAAGTTTAAAGTAAGCCTGAGAAAGAACAGTCAGCTCTCCTGCCAGATGCCGTACTCAGTGATTTATGTAAGTTGTGTAAGAGTGTGAATACTTACTCACCTTTGAAGCAGTTAGGAGCATCATGGTGCACTTCTCAAGAACAGCCCTAGAGGCTGCCATTCTAGCCTTTTTCTTCTCATCCTTCAAATCCTAAACACCAAAAGAAAAATTATTTGAATATTGCATATTTTGTTTACTGCTTATGAGACTGGAAAAAAGAGACTCTATTGAAGATGGACGAATTATGAAGAAGCTTCTTTATGACGTCTGACAACAGCTATTTTGAGCCTAGCTCACCTAGATCTTGCCTTTTAAATGGATTTTAATTTATGCATTTATTCTTGGCTCTTTTCAATACAGATTTCAAAGAAGGAAGATCTCAGAGATACATAAACTGTCACTAATTTCTTTATCCTTATCATAGAGCATTATTTATAAAACTGGAAAGGAAGCAATAAAAAAAAAGACTAAAAATATTGTCTGAAATGGCAGAGAAGGAAAGAGAGACAGAAAACACCAGATTTTTGTTATCATGAGAGAAGGAAATAGAAAATGTACCTTTTATCTGCTTAAATATTATATTTACCATAAACCAATTGATAAAAAATGTTTTAACAGGCTTAAAAAACAATTCCTGTATAGAAAGTACTGAGTAAAGGAACTTTCCAAGAACTCTCCAGGGAGAGTGATATAGCAGCAAAACTAAAATATACCTCCAGAAAAGTTCAGAAAAGGGAAGAATTTAGACTCCCAACTGATTTGGGGATGGGAGGGAGGACAAGAAGGACAAGAGGACAAGAATTTAGTCCCTCAGCATGTAAGAGGGCTAACAAGAGGAAGGACTTGTTCTTTGTTGTAAAACTCACGATCTTTCCAACTGCTTTCCAACTGCTTTTTGAGTGTTAATAAGTGCGCATCTGAATGCAACTTCCAATGAAACCATGCCTAGTTCTTTCCTGTGCCAGCTACCATGTGTCGTATAATACTTTTTATAAGCTGATTACATTTTTTCTTAGAACTAGCAACTTTTTAGATCTCATTGCTACTAGGAAGCTTAAGCTCCTCATCACACTGAAGTTTAGAAAACTTAATTCCTAACTTAAGTGCATTCATTTGCTGTCTATAATTCTGTTTCTATAAAAATAGTGACGTGTATTTTGCATCAAGACTCTTATTATTCATCTCAAAATACACAATGTAGAATGGACAGAGTTGTTACTAGCTGAAAAAGTCTACAGGATGGAATTAGTCCTAGATTTACTCTAAATCAACAACAACAACAACAAACTTTTTTTGTTTGTTTTTTTAAAGCTAACTTCAGAAATTCTTGCATTACATGATAATAAATCTGACCAGACTCAAGAATTTCTGGCATACTTACTATAATTATATTAAAGAAAAATACTTTGAGGGATGTTTCCGACCAGCAAAACTAACAGCACTACATAGCAGCCTACACACTGTAAAGTGAGCATATCAACCATGTTCAACAGCATTTAAAGAAAACAAACAAACAAACAAACAAAAAAAACACTAATGAAATACTGTTTCCAAAAGAGTCAAATAGACAAGGGAGGGAGAGCCACATTCCAGATCCTATTGAAAAACAAAAATAGATGAAAACAGTATAATTACTGGCAATGCATCCTTCTTTTTCCAAGGAACAAATACTATGAATATTTGAACAAAAATTAAAACCAGCTCATTCCAAAGCAGGTATTTCCTATAATTACATATTACTGAGCATGTTCTTCGCAGATTCAGGACAGAACAGAAGTGTTATATGATTTTAGCAAACTACTCCAATGTTTATATGAAGGATGCTGTGCCATGTCACAAAAAACTACTTCCATATGCATGAGGATGGCCAATTTGTTCTTACAAATTGAATTTGAATTCTTCTGTATATTAGGAAATCTGAACATCTATATCAGACCCTGATCCAGTTCTGAAGGGGGGATTTAATTGCCAAGGGGAAGCAACTAGAGCTCCGAGCAGAGGTCTAAAGCTTCAGCAAATTTTAGTTACATGGAAAGTATCAGTAAACAGAAAGGACCATTTCCCTGATGAACTGAACAACAAAGATGAGTTGAGTCCCTCTGTAAATGATGAAAAAAAGCTTTGACCTAAACCTAGAAAAGTATTTCAGAATAATGAAAAAAAATACAAGCAGATGCTTTAATAAGATGTAAAGATTTCAAGTTTCCTAAATTAATTCTTCTGTTTTCAAAGCCTTTTATTATGTGCAAACATCAATTGTTTCTGTCAAGTAACAGCAAACAATTTCTCTACCACAGTAACAAACCAGAAATGCTAGAGCCAAGGACAACAAATGAAGCTAAAGCCCATCTCAGATGACATGCATCTAGGCTTCTGGAAGATACACACAGAAAACACCCGAGGCTAAGCTTTAAAACCAAACAAGGTACTTTGGGTGGAGCAAGGAGAAAAAAATGAGTTTCGGAGACAGAACACCAGCATTGTTTTGCTTTTTCATAGTTAATAATCACAGAAGAATACCAATCTTCTAGTGAATGAGGTGAAAAGTGATAAAGTGATACTTATAACATTTCTCATAGATTTTTATTAATACTTACATTTTGCCGGTCTCCAGTTAAATGGGCAAACTCAACCATTTCATTTCCGAACTGGCTGAATATTTGTACAAATTCTTGGAAGCTACTGACTTTTTCTAGCTGTTCCATTGTTGCAAGAACCTGAAAGACAAGGGAAAAATACTGTGGATTATCAAGATACTAAACAAAAAACATTAGTACTATATTAGGAATTTTATTATTTATTTCTCAATCATGCTGCTTAAAATGTACATATTTTGTTACAACTGAAGTATTAATAACCCCAAAGCTGGAAATCAAAGCCTAAATTAATAATCATACTTCAGTCAAATGAATCTATTATTCTGAACCCTCAAAAACATTTTCTTCCATCTTTCCAGTATCAACAGAAACATTATTACAGGATTCAGTTTCCATATTTAGGAAAAATACTATTGTCATATTAAATTTATAAACACAAGAACTTAAAAATAGTATACTGTTAATACCATGGGTGGAATTCTCAATTTCAAAGCTCCGTATCAGATGCATAATTTTCAAAGTCTAAAGCTGTGGCTGAACAGTCAGTCCAACAGGTGTTTGGTGACTGGCAGTGTGAATAAAAAATTCATTCACAAAAGAAAATTTTAAAATGTTAGAAATGAGTTAATATAATTTTATGCTTCCTATAACAACTTATTCTAACTCCAAAGATAAAAATGGATTTGAAATATTTATTATTTCTATAGGAAGCAAAGTACTAAATGGACCCAAGCTATATCAAGCTCTTAGTCAAGATACATAAGAACAAGTGAAATCAGCATTTTGTAAAATTTCAGTAAAAGCTATCACATAGCTTATAAATTACTGAAGCTATACTGCTGAATACAGTGAACTATGGTTTCCACCAGAGGTTAACATTAGGGTTTTTCAGGTTAGATGTAGAGTATCACCAAAGTGATCTTTCAGATCCACTAATGATTTTAGAAGGCAAGTCAGTTAAAGCAGTTGTTTGATGTGTTTCAGACTGGAGATCTAACAAACTGTACATAAAAGAGAGAAACGTCAACTCAGTTTTTCTTTCCTGTTTTCAAAAAAGGAAATTTCCAAAAGAATCTTTCTCTCAAGTGAAAAAGCAGCCTACATAACTGATTATGATAATTTCCCCCTCCCTGCAACCTATGAAAACACTCTTAGAAACAGCCATTCTTTGTAATAGGGTACCTCTTCGGTCTCATAATCTTCAGTCTCATGGTTACAATCTTAAAGGTTGGACTAGATGATCTTAGAGGTCTTTTCCAACTTGAATGATTCTATGATTCTACAGCAGGCTTTCCACCAAATCCTGAGCAACATGAAACTAAATGCCTTACCAAGCAATACTAGACCACAGTATCAGCCTGTTTTATCATGCAGCCAGTTCTATCAATGCTGCAGAAACTACAGCTTAAGTGATTCAGGTGTTTAATCCTTGTGAGAGCAAGGCTGAGGAGTAAAGGGCTTGGAAGGAAACTGTTCAACAATGACGATAGGCAGTGTATGAGTGTAAGAAGAAAAGAACCACAGGACTGGGAAAGTGAGGATGTAGAAAACAATGTGGGGAAAGGAGAAAACATACAAGTTAAGATCCAACTTTATTTTACAAGAATGGGAAAAAAAAAAAGGGTAACTATGCTTAATCATTTTTGCTTTAAGCAAGTAGAGTACTTCATGAGTATGGTCTTGATTGCAAGAAACCTCTGTTACAGTTACCCTAGAGCAAGTGTTTCTGTCATGACAAATCTCATCAAGTAAAAATTTCAGTGAGAGCACACACATTTCTATTACAGCTAATGATTCTAGACATTCCAACATAACTGACATTCTAAGCAACTGCTTAGAGAAACAGTATAGCCAACCCTAAATCATCTAAAGCTTATTCAATAAGCTTCTAAAACGCAAAGTATCGGTGGTGTCTCCATTTTTTTTTTTTTTTTTAATTTTAAGCTTTCAACATGAAGCACAGACACTAATTAAAATGTACATTTTTAAAATTCAAGGTTAAAATATATATAGAAAAGACTAAGTTTCTATTAATACCTAATTTAGAACTTAGTATGACACAGCTACTGCTGCACTATGAATGTCACTTTTCAGACTGCAGTCTTAGGCTGACATCACTTCAGGGCACATCCCTATTTTGATTCACTCTGCACAGGATAGCAACACCCCCGCTACCTGTCACTTCTCTATTCATTGTTCTGGTGCTCCTAACCTGATTGATGACATTAAGTGAAGCAAGATGTAAACCTACTAAGTATGATGGAGAACGAAACAAATTTTGAAAGGTAGGAAAGATGTGGGCATGGACTTGAGAAATGCACAAAATCTAAAAACATAGGGGTGCTATATATGGTGCTGAGGATGCAGAGTCAGGAACAGTATCATTAGGATCATCAAACAGAGATTGCTTTTTTTGCAGTAGATCACCAATCCAGAAGATCTCAATCACTTCATCACTCTATGAAATTGAATGTCCTACCATTATGGTATTTTTCTGTCCTTCATCCTTGGTTGACTTAACTACTCTTATTCATATGTGGAAGACAATCATGACAATGAAAACAAAACTGTTCGTAAAGAGGCGGCAAGAAAAGTGGCAGTAAAAGTTTAACATTGGGCACTCAGTCTCTGAGATGAAAGTACAGGTGAGATGTTCTGAAAAAATAACACGATCCATAAAGTCAGCATCTGTTACAGTTGACATAAGTGATGATCTAACTTCTGCCTTTCCATCCTCTATGCCATTTTATACTACACTGTCCCTGAGTATTTGTATGCACTGCTCAAGTCTCTGCCTACATCATCCCTTTATCACAGTATTTCTTAAAGGAAGAACTGCTTTGCCATCCATCATACCACTACCTGACACAATTTTCAGAGTGTACCCTTGCAGTGGGTGCCTGTATAAGACACCATCATTTGTATGACTTGGTCCTAGATATGTGAATTGCTCTACTGGTTCCATAAACAGAAGCAGACATTCTCAAACACATATGTGTAGAAATGAGAATGCAGTGAAACCCAAAAGACCACAAAGACTAGGTGGATACAGCGATCACAGTGAGACACACTTTGGAATCTAAGACTTCATTTTATATGTTGTAATACTTCCCAAATTAAAGCCTATGTCTGCACCTATGGTTATTGTACTCATAGAACCATAACACACAGACATTAGTTGTCTGAATGGCTGCAAAGAACAAAAAACTCAAGAAAGGCAGCAGAAGTTGTCAAATGCACCACTCTGGTTTCCGCTGCAAGAAAAGACCAGATTGCAAATAACAACAGGAAATTAATATGATGAAACTGATGCCACCTTCCCCAGCCACTGGGAGAAGAAAAGAGCACTAAAACAGTAAATCAGTGTTGCTAAGCCTCTGAGCCAGATTGAACTAGGTAATGCATGCAACATGGTTTCTAAATCTTGGGGCTCGGTTAAGTGCCTTGAATCTAAAAGCTGCTTAATAAAGAACAGCCTGTCTGGAAAGCAAACTGGGAGAAAATAAGAAAGATATGAAGCATGAGGAGTCAAAAGAAGAAAGAAAAGCTCTGGATTACGAGTTGAAAATTAATGGGAAAAAAAAAAAAAAAAAAAAAAGAAGCTCCCATTTTTCAAACTTTTTTTTTTCTTTCTTTTTTTTTTTTTTTTTCTATTTTTATCTTACTACATTTTGAGGGGGGAGGGAGATATTCTTCAGTCAAGACAGTGAAGTACTTGAAATAGATTACACTTGAAGTTAAATGGCCTTCATGCACTATTTAAATCAACTAAGTTTCAAGCCATAAGCTAAACTGCACAAAAACCTTTTAATCTGTAAGGCTCACTGCACTAGCACATACTTTCATCAGCATTCCTCACAGCTTTTTCCTTAGATACATGCTGAATGGTCTCCTTGTCTTGTTCCTGACAGTAGAAAGCTCCTGTCTTTTAGTAGCTTTTATTGGCCTTTTTACTGACAGACACTCTTCCCACCTTACAGAAAACTTTCATATTTCTTCTCCAGCATGCTAAGTCAATAGTGCAATGTGGATCATATAAAATGTAACAAGTCATTGAAAATTTTATTCCTCTTTACTTTATAGTCATCCCGTTTCAGATATTTGGTAGGTGGACATAATGTAAGACATTCATTTTTACCTCTTTATTTTGCACTTCCCCTAGAGATACAGTAAAAATATCCCTTCATGTAGCACCACTCTTTTGCATTGACTGCAGATAGGAGTTAAATAAAACAAAAAAAAAGAAGCTCCAAATACCTTGTTTCTGGAAGTTATTATTTGCTTAATAACAATTCTGTCTGCTAACACCAGCACCTTTGTGACTGAAGAAAGCAACAGCCTTGCAGCTTTTACCACTCCTGTTTTGTCTGTAAAGATTGTTATGTGGCTATCAGATTCCGGATGATCCAAGCTTGCTACATCCGTAAGTTGCGCAATTGTTTCACCTAAAAGGAAAAATATATACAGTTACCATTTCATACTGAGAAAAAAGACACTGGGGTATTCTTAACTTTTACTTTTGAGGTATTTCAGAGCAACCCACACTCTTCACTTCATTTCACTTCCTTTGGCTGACTGTTGGTGGCACCCTCTCCAAATTTAAATTTAGATGATTCAGTACTGCCTTGTACATCCATCTGTAAAAAACACTAATTTTCTTACAGGAGTCTATTGATATTTAAGTGGAAGGTATTTCTATAGCAAAAATCAAATCAGTATCAACTCTTAAAGTACCATCACACTGAGGGAGTAGGATGCAGCAAGTAAAGAAATATAAATTCCCCTCCATCTTCCAAATTCCAGTTAGTATAATTTATGGATTTCATATTCCCGTGGAAGTTTTCTGGCATGAAGTATAAAGACATTCCAAACATCCTAGTTTATAGGACTGAAGCACGACTGTGAGGCTATTGCACTTTATATATATAAGACCATCAAACACTACATTGTCAGAAACACAAGAGAAAAACAACAATGAAGTACTGATTTTTGGTTCATGTACATCTTTTAGTCAACTAGCATTTAATATAGTAACAGCTAAATAGGGCTATTTGACAACTTTTATTTTTAATGTGGTTAGGAAGTTCACGGTCCAATGCAGTCAATGAATCTTCTTGTCTGAGAAAAATCACAGGACCCTGACCTGTTAAATAATAGATAGTCCTAGATAATAGTCCAATATAGGAAAGGCACAGAGCAGTTTCCTTACTCCACAACTGCAGAAGGACTGCTGAGAGACCAAACACAAGCAAGCTCTGAAATAAGGCATACTTTTTATTAGCACCCAAGACAAGATGACCAAATCACAGTTAACCTGCCGATCATCCTTGAAGACAGTGTCTAGGACATTTGATTGAGTCCCCTAGGATTCATGTCCAAAACCACGACTAAGATAATTCACCTAAGCATACAAAATAATCACTTCAAAAATCTGATAAAGCCAGGGCTCTCATATGAAGAACCTGGGGGTGTATTATTAATCTCGAAAATGACACATACAAACTCTATGGAACAAAGAAGGCCTGACAGTCCTTCAAAACACAGCTCCACACTTCACACTATTTACACATAATTTTTCTCTCTGATAATTATAATTGCTTGAGCTCTCAAGTTGCCTGAATCTATATTTCACTATAGTAAGAAACTTCCAGTCCTTTTCCAGGACCACATCAGGTCATAAAAAGTAATGCCAGAAATAATCAGAAGGTTTCTCTGTTACAAAGATGCAAATGTGATAAACAGAGCACACTCCGAGATGGTTGACAAAATGAATTCCACAGCTGAAAGAGCTGTTTTGGCCTCCCAGTACAAGAAAAACATTGACATACTGGAGCATGACAGTAGAGGTTGAAAGAAGCAGGTTTGTTCTACCTCAAGAAGAGAAGGCTAATGGCAGAGCTTACTGCTGGCTATAACCATCTAGTGGGCAGGGATAGAGACAAGAGGGACAGACTGCCCCCAGAAGAGTCTGATGATATGGCAAGGAACAATGGACAAGATATAAAAGGCTTTTATGAATGTAAGAGTGGCCAAACACTGTAATAGGTATACAAGTGAAATTGTCGTGTCTCCATTCTTGAAGATAAACGTCCTTACCAACCTAAGTTATTTTGTGATTCTATGTATCCATTTTAAATTGCTGCTTGACAGACTTTTTAGTTTATTCGTTCTCTGTACTAAAAGACAAGACAAAAGTAGAGAGAGCTATCACTCCTATTTTACTCCATGTCTTCCTTTAGGGCTATGTAGTCAACTGGCAGAGTAAACTGAAAATGTTATGACACTAACTCATTCTTGACATGTGTTTTTTCTTTTAAATTAACCAGTCTTTCCATAGTTTTGGGAAAAAAATATCACAGATGGGCATCTAAAGATGTGATTCTTTGAGTTACATTCCACTACTATACTGTCACTGTAAACACTGACACAGTGCAAGAATAATGTTAGGCAAAATCTGCTACATGACCCTCTGCAGTGTTTGATGATTCTTTTCCAAGTCAATCAAATTACAAGGTTTACTGCAAGGAAACAGTCATAACAAGTCTGAAACACTTCAGATCACTGATTATACCCCTCACAAGAGTCAGATACTACATCTGTCATCCTTCAAAGCCTCTGCAGGATGTGCAATTGATCTGAAGACTTGCTACTTTTCTCAACAATTCAGACTCTTAATGTTCTAAATCTTTTAGGCTTGAAATCTATTTTCTAAGGGTAACAAAGCTTCCCTTTATTTTTTGGAGCCTGATCTAATTTATTGGCTTACAAGGAAGTATAAACAGCTCCACAACATCCTGTCCTAATCACTAAAGACTTTCTGCTGCCCATGCCATCAGAACATGGGACCTCAATGTTTCAAAATCCAGCACAGAGACAAGAAAAATGTATGCTTTAGCTGCATGCAAATCTGTATTACAGAAATTTTGTTTCCATTATGGTAAAAATGTTCAGAAGTGCAGTGGTAAGCTATTACTTCACTTGTGATATCACAACTTCACTCTGTTGCTACTCCTTAATGCTTCATCAGTGTATGTAGAATTTTACAACATAGAATGTTGTTTTAAGTGACAGGAAGCTTATTCAGGTCAATGTCTATATTTTTTGCTTCCTTAATATGCATTTGCAACTAGAAACAATGGAAACTTGGTGACCAGTAAGATCTCAGTCAACAAGAAACAGTTAAGACTTACACTGAGGATCCCTTAGAGGCTTCTTCTCACACTTTTCCCTTCATTTTTCCCTTGCAGAGATAAAACAAAATAAGTTCACACCTTTCTCACAGAGCTCAATAACCAAGGCAAACTACAGCTTCCCATGAGAAGACTTCATGCATGGTTGGCTGAATTTGTTGTGGGAACTCCACTCCACATAAAGCTTTATGCTTGTCATGCATACTGTAATGCGTAAATCCAATATTTAATGGTGACATCTCCAGTATTGAAGAGTGATTGATACAAAAGCAAAACAACGAGCTGGCAGTTTGGGTGGTTCAAACTAGTCACATTAGCTGACATCCATCAGTGAAAAACAATGTTTCCATGCTGATTCTTTTATACAAATAGATGTTCTTGGATATAATTTGCCAGGAGATTTTATTGGCTTGCTTGTGAACATTAGAGCTGTTCTAAATGGCACCTGGGCTTACTGTGTTCTGAGACTGAATTCAGAGGACAGCTATCCTTAAAAATGTCTCTGCACAAAGGGCTCTCTTGCCTTGTCCAACACTTAGCAGTTCACAGAGATAATATGAGCTCAAAAACAAACAACAAAAAAATATGGCAACAGACACATATGATATACTGAATTTTCCATGCAAGTCTTCAGTTAGATCCGAAATACATAGGTCTGAGAGAATAACTGACTCATGCCAAAGTAAATCTAAGGCTTGACAGAAAAGTAAACAACCTATATCCTCCCTCCTCTATATTGAGGAAATAAAACTTAGAATGTAGAGGAAGTATAACCATTTGGTGAGATAAAATAGGGAAGCCAGACTATTTTTATATTCTGAGCTCCTCCTGGATACACTGATGGAGAGCGGGGGGAGAAGCACTTGGCCACAAAATAACTGCCAAGTCAAGAAACAGATTCACACTACACTGGTCTTTTAGCAGCTGAGATTATCAATGGGAGCTTTTGGCTCATCAGCATTTTTCTTGGATCTCTGCAGAGAAAAGACATGCTTTACATAACAAACGGAATGTTTTCAAATTAGGACATTTCTGTTTGCAGTCAAGCTTAGTGGAGCAGCCATGAATCTTCAGTCTGAAGTTTATCTAGAAGAGTTTTTCAAATAACAAAAACAGTCCTTCATCACCAGTGTGTTTTGTTGCTACTCATTGATGAGGAAATTTCAGGGGATTTCTTACATTACCATGCCTAATCTGTAAGTTTTTTTGTTTTTTAAATCATAAAACCAATATTAACTGCACACACTGAATGTACTAAACATGCATACCCAAAGTTTGAGGCCAGAACAGGGATATAGCAACAAATACACCAGCTAGGACACCAATGGGCAAGTTTCGCAAGGCTTCTGCAGTTACTAAAAAGGTAACAAACTAATAAATAAACAAAAATAAATCACACAAACACCCATGAGTCCACTGTTTATTTTAACAGATCAACTACAGTAATCCATGTCTTAGAGTGGAGAACGGCTCCTTCCTGCATACAAGAGATTAGTGTTGAAGGAAGGGTAATTTATTTGCCATCACATCTGGAAACTTAAGACAGACTTAATGCTTCCTGTGGCTTCAGGGAGACAATCTGTCATGCCAGGAGGTACTTCTGCTAGCTTGAAAAGGAAGAACTTCAAGCAGAACTTCCCATTATCTGAAAGTATTTGAAAGAAAACAAACCCCACACCCAACCACCACAAACAACAAAAGGAGCATTATTCTAGATCTGATCTTTTTGAAGGTTGCACTGCAGCCGTAGGAATATTCATTTATGAACAGTCATTAAAACATTATTCAGGGGACATATCCGGAAAGGTGGTTTCTAACATGACACTGACATTCTCTTACAGTATCAGAGAATGTAACCTGTTTGCTTAGAGAGGTCCTTCTGAAGGGAGAAGAGTGACAAAGTCAACTCAATCAATTTTACATACTTCAAATTCAATCCATACACCCAACAAATCTGCAATGAAAACTGAATCCAGCAAAAGGACAAGCATGGTATGATTTTCATTTTACTGAGGGAAGTCATAAGATGACTGATGTGAGTCATCTTATAGACTCTTGATGAAATATGGGTTGACACTGACCTTCATTCACATGTTCAGATTTAGAATGATCTCAAATTACTTATACACTCTACTGTTTTAGCTTGAGAGCAACTCTAATCTTATTTTCTCAACATTCTGCTCTTTTTCTCTAGTAACATCTTACTATAAACAGCAGTCAGGTAATTCCTTGTGGCAAAAGGTCAAAGTCAACACACAACTCAATCTACTGCTCATAAAATGATAGCAGTTTAAGCAAGCGACAAAAATGAGTGTCAGATCAGGCCTTGAATGAACCAGCAGAGGTTTAAACAATTAAATAACACATTAAAGTTCTTACATTATTCCTGACACTAAAAATGCTGTGCCAAAACTGGCATATGCACAGAAGGTTACAAATTTCATGAGTAACTACATACCTGCTCTCCTTGCCTCAATGCAAGCAACACTCATTTCTTCTTTCAATTCATGGTTTTCGTTGGCTATAGCTTCACCTACTGTAACAAATCTTCCAACTGCCAGGTTAACTGCTTGGCCCACTCGCTGAATTGCTTGCAGAGTCTTGTCTGAACGCTTTGGTTTATCTTTATGATTAATAAGAGTAGTTATCTGTGAACAAGTAAGAGTTAATTTTTAGAACTGTATACAAGATGAGTTTTTAATATTATAGACAAGTTTTGAGCTGTTACCGAACTCAGAAACAGATTTCAGCATACTAATTAAATAAGTGTGGGGTCATGAGTTATCATTTAACTTCTTAGAGAAGGAAAAAAAAAAAAAAAGGAGCATAAGTTTGCTCATCTGCTGTGATCTCAGCCTATCTCAGATCTGAAATGAATTGTTTTTTGTTTTTCTTCCTACTTAAACTGCCCTAGGTCTCAACAGGCTTTCACATTAAGGACAGACTAGAAGTTGAGGAGTCCAGCTGTAGGCATATCAACATTGTTTGGGGTTTGCCAGCACTGGAAATCCTATAAAGTATTTGTGCTGCCAGGTAACTAGACACACTCATCCACTAAGATTTAGGATCTTTGGCTCCTTTAATTGAAATAAGCCTTTCCAAAAGATGTTTTATCCAGTTGAATAAGGCAGGCTTTAAGAAAGAACAAGCAGTAACACAGACTTTACACAAAAACAAAGACCATTTACCTTTCAGAAATCACCTGAAGCAACCTATTCTGGCCTATTCAAAACTCCTAAACCAGCATAAAAACCGTCATTGTTGAAAAAAAAAAAAAAAAGAAAGAAAAAAGCTAGTCCTGCTTGTCCTTGCCCCCTCCCCCCACCCCCTTCATTTTTGCAATGAATTTAACTGATGTGGGTTAAAACTGATCTGTGGAGAAGGTGATGTTTATTAGTTTAGTTTTATTCATAATCAGTTGCCCATTATCAGGTTTTGGCAGCAAGAGAGAAAATGTACAGACTAGAAGGAGAAAAATGGAAGAGGTGCTTCTTTCAGTAGCAGTGCAGTTTAAAATACACTGCAGCACTAGCCACATCCTCAGGAGCTCAAAGTCTACTAAAAGAATCACAGGATTACATGAATCAAGTGCTTAAACACCTCGGCTGTATCAGCTTGATCGTAGATGTCTGTCTGTTCCTCAAAAACACATGAATCACCATTCATTCATACATTCTCCTAGAAGCTGTATCCGTAATGCTCACATCACATCCAAGGAAAGAGCAGGAAGCAGCGTAAGAACTGTTCTGCTTTGTAATTTGATTAATGCCCAAGACTTTTGAGTTCTCCTTTCTCCATCTTGTTCCCAAGCCAGGAGCTCCAAAGGAATGCCACTTTCTACAGCCCATACAACAAATTTGTCCTTATAAAAGATCCACAGTTCACCAACCTCCGTTCCCAAAGGCTAAAAACCCTTGATGTCTCTCCAGCAAGAAGACCAATTTAGGGTGTAAACAGCCCTATTAAAGAGTAATCCAAGCATATACATTAACACAAGTTCATTCTAGAGATGGAATGATATTCCCCAAATGGATATCCCTCCCAATTACCATCACTTCCGTGGAAATTCAGGTTAATGTCAAACAGATGTTAAAAACACCTGCAATATGCAGCTCTCCAAATTCCAGCATTGTGGATGCTTTGGGTGCACCAAACCACCAAATACCTGCAGCTAACCTATGTAGCCCAGCTGGCTAACTCCTGACTAGCCATGGACAGTAAGCGTAATAAGAGCATCAGCCCAAATGCTGCAGAAAACCAATTTGACAGAGGAGCACAACTTTCTTTCCTCAACTGATATTTAAGCAAACAGAAACCCAATGTTATTTAAACAAATATAAACCCGTTGAGTTACTAACTTCTGAAAAGTGTATAGAATAACAAATAAAATACAAGTTGGATGCACGTCCTGGCTGCAAGTTTGCCTCCCACAGCATTTTATAATAGCAGAAGTTTAAACATGTTCAGCGTAACCCTGAAAAAATGCATACAGAACTAACACTGCAGAATGAAAGGAATCCCACGGACTGTTACAAATCATCGAGGGCATTTTAATCCCATATGTTACTGTAAAGGTACACAAATGACAAAAATTACTAAGATGTCAGTTATGTCAGGTTAAGTTTCTTTAATAAAAGTGCTACAAAACATTTTTAGAAACACTTTCATTTGAGATATGGGTGAACTTCACAATTCTACCACTTTAGCACTCTCTTTATAGGGGTTATCAGTATTGCATGATTTCAGAAAGGGACACCTCCTATTCCCCACCACGTAAGGTGAAGCAAGAAGCCACAACTGTTTTGGCAGGTACCACCACCAGTGTCGTCTAGTCTGTAACACCCACTGAAGGAGTTTCTAAATGCAGATTAAGTTCAGTTTGGACACCTATAGTTACACATGGCAGATGATGCTTTGCAGATATTTCCTGAAATAATGAAGTCCTCGCTGGGTAATATAATTTCTTTGGGACTAGCTACATTAGGGCCACTAGAGGAACTCTCTCGACATTAGAAAAGAAGGAAGCTAGTTGACCAACAGAAGTTGGTCAACAAGTTTGAAAGATACCAATACATAAACAGCTTCACACCTATTCAAGTGTGATCAACATTATAACATTACATGTGGCACATGCAGCCTGGGCTGATACAGTAAATTTTGTGTAGGATGTTTGTTATTCAAAATAATAATAATAATAATAAAAAATAAAAATAAAAAAGTACAGTAGTAAAGTAACAAGCAGCCCTGTAATAGGAATAGGTAATTCCTAAAAAAAAGAACAAGGTAGAGAAACATATGAAATACAGATCAACTAAAGGAATAAAGGTTCTTTGGTTCTAGAACCATGAGTTAGACATTCTAAACAGAAAAAAAAAAAAAAAAAAAAAAAAAAAAAAAAGAAAGCTTAATGATGTCAAAGAAATAAAAGTTCAAAGTTTTTCAGATGTAGATGGGCTGCTCATAACCTGTCACTTGCAGAAAGCATTGCTGTGCAAGCAAGGATGTGTAATTCTGAGAAATAACTCTTTCATGAAATGTTAAACATGACAGATATACTCAGATATATCCTCTGTTTAAATTTATGAAAAAGCAGAGGCACAAATCTATTGGAGGAAATTGATTTTAATACTGTATTTCAAGCCTATAGCCGCTGTACTTTCAGACTTCTTTGATGAAGAATTAAGCTTAAAACAAACAATCAAGGGCTACTGAGATGGTAAAGGGCCTAGAGGGGAAAACGTACAAGGAGCAGCTGAGGTCACTTGGCCTGTTCAGCCTGGAAAATAGGAGACTAAGGGGAGACCTCATCACGGCCTACAGCTTCCTCGTGAGGGAAGTGGAGGGGCAGGCGCCGATCTATTCTGTTTAGTGACCAGTGATAGGACCCATGGGAATGGTGTCAAGCTGAGGCAGGGGAGGTTCAGGCTGGATATGAGGAAGAGGTTCTTCATCGAGAGGGTTGTTGCACACTGGAACAGGCTCCCCAGGGACACAGTCATGGCACCAAGCCTGTCAGAGTTTAAGTGTTTGGACTGTGCTCTTAGTCATATGGTTTGAATTTTTGGGTAGACCCATGTGGTGCCAGGAATTGGACTCGATGATCCTTATGGGTCTCTTCCAACTCAGGATATTCTATGACTCTAGTGTTTAAGGATCTTTTAGATTATAAAAAATTACTTTTTCCCTCTATACAGCTGTGACTCACAGCCCATCCAGTGACAATCAGACCAGAACTATTACTGACGTATTTCTTTCTTGGTTTTTATTTTTAAATAAAATCCCCTATGACTCCAAGAACATTATCTAAGCTCTGCTTTAAGCTTAAGACCTCCCACATATTTAGTTTGCTCTATTCTGATCATGCATCGCCCAGTCGCTAACACTTGTGGTGTCTGGGCAGGAGTTAAAAATTGAAGAGATTACCTGCAAGCCTCTTTGAACAAGAGCAATATACTACATGCTGTTTACTTAAGAATTTACCAGTCAGGTGCTTGAAAGGAAGCAGTCCCTTTGTGAATACTTATATTCTGTTGAATAAGGACTCATATTTTATCCATGGAATGCTTGGATGAGACTTAGATGATCAGCTGAAGGATTGTGTTGTCTCAAAAAATTGCCAGTTACAATCTTCAGTCACTTGTTATGAGCAGCCCCCGGAAAACTGTCTTTTCCCACAACTTTACTGAAACTAACATACAGTCATAATAGATCAAGATGTACTTGATATTTAAGGAAACAAGTTCAACTGTGGCACTTTTCAAGCAGCTGTTTTCAAAGCTTTTGGAGAGCCTTCAGATACTGATATTTAAGTTGTTCTATGCTTTATGCACAGGAAGCATCATGACAGCATGCTTAGCTAAAAATATTCTAATGTCTATTTATTATCAGTGTAATTAAGTCTTGCATGACAGAATGAAGTGATACTTAAGAGATTGGGTTTCAGGAAATATTTATAGACTACTATATATAACACCAGCGGAAATGTAGCTATTTCACAGCCACTCCCACAAACAGAAGTTAAATTGGGAAATCAAGTTGGAAGGTACCCTACACACCTCCTTACACAGTGTACGTAGGATGATTTAGACTCCTGTGAGTAATATTTGTTATTGCCTCACACTAATCAGTTTTCCTGCTAGAGCAATTTTTAAGGTATTTTCTCTATGCAGTGGGGATTAGCTATTGCCCCACAGCATCCTTAGGATAACAGTTCCTCTTACATTCTGTGTATTTTCACATTTGTATCTCCCATTAAGTTCACGTAGGTTAGAAATCTCTTCTTGACAGAAGTGTAATAGCAACAATGGGTCAACAATTTTTTATTGCAACAATTTTGCAATAGCAAAATGGGTCGGCCACACACATCGCTCCAATACCCACATGTGCTACAGAATGCAACCTCACTTGAGAGCACGCAGAAGCAGCAGCTGGCATTTAACATCCAGCCCATCCGGGCTACCAGCAGAACTGCCAGGGAGGCTTCCCATCGCAAAGGACAAGCCTCAGGGAACTTGAAAAGTTGACAAGGACTACCTGCTTACTCACCCTAGAAATCAAAAGTGTTAAAATTAAATGCACATGTAGGCATTACTGAAAGCCTTACTAACCATTTTCTATAATTTTAAGCACTTATATATGTGTGCATATATATATATATATATTTTAGAAGTCTGGCTACCACGTAGATTTTTTGTTCTCGAAGTGGAAGGCTTTATCTTCTTACTCAGTCTTTCTTTGTAGGAATTCAATTTTTAAAGTTTTTTTTTCAAATGCTGGAGATTAACCAAAATGAAATTTTGTATGCAATTCAAAAGTATGCAAAGGATGGCTACAAAGATGGTGAAGGGTCTAGAGGGGAAGATTTATGGGGAGATGCAGAGCCCCTTGGTTTGCTCAGCCCAGAGCAGAGCAGGCCTCATGGCAGCCTGCAGCTCCCTCACGAGGGGAGCGGAGGGGCAGGCGCTGAGCTCTGCTCTCTGGGGACAGCGACAGGACCCGAGGGGACAGCATGGAGCTGGGACAGGGGAGGGTCAGGCTGGGGGTTAGGGAAAGATTCTGCACCCAGAGGTTGGTCGGGCACTGGGACAGGCCACCCAGGGCAGTAGTCACAGCACTGAGCCTGAAAGAGTTTAAGAAACATTTGGACAACACTCTCAGATGTTGGATTTAGTTTTTGGGTGGTCCTGTGTGGAGCTAGGATCCAAACTCAGCGATACTTGTGTGGTTCCCTTCTGACTCAGGATATTCTATGATCCTATGAAATGCAACTGCATTAAGTCCTGGTGCACTAATTAACTGCATACACCCATATTCTGTTTATCCTGAAAACAGTATTTGAAACCATTGCCTCTGCTTTATGAACACTTGAAACAGAAGTTTCTTCTACCCATGACTTAGGGGCCATTAACCCTTCCTTGCAGAAGTTGCACAGACCTCAAGACATCATTCAGGACCTCGAGTCACAGCTTATGTAAAAGAACAGCTTCCAAGAAGTGGTACGATCCCACTACCCATATTTATGTGTTTTCCTCATACTGCCTACAGGCAGTATGCAAAGGGCAGTACAAATAAGCTGCATGTCCAAGACTGCTGAGTTCTGTTAGACTTGTAGTATTGGGAGTGTTGTAGTCACATCTTTACCTGAAGGCTTTCCAAAAGCATCTTCTCATTGCTTTGGTACACACCTTTCATAAAAGCCTTCAGGGAAGCTAATGCAATAAACCACTTTAACAACCCAAGCTGGTTCACTTATCTGCAGGGAAATGCTTGGAGAAGCCTCTGGCAATCTTTCACACCTAGTGCCTAACAAGCTGATAAGCTACTTCTGGAGAGGAAGAAGGAAAAACAAAGGGCAGGCAGGGACAAGCAGAAGCTGACAAGCAACAAAAGAGCCCTACCAACACAGATTATTGATCTACCTGATTACCTCCAACAAGGGCTAAGCAAGGGTGCCTAGGAGGAAAAAAAAAAAAAAAAAAAAAAAACACAAGAGAAAAAGAGGTAAATGAGGTACTAGCTAATTACACTTGTATCCAGTGTTTTGGTTAACTGCAAATCATACTTTTAATTAAAAATATTTGTGTACTTCTCATACATAACAGCTTCAACGTGCAGAAAACATCACTTGGAATGGGTCAAAACAGCCCTCTTCAGCTCTTTCAGATCTAGGCTTCAAAACCTCCTTCAGACCTCTCTTTGTAAGGTTTGCCAAGAAAGGCAAGAGTACACAGTTTCTAATTTGAATACACACCTCGGATTATTAGCATCATTACTATTCACTTGTTACACATTCTTGGAATTGTTTAGAGAACAAAAAGCACTGAGTTCATAGTATGGCCGTACTATAGCAGTGAATGCCCTTTCTTTGTGCTGAACGCATTTGAACTTCAAGATTCGTCCTTTAAACTTCAAGTTCCAAACCAAATGCCAACAAAATGATTACCGAAAAAGTGAAGATACAAATGAATTTGTGCAATTGACTTCTATGACACTAATTTATTTCCTCCAGCCTGTTCAGTCGTGTGTTCATCCCGTGCTCCCCCCCCCCCAGGAAAAGGGTGAGGGGTATTTGGATTCCACACACCCCCCAGAGTAATGAAAACTCTAGGAACTTCAAAAAAAAATTTTTGCAATGTGATTAAGTTATTTTGAACTTTTTTTTTTTTTTTTTTGGGGGGGGGGGAGTTGCAAAAAGGAGCTCTAGAGAAACAAGAGAAAGAATAGACACAACTCGCACTAGTATAGGACATCATGTGGAATTTTTAAGTACTTTAATAGTACTACTAAAATGACACTGTTGTAAAGGAGAAATACACTTGCTTTTTTAACATCATTTTTTCAGACTCCTTTAAAATCAGAAAACACCAGTGATTCAGATACAATGCAGAAAAGTAAATGAAAACTGATGTGCACTTCTGCCATTCTCCCCCCCCCCCCCCCCCGGCCTGCCCCGCAACCTCCCCCCAGAACAGCAGCAGAAAAGAATCCCTGAAGAATGTTCAGCAATGCTTGACCACTGATAAACAAAGCTAACTTTTTTACTCTTACATGCCTTACAAGTCAGAGGATTGCCTTATCTTCCCCCAACAAAAGGTGTCTTCAGAATTTCTTTAGAAATGAGTGACAGTGGCAAAGATCTTCATTTTCAAACAATCCAAGTTCCAGTGTCCTTCTCTTTTTGAAAAGGTGTGTGGAAATTTACAGACTGAAAATTGCACTTTTGAGCAACTAGACACTTACAAGATAGCAAAAAAAAAAAAAAATGAAAATCCAATTTAACCTCTTCAGATTTTGTATGTGCATCAAGTACCCTGATCACAGAAGGAGTTTACCTATCCTGAAACACATCCAAGGATAAAACAGCCTTTAATGCCCTTTACTTTGTAAATTGACCTTCTAACAACCACCATCTTGAAGTTTTTGAAGTTTTGCCTTAAGTACAACTGCCTCACTAGAAAAGTGAGCTTGAACTAACAAACAATTGGTCTGAGTGGTGTGCGAGCCAGCAAAAGTACAGTTTCCTCCCCTCCTGTTGTTCAATATCTTCTAACCTAAATGGGTAGATTTCATAAACAAAGTTATTACCTTTTTTTCATTTTGCGCCTAGAAATCCTGGGCACGAGCACATGTAAGAAAACAAAACCAACTCAGATGGAAGCTCATTGTTTCAAGTGTACTTTCAGATGTGGTCAAAACAGATGCAGACACGTTTTCAGCACCAGAGAGATGCAATTCTTAAAAATAACTCAGTTTACTAATACCATCAGGTAAACCTAAAACCAGAGACTGAACGTCAAATAATTATTTAATTATTGTGGCTTTCCTGTCAAACTTTAACTTGCCTTTGTTAGCATACTTAAACCTCTATTGCTTGTGCAAACAATGCCCGAGACAATTCGGAACTTCTCATTTAGAAAAAGTCACTGTTGTGGAACTAAAAATTCAGATATTGTAATGTTGGACGTAGCAGGAACAACGTTGATACTGCCTGCAGTTGAGAACTCTTTCATTTCAAGTTGGGACTGGCTCCTGTAGATGTGCAAAAAGTTGTTAGCCCCATAGGCAGCTTCACTGGTATGAATACCAGCCATTCACTGCGGGCTGCAGACAGGATGGTTCTTCGGGCCTTTTTTAGAGAAAGCTTCCTTAGCAGCTTTTGGCATACCACTTCAATTCAGAGAAACACCTGGCATTTCTTCTTGAAAAGCACATACCTGCCTAGGGATTAACAGAGAAGTACAGTGTACACTGGAAAATGCTTTGCATGTGCAACTATTATCCATTTAGAGGAGTATAAAAAAATAAATAAAATACCAACAACAAAAGAAAACTTGCATATAATTCAGGAACCATTATATGAAGTGCAACAAAAATTCATTCAGTTGTGAAGTTTGTTTTTTCTTTATACCTCTGAAAGAACTGTATTATTTGCTCATAAATCACATTTGATTATTCATTTTATGTATAAAACAAATAAGTCATCCCATTCACTGTTTAAAGCAAGTCAACTGTTACAGGTTTGGTCCAGACTCTGTATCACTACTCAGTTACCCCACTAGCTTTAAGCAAGGCTATTGATGCAATATTGAAATATTGAATACAGTACAACTCAGTGAGTAGAAAAGATTGTTTAAGGCTCCGGCTAGTAAGAGTTATGTTTTGCCAATGAATTCATAAACAGAAAATAATCCATGCTAAAAAGCAATAGGCTCATGTTACCATACAGCAATTTTATTAAACTATAATCAGAGTTGTTTGCAATCACTAATTTATAATTCATCCTTTGGGGATTTCCATACCTAATCTGTCTAAAACCATCTGTTAACAATGCTGAATAGCAAGAAAGCTGCTCTCATTCTTTTTGTGTGGGATCATTGTGAGGCAGTTTTGATTTAAAATTCATTCTGCTGGAGAATTAAAAAAAAAAAAAAAAAAAAATTGTTTAATCTATAGGAAAGCCATTAATCTGATCTCAAAATTGTAGAAGATAAGCTTCCACTGAAAAAAAGAGAAGTTGACTTTCAGTTATGTCAGTATGAAGAACCGTACTTCAGCTACTTGAAGCGCTACTCTTACTCAATTGTATCAAAGCTCAAGGTACAGTACATCATACTAGAGGTGCTAAACTTAACTCAAAGCCAATTTTACCATTCAAGGGTTCATGGAATGGAACGAAAACCACAGGTTTTTCATGGCTGTGCTGTTGCTGATGTCATAAGTGTTCAAATGCAATTTTTCCTGTAAATGAAATTATCATTATTGATACTAATTATCATCAGTAATTAGCACAATATAAAAAAGAATATTCTGGACAGGTAAACAAAACTATAAGGTACTCCTGTGCCCCCCAGCATACCTTAAAAACCACAATTGTAACTGACTAGCTATGTCCCTTTCACTGTTTCCTAACAACCTAGCTTCAATCACTAAACAGCTGTCAATTAAAACTAGCCTCTGTAAAGAGAAACCTGCAACTACATCAGCCCCTAGATGCAATTGTGGGTGGACTGTGACTGAAGGAATCACGGGATCTACAGTCAGATGACAAACTCGTATGGCTAACTTTCCTGCAGAAATCCAAGACAAAGAAGCAGGCTCCTTAAGGGGCATGGGGTACCTCGTGTAGACTGCGTAACAGCAGAACTGCTACAAGCTTTGTTGTTTGCATAGAGCAGAAGAGTAGTAATACAGAATACACACAAAACTTAATCCACAACACCTGTGGAGCCAAAGGGAGGAGAAGAGTCAATGAGTTAGTCACTAATTGAAACTAATGAGGTACAACCCTGTAAACAAGCAGCATACCACATGCTTCCAGACTCAGCAGCAGAGTTAACACATATGACTGTTTCCACGGTAGTTTCTCTACAGTGCTAAAACAGGAGGTTTTCTTCACTCAGTACAAGTTACAACACAAGTCTATACACAGCAATTCATAATTTCATTAGACTTGGCACTACTGTTAAGCAAAGTCTGCACCAAATTAATTCACACAGAAGAAAATCCTAGAAAAGTGGAGAAGCAGCTGCTTGTGAGTTAGTGGAATTTTTGAAGTACCGAAGGAGAAAGACTAGTATCCAAGAATCATCAAAAAAGAGGAGCACTCTGTTTTCTTTCCTCAGATACACTGAAGAAATCAGTGTGTTTAAGACAAATATGGATTACCCTACTTTTTCCAAAAAGGAATTTTGCAAAGAGTGCCATGAGGAACAAATCCCAAGCCTTGGCACCATCTTGGAACAAGAACAGCCAGCAACAACAACAACAAAAACTTTAGAACACTGCAGGTGGCCTAGAGGTACCAAAAATGCCTAGTGAAACAAGACAGGGACTTGCTGGAACAAATCTCTCGGTGTGTCTGCTACATGGGAAATGCAAATACGTTAAAATGGGTAAGAGCTTGGAATGAATACTGAAGTCCAGGAAAGAGAGTACATGTATTCTTAATTTCAAGAATACTGTCCAGAGAATGTATGAGAAATGTTTCGACAGTCTCTAAATGAAGAAGAGATAAATATTTGATTTACAAAAAGCTCAAAAGTAGGTATGTAACTGAGCCTGTAGTTCAATACAATGGTACAGCTACAGATGTTCAAACACCAGGACATACACAAGACTAATGCATGATGCAGATGAAAAGCAAGAAAACTTTTCCAGTTTTTGCAGGCTTCCAAGAATAAAAAGCTAGCGAGAGCAAGTTGAAAGTCTGAGTGCTCTTAAGATATGACTCCGTGTTTTAAAGTTGTTAGTGAAAGCTCATTAAGGCAAATCCATGACTGAATAATCTCCAAAATGACTAGTTTTGCAGCTGTTAAGTTCAGAAGAAACAAACACTTGTAGGAAGATATTATATGTATCTTTTCACCTATGTGATGCAACAATCTTTCATAGATGTTTTGGCCCAGAAAGCTCTCATGAAGCTCCTTAGCTAAAGCCAGAAAAAAAAGTCCCTCATTAAAGACACATACTAACATCCATATCCACAAGTGTTGTGGATCTACCGGAAGGTGAGCTGCTGCTCCCAGTTTTGCTGCTACTGGGTACAAAAGGAACAACCTAACAGTTTCCAGGCACCTGAGGACTTTTTAAGCCAATGAGACCACAGAACAGCTTTCCCAAAAACAGTGTTAGTCCACAGATAGCATTCAAAGACCAGTGTTGTGGAACGGTGGCATACTGAACACAATGTCTACAGTTTAATATAGCTCTGTTAAAAGTCTTCAATGGACTGTGTCTTTAGTTGCATGAAGAGTAGTAACACCAGTTCCACTAAAAGTAACTTACCAGCTCTTACCGTCCATTTCTTCAGGAGCATAAATCTGACATACTTGGTGACTTCCTTAACACAGCTTTGCCCCAACTCCTTGACAGAAGACAAGAACAGAGTAGAGCAGCTACTTGTGCTCAGCTGTGAAAGAAAGCGAAAAAATACCTACACCAGAAAGAAGGCATCTTTGTGATCTGCTCAGAGAATCTCTGTGGAATCAAAGTGACGGTAGAGGAGACCATGAAAATAATAGATACAATGAACTGGAACAACTTGCCAACATTAGATGTCATTCACTAATATTTCAAGGAACTCAAAGATGCCACAGATGATACCAACTTTGGCATGCCACTTAAAACTAGATTGATAGTTGAGGTATGGATGTTGCCTGACACAGTGACAAAGAAAATGAGGAAGAACAGAAGTAGCGGACACCTGAACAAATATGATGTGCTGGGAAAAAAACTCATGGTGTTTGTTAAGGGAAATCCTGCCTCACAAAACAACCAGAGCGCTCTGTAGAGATCAGGGATTACATGGATAAGGATGGACTCTGCTGAAAGAGAACTAGGAATCAAAGTTCATACTAAAGGTTTCAGAGAAAACCAAGTGAGTCTTTGAACAAAAGAAAAGATCCTCTGCACGAATATTTAACTAATTAAGAGACAGAATGAGAAGATGGAGTAGAAAGGCAGAAAGTAAATGATTGCTTATTGTAATAGAGGGAGATCACCAATGGAGTTTCACAGAAACCTGTGCTAGGACATGGACTATTCTGTGTTATCACAGGGAGGGGAGATAAGCTGGTAATAAAACAATTCACAGTTCATACCCTTGCTGAACAAGCTGGCCCATCATCCTGACTTTCAGATCATTAGTAAAAAGTTAATGCTTAAGAACAAAAAAAATGTTAAATTGGGCCCTGTAACAGTCCATGTTGGACTGGTAACAGACTGCCAGCTGGGGCATGTACCACTGAGCCTGACACTACAACCAAGTTTTGACCTACTCTATCATATCACCTTTTCAGTATATATTTCATCAAATTGTTTGCAAGGGTATTAGGATGATAAGGATACTACTGACATCAGATATACGCTCAGCATCTGTTCTTACTAATTATTAGGAAAGAAACAGAGACAACTATGCTTCTGTCTATTGACTTCATCCACATTGTAATACTGTACAAGTTCTAGTTCCTGCTCTCCACCTTGACCACAGAAAACAAACAAAGGTATAGCAGAAACTTTTAAAAAAGGCCAAGGAAG
This sequence comes from Nettapus auritus, assembly GCA_011076525.1. NCBI lineage: Eukaryota > Metazoa > Chordata > Aves > Anseriformes > Anatidae > Nettapus > Nettapus auritus. The sequence continues at coordinate 94,215,652 of CM021766.1, read as the reverse complement.
GATGATTAAGTATTAAACAAATGTAAGTAACAGTTTACACGAGGAATATCTCCAAGTAACTTTAGACTAACCTTTAAAAATGTGATTGGAAGTGGGATGACAGAAATTTAGGAAAAATTTATACCACCAAAGGAAACTGATAAAGATCAAGCGGGCAATGTCTCTTCCAATGACAAATCAGAGAGCAAGTAATATAGGTGGTAGTAACAAGATTTAAAAGCAGAAGAAAAAGCATCTGATAGGGACAACAAGATAGAGAAAAGATCACTGATTCTACGCTGACCTGTAGCTGGATCCAGTGTGGTCATTCCAAAGTCATGCCTTCAATCTGAAAACTACATCAGTGAGCTTTTCACATACATGGGAAAGCATCATTTGTTGGCTCTTCCTGGGGCTCTAACACAACTCCAGATACTTCTGGAAAAAACAGGACACTGGCAGAACACTATGTACATTATATAATTGTATAATATTTACTGAAATGGGAATTATTTCAGCTTGCTTCAGAGAAACAATGCCATAATAAAGAACAGACTTGTTTTTCTCATTCTCAAGGCACATACCACTAATTTATTCAGAATCCAAGACTGACGGGAACAAAACTCAGCAACACTGGTATCATGGATTTTTTTGTTTGTTTAGTTATTTAGGCTTTGACTGTATTGGCCAAACAAATTCCAAAACCTCTAGTGGTATCTTCCATAACAAGGAAGTTGGAAAAACACGTTCAGTAACATGGGGGCACAAAATCATTTTCCAAAGCGTCTGTGACAAATGGGCTTTCTGAATATTGCGTAGCTAGATGTGACCCCACAGGCAGATAGGTTACCTTCAACCCTGAAAAGTGACTTTCTTGTTTTAGGAACGAAGGCAGAGCTCAAAGTTCTGTCTCTGAACTTTTTCAAATGCCTTATCGTGAAGGCTTACAGAAAACCGTTTCTCAGAATGCTTCCCTGGAACAGATCCACCAGACAGGCTCCTCTCCAGCTGTGAAGATACCCGGTTACTGTTAGGCTAGCGAGCAGGTACATAATGGCAGCTGAGGAAGTCACTGGTGGAGCCACATCCTGGAAAGTGCTTTTTCCCTCGTCTTTGCCTTTCCTCAACTGTTTAAATGACTTGTTATTAAGTGAGTCAGCACAGACTATGTTAAACACCCTTCCTGACTTGTGTTGCCAAAAACTTTCCATAAAAAAACTTAACATAATTAAACTGGAAATAGTAGCAGCAGCAAAGATTGAAGGAGATGTAAATGGTACAGTGTTCATGTGAAACTCGGAACTAAAGGCACCTACCCAGAAAAAGAGATTTAAAAAAAAAAAAAAAAAAAAAAAAAGTGGGTTTTGACCCATAAAACCGTATTTTCTGAACTGCATGCCAAATAGTTTGCACAATACTGTAGAATAATTCTCTACACAGTACAGACAAGTGGGTAGCTAAAAAGAAGTGTTAGCAAATATGCTTAATACTGTGGCTTAAGTCTGCAGTTTTCTTTTGTCTGTTGTGGCACAATCAAAAAAGGGAAGCATGAAGCTATGAATAGATCTACACAAAATGAAGATCTGGTTCAACTCTGTAAATACTAAATTTAAAAAAAAAAAAAAAAAAGCTTACTAATAAACATATCCAATAGTGATTGTAAGAGCAGTTTCCTCTACCAGGAAAAAAAGAATCTCTTACTGCTGCTGGTAGGAAATACTCTATAAGTAAAGCAAGCTAGAAAGTGCAATTTTTTCTTTAATTGCTACGTAGAAGCAAGTGGTTGAACATGCATTTGCAGTATTGCATGAATTAAAAATAAGAATCAATGCACCTTTTTTTGTTTGTTTGTTTGCTTAAAAAGGGAAAGACTTAGCTAAACAAGGGAGGTTGAAAGCAAGTTTCTCAGGGCAGCCTGTAATTTCTTCTTTGCTCAAAAGCAGCAGTGAAAAGCAGCAGCAACATTCTGACTACTTTTTTTCAGTGGTATACAAGTATCACATGGCACTTCCCAGCTTTTTACCAAATGGTCAGCTCTGAAGTTAACTTCACAGCAAGAACAAAAGTTCCCTTTGCAACTGTACTTTGTACAAGCACACGCAAAAAGATGTCCTGCAGTTACTGTGGATACATGCAGAAAATAAGAAACACATTAAGAGATTGAGTAACCTACAAACATAATTTCTGCAAAATACTCAAAGAAAGCAAGCTAGTGAGATCCCTACTTTAAAAATCTCCATGTCTCTACTTAAAAATCTCCATGAAACAGTAAAAGAGGAGCAGGTAAACCTGTACAGTAAGTAGGGCATTCTATCTGGCAAGTTTAGTGAACTGCTGCCGACACCATCAGCAAACAGAGCTCAGCACTCACGCTTCAAGGGAACAAGCTTGTTTGAAGTTTGGAGCACTTTAGCAGGAAAACAGTAAGCTCCGAGCATCCAGAAATGCTCAGACACTTTATACAGCATATAGTGGAAGTGAAAGATGCACTTCTAGAAGATGTAGTCATGGCTTTTATGGTCATTAACAAAATCATACATGGCATATTACACGTGCAGGGAATCTACAGAGGAACAAGACAGCCTCTCTCAAGGCATATTGCTGGAAAATAAGGATGTGTACCTCACTGAAGAAGTCTGCTAACAGTAAGAATTTAACATAAGCAATTAAGTCTGTCCAGCCTTTGCAATTGGAAAGGTTTTTGTTTGCTCCTAAGCTTCCTGAAAGGGGTCACCTTATTTCACCTCTCTCCATTGTTTCAGGGGTAGAAAGCTGACTGAACTCTATCGTTAATTTCCCTGCCTTGGAACAAGGGATTGAATCCCTGAGATGGGGTTCCCTGAACTGACTGGGATTTCTTTGGAGGAAGACGAATTGCTATGGTAAGAGCAGAGCCCCAAAAGCCCATCACAAGCCTCTCCTGCAGCCCGGCTGCACGAACACAGGACGAGGCTTACAACAGTTTGCTTCCAGACAGCCAGGACAGTACGAAGACAACTCGGCATCACCAGAATGAACACTTTTTGTGTCGCTGCTACACATCCTTTAAGGGTTCTGTGTAGATGCATAGACGGGTTTCGACTTACTTTTTATGATCAGTGTTCAAAAACGCTACAAAGTAAACACCGTATGTTATTCTCACTCATTGTTTTTCAAGACAGAGCAGTCGTACCGGGTTCCTCAAGCTCCAGTTTTGTAAGCAGAGACCAAGGAGAACTAACAAACAAACAGACCCCGAGGTGGCTTCCACACAACTACCCAGCAGTCCGCCGAAAAGCCAAACTTTCCCCTTTTTAACCTCGCTCAGGGCGGCGTGGGACCCGCTGAGAGGCCCCTAAGGCTGCTTTTATGTATTATTTAACTCTTAAAAATCACTTCTTTCCTTGGGGAGAGGCGAGCCCCCCGCACCCCACAGCCCCATCCCGGGGCTCCAACCGCCCCCCGGCGGCCGTTACGCAACGGCCCCGCGACCTTGCGGGGAACTTCGTCGCCCCCGAGTTTTGTTATTTTGTTATTTATTTTTTATTTTTTTTTTCTCCCCTCTCGGGCGGCAGAAGCATCCCCTCGGACGGACACGCGGACGGACCGCAGCGGGCGGATTGCTACCTGCGACACCAGCGGCACCAGCGTCTGCTCCACGGAGCGCGTGCGGATCTCCAGCCCCGCGTCCGCCCCCAGCCCCGACGAGGACGACGAGGAGACGCCGCTGCTGCTGCACGGGGACGTGGCCATGGCGAGCAGCCCGCCGAGACGACCCCCACCACCACTGCCTTCCTCCTCCTCTTCCTCGCCCCTCCAACTCCGCTCCCGCCGCTGCCGCCCCGCCCCCCGCTGCCTTGCGCGGGCTCAGCCCTCAGCTCCCCCCCGCCCGCCCCTCGGGACGGGATTTAAAGCGGCAGCGCCGCTCCTCATGTCCCGATCCCCATCCCCTCACACCGCCCCTGCACCCTGCCCGGCTTGGGGGATCCCGGCCCGGTTGTGGAGACCTCCGGGAGAACGGGAGCCGGCCGGCCGTGGGTCTCTGGTTGGGCCCGGCCTCGGTGCCGGGGCACGTTGTCTGTGGCTGAATACATAAAAAGTACTTGAAGAGGAATACAAGTTGTTATCCGTTTATTTATGCCGTGTTCTGGTTTTGGAATGGGCTGAACTTGCTCCCCAGCATCAGCTTGTAACCTGTATTTGAACTTGCTCCCCAATGCACCATCCCGTGAAGGCCTCCCCATCCTATTCGGCTCTGTTTGCTCCCACCAAGGCACGTCCACACCAACCTGTGGCATCAGGACCAAGCTCCTGGGGCTGTGGGCCACTGAGGGGTAAAGCAGCTTCCATCCAGAAATGAGAAAACCTAGCTCAGCACCTTGTCTGGGCCCACAAGCTCTGCACAGGGCCAAGGCAAGCAAACCACCCTACCATCACATCATAATTCCCCAGTCAGAGCCCCGGACCTGTGTCTGGTTTCTCAGAGTTCAAACAATGCAGCCCTAAAGACATGTATCTGGCTTTCTTAAGTTGTATCGTTTCATGTCTTCTGAAATATTTCTGACCTGTCCTGCACAAAACATCCTTCACACGGTTTCGAAACCTAGATATAAGATGAAGGACAGCGTTTGTTGTCCCACTGAGTTATCCATATATATTGAAAAAAGAAAATTGCCAGGACTGCAAGTATAACCCTAGATAAAGATATGACCCTACTCCTCGCTCTTCAGGAAATTGGTTTCCAGCACCGTCTCATATTTTCTAAAATGACATCTTATATAACATCAAGTGCTACATGAGAGAGATGAAGACGTAAATCTACCATGGTACAAAAACATCTAAATGATGGCATAGACTTTAAATAAATGCTAGTCATGTTTGATCAAAGTGGTTTAGAGCACACTCTCAAAATTTTTTTTTTTTTTTTCTCCTAAATTTTATGCATTTTCTTACAATCTGTTTTGTTCTTTTCCAGGTCATTTGATTTCCCTTTATGTCTTTCTCAATACCTAGATTCTAAGCCTTTGGAAACTATTGTCATTTTCTGATATGTTTTGGTAGAGCCTCCCCAAGCCTGCACACTGACCCATACAGGAGACTGCTGCATCATAGGAGTTAAAGCACATACCACACAAAGTGTCAGGAACACAATATAAAAGTGCCTTCCTTTGGCCTCTTCCCTCCCTACACCCTTCTATTTCGTCCTTCAGAATTGTTAATTCCCATTCATTGACTGTTTTCTAAATATTATCATAATATAAATCACATTGACATCTACAGATATGAATCTGTGATTCATATTAGAAATGAACCAGAAGCACACGCACACTTGGATGCATAATTTGGTGTGGTCAGCTAAGTTCATGTCACTTAATTTCAAAGACTGCCATCTGTCTTCTTCAATACAGTAGAGAGATCGGACATCAAGGATCTGACAAACATTTTTTTTTATTCAAAGATGAGTTATTAGCAGAGGTTAACAGTGAATTTTACAGATTTTGACTTCACAGTGAAGAGGAAAAGTTGGGTATGAAAAAATGGTAGAAAAATAGAAGTTCAAAAATCAGTTTCTACACAATTTGGATGAATGATAGAAACATTACAATGACTTTCAGCAGACAGGAGTCCTGTTCCCAATCTGCTGCTCTCTATTCCTGCTTTCAATTTTTTTTTCACTAGAGAAGCAATATCAGTGGGCCATGCTAGTGACAAGAATGTCTTATTCTACCACTTCTCTTCACGTACTTCCAGTTCAAACGTGGAAACTACACGTTCTGCTTCTGGGTCCTGTGTTGGGCAAGCAGAGTGTGTGCTGTGATGGTTTAATTTAACACATTTGAAAAGCTCTAGCATGTGGCAGATTGGCAGACTAACATGTTTGAAGACTTCTTGAGGAGATCTTCAAAAATGATAGCCTGGAGCCTAATTTTTTTTTTTTTTTTTTTTTTTTTTTTTTTTTTTTTTTTTTTTTTTTAATTATGTTGAGACAGTTTGAATAAGCCAGTGTGATAGATTACAACCACACCTTTGGCATGCCACCACATACTTCTGAGGGAGCACTCTGAATTTGCAATGCACAGCACTGGAATGCTTTGCATATGAACGTTTTCATGTGATGGATTCGGGAAAGCAGCAGTCCCTCATCCCCAAAAGATTGCCCCTCTCTCCTGTAATGCGGGAGGCCGTTTCTATTGGCCAGTTTCTAGACAGCTCTGATTTTCATATGAAAGGCATCTGAAGTATAAGGATAGAGGACAAAAGTAACACCTACTAGACTATACTTCTAACTTCATAACTTTGTCAGTGATCAAAGGGAAGGAAGTGATTCATACCTTCATAGCATTATGATCATGGCAATCTGTTCCTCCTCATTCTGTTTCCCGACTTCACTCAGGGATGTGACACCTTCTGCTCCTTTATCCATGATCTCCCACAAGCTTAGGTTCCCACACAACAGGTAAAATAGCTTTCTCTAGTCTAGCTCTTCACATTTTTTTTTTCCCCTATCTGAAGCAACTTTTGTAAGAGGAAAGATAAATACCCACCACAGTGCTGAGCCAAAACTCTGTCTTTTCTCAGAATTATTATCCCCCACACCTTGACAGTGACAACACTCCTGAGAAGGAAGTCTGTTTTTAGCTTTTATTCATAATTAGGCTTCTGACCATGAATGTTGGTGTCTTAGCTTTGGTGGGAATTATATGAAATGTACTAATGAGAGGGCTTCTCTTGTTCTGTCTGAACCATGGCTTGTCTACAGAGGCTGTCAGTCAGCCTCACTTTGGTGATTAGCACCCTCTCTTACCTTCCAGCTAAGACATGTGTGTTCCCTGGTCTCTTTATAGCAAAATGAGATGTGTAACACTGAAAGTGTTTTTGTTAATCTGGCCATTTTGACTGGCATAAGGTCAGTGGCCAGGGTAGAAACATTTTCCACTGGGAGAAAACTTGTGTCAAACCCTTAGGAAACAGCTTGTTATACTTGTGGCATGCATGCTGTCAAGGCACAGGCAGTAATGCAGATGCCATTGAACCAGTCAAGACAGGTTTGAACTTGCGTTTTGTGAAGAGGAGTCTAAAAGTTTCTGGCCACAAAGAGCAGTTGGGCTACGAAATACAAACTGCAGGGAAAACAAGGAAATACTGGTAGAGACCAGCTGATGGGATCAAAGGACTTCTCAGTAAGTTTTGATAATGAGCATTTTTCCATGCATACTTATAAATAATCAGATAAGATGTATAAATTATCTAAATTAGTAACACTTTGAGGTTAAATTCCAAAAGCAGGTAATTGTTCTTCATCCTCTCATTGAGAACATCCCAAATATCCAGGGGTGAGAGGAAATAGTGCCACTGTTGCTTCCTTATCTCACAGCTGCAGTCTGGAAAGCAGAGCTGCGTGGGCTAAGTGTCAGATTGCTCACCTTCAGCTCCTTTTCTCTTTCCTCCAGGTGAGAATAAAGCAAGAGCAGTGTGGGAGGGGAAAGCACTTCAATCATCTTTCCAGATGAAATTTAGAAATCGACTCTAAAATTAAACTTTTCGTATGATTACCTCCAGTTGCCTCTATCGCTTGACAAAGTCATATTTCTTTTTTGTTTCAGTGTGGATGCTTTAGAGTGAACTCATGAAATCAGTCATTTTAAAGATGACTAAAACTTTTAGGCTTTTGAGAAATGTCAAAAGATGGGAGACAAGCATTGCTTGAAATGTCTAATCCTGATTATTAATGGTTATTAACTCCAAAGTACAATACTTTCCTTTATAAAGGAAAAATCTCTTGTTTACTTCTTACTGTGTAGTATAATGCTTCTCTTCACAAAAAATAGCATTTTTTTAAAATGGAGAGTATTTTATGTGACTATATATTTACTATATATGTTTGTCATTTTGTGAATTACTAGTTTTGCTACATGACTGTAACAGTTATTACAGGGACTATTAAGAAGAAGAGGATGTGAAAATATTGCATAGAAATATTCCAAGGACTACAGCTAGTGTCAGTTTTTATTCTGAATATTTATTCAGGATACCTGTGTGCCTGTACAACCAGAGGATGTTTTCAGACTGTCTCTCTGAGTTTACAGGTTTGTAGCTGCCAAAATCTCCAGCAAACAGCAGCTATTTGGCCATGCTACCAAAAGTGGTAGCCCTCCAAAACACTTCTGTTTGCTATGTCTACCACAAATAAAATGAGGAACCTTGTTTGTATGGTCGGATATTGATAACCCATCACAGATTGACTGCCTCTTTTACAGAGCACCCAAGAATAGTTATCCCTGCTAGTTCTCAGAGAAGTTTAAGAACTCAGTGTGGTTCATAACTCCTAACACAGTCAAAAGACTTCTGCAATCAGTAGCTCATTTTTGAGAATAGGTATACAGGATAAATTACCTGTCACATGCTGACTGTGAAGAGTGCAGAAATTTCAATTAACTGATCAGAATTAAAGAAAAATGGTTAAAAACAGGGTCTGAAGAATATATCCCACCTTCTTATTGAAGTTTCTTATCCAGAGTACAAGGAAAGATTGACACTAATGGAGACTGCTAGAGTTGCCCAAGACTTTCCCCTGCAAAACCCATGCTTTCGGTTTTATATCAATAGATTAAAATTCAAATCTTCATGTTGTTATCTGACAGGTGTTTGTCTCCAAAATGATTTGTTCATTTAATTTTCATAAGAAATAGCATAGTTTGTTTTTGTTTTTGTTTTTATGTGAGGTTAGGGGAAAAAACGCATTTGTCAACACTGACTGATTGTGGAGAAGATCCAGGCTGACTCAAGAAGGTATAATTTAGTGACATGGATGTAAACAAGATGGGACAGCCAGAGAAATGCCTTTTGTCATCTCTTACAGTTTGCCTAGATTTAGATGAAGAGTAGAGTTTTCTGAAAACTTTTTTTTTTTTTTTTTTTTTTTTTTTTTTGAGGCATTTTTTAGAATTTACTTGGAAGCTAACAACTAAATTTTCTGAAACATCCACATACATTAAGCAAGACTATTTTTTGAGAGCTTAGTATACAGGACAAATGTGATGAGTAGGACTAAATGAGAAAATGGCAAGCTGAAGGAGGGCACAGCAAATGATGTGAGAACAAGGGCCAGAGTGTGAGAGGGCTGTGTAAGACGACATCACTCTGTGCTGGATTTCAGCTTTCTCCAGCTGCAGGAATTACCTTCAAAAGTTTCCTCTGTGTGACAATCAGGGACTTCTGTCTTGTCATAAGTACAGATACTGCAGAAGAAGTTGAAACTGTCCTGTAATCAAGTCTGTTTATTTTTTTGTTTGTTTGTTTTTTCCTTTATTTTTAGTTTCCCTGCACTGTCCTTTAAAAACATTACTGATGTATGGACATGAGTCTAGCATTCACTGAGAGTGGTGTTACAGATTCTAGAGGTGAAACGCCTCTTCAGTTTAGTGTCACCTGTGAATTTGACCTTTTTTCAAAAGGACATCTGAAAAGTACATTTTCATCTTGAAATGTGAGTAGGAATTACAGTACATTTTTATAAAATCATATCCTAGGAATGGTGGAGTACGAGACCTTTTTGAGACTAACACTATATAGATTTAGCAATGAGTTAATGTACTTTTCAAAACTCTCAATGCTGCTGTAACATATCAGGCAAAATCTGTTCTTGGATGGTCTGTTCCTGGATGATAAGCAATAATTTGGGCTTGCTTTCTTTGCAGTCTATGAAATTCTTCTTTCATATATTTTTGTTTTTCACAGGACTGTGGCTGTGGCTTGTTACTTCTAGGATCCTGTTCTAAACAATAGCTAAGAAACTAGTTTTAGGAAATGGTATGAACAGCCTCACGATGCAGGATGATCATCCTTTGGAAAGTCTTAAAGAGGCCTGTAGTTAGGGATTAGATTAATCTTTGATGCAAAGTGTTTTCTTTCTTTCAAATCTTCTATCATCCTAGTACTGAGCATTTTTTAAACTATTCCTGTGGGCTATAAAATATATATGGAGGATTAAAGGTTTGAAGAAATCTCTAGCCTGCAAAATCTCTAAGAGCATTTGCCACCTAGCAACAGCCAGGACCATGTGTGTGCTTAGAACAATCAGGAACTGGGTGATTCACAAGAAACCTCCACGCTGTTTATAAGCACGACTGTAACTTCTGCAGAAAGGAAAAACACAGCAAAAGATTCGGGTTACATCACTGACAAAGGGATTTCATTACCATAAGAAGTCCCTAACAGAGTGACAAATAATCAAGATGAAAAAGAATGTGTGAGAGCAGCAGAAAGGGAAACAATGACGTTCCTATTACAGCAGTGGCCTTTACAATAAATGATATGTCAGCTTTTTCATTTTGAATTGTGCTGAATAAGTTGGTCATTTTAATTCATCAGCAAATGAATACTTAGATTAGAAGCTATTTTCTTTTCAAATTTGCATTTACTAGCTTAGTCATGCAATAAATACCACATTCCTTGAGAAGCTGGAATTATCTGCATATTATTTTTAAATGTACTGTTTGCAAACGTTAATGATTCAAAAATACAGGTACTCTGTTAGTTTGCATGGGGATATGCAGGGAAGGTATGGGAATATTATGAGAGGGAGTGTAACTGCAACATACATGAGCTGGCTATCCAAATCCCATTGGTCTGCATTTTGTGATGCTAATGAATACGTAGGAAAAATTACACAGCTGCTAAGGCACAGGAATTCTTCTTAGCCTACTCTTCTGCATAAGCTTTTGCAACATCTATGAATGTGTTTCATTGTATATCAGTTATCCCATTCACCCTATTTTTTTTTTTTTTTTCCTTTTTCCCCTTCTTATAGGAAAGAAACAAGGGATATTCAAGGACACTGTGTCTATCCATACCTCCCAGACCTCTGAAATGTTGATACTTGTTAAGGAATTTTACCCATGTGACATTGTTAAATTAACTTGGATCTGTTGTAAAAAAAAAAAAAAAAAAAAAAAATCAGCTTCTTGGCTTGTGGTTGTATTGTTTAAACTTCCCTATTAGCAGGGTACTGAAAAATACTTTATTTCAATATATGGTATTTTTAGAACATGGGCTATAGTGTCTCGGTTAACAAACCAATGCCAACCCAACAAATACATGATTAATATGCATTGCTAACAAACTACTTTTAATGCTTGAAGATGGTGCATTGTTCCTAAATTAGACTACTTTACTATTTGGAGAAATCATTAGCCTAGCCCCTTACAGGCAGCTGGTAGGATTCAATTCTCTTTCTGGCAGCAGGAGAGTACATGCTGGAGTATCAGAATTGGAGCAGAAAATTGTAAGTGCAGCTGAAATGGAAAGGGAAGCAGCAAGCTATTGCCAAGGGAACACAGGGATTTTTGTAATAAGTGTGTTCACTGAGTTTATACCAAATATAAAAGTTCTGGAAAAGATCATGTAAATAATGGCAAATTTAGTACTAAAAGTATTTCATAGAGCTTGACATTTGCACTGAATTGCCAGTGCTGCATGAAACCATCGTAATATAGACAGGCCCTAATACGCAAAAGTTTTCAAAGCTAAACAAGGTGTTTAAGCTTAAGGAGCATGTTGACAGATTGTTTTTGTGTTGTATTCACCAGCAGTAGCCCCTGCTCGGCAACATGCCTACTGATGTAGGTTGGTGCATTGCCAGACAAGGACTGCATGCTCAGATATGCTCAGGACACTGTAGATGTTCCTCCGAAAAGAACAAGTTTGCAAAACACAGAAGGAAGTCACTTCAGAGTCCAAGTTTTCCTGCTTCACAGTTAGTCTCTTCTAGCAATTAATCAGGATGTGAAATGTAGTTGTGTTCTGGTTAAGAAGAAAATAATTTTATAATCAAACATTTCTCAGATCCTGTTTATTTATGAAGAATGGTAAAAGTCCTGCTTCTCTGAAGACAACAGAACCAAGCAACAGGAAACAGTTTGTGCTTTCAGAGCTTCAGGCTTCTTGTCAGCTGCTATTTAGCCCACAAGGCTTCTGGATTCCCAGGACCTCATTCAGTGTTTTAGCCTAAATGTGTATCCACTTTCATTTTTTATAATACCTAGTGTCATAGTAGAGCAGCATAATTAGAAAAATACCGTTCTTCTTAAAATGGCATATTTTTGGAAATGTAAAATATTCCAGGGCAATACACACTGATGGTTATATGCCGATGGAGTTGACCTCTGTTATGCTCAAATACTGATATGCGTCTAGGCAGGGAATCTCAGCCCTTTCAGCAGGAACTGTGCAACAGCTGTGTTTTATCTGGTTCTCTGGCCTTCTCAAAAGTGAGGATTGAGGGAATACAGCAAACAAGATAATGTTTCTACTAGCTCTAGCAGAGCTTGTCCTTGATGTTAAAAGAGAATGGGTTAGGATTCATATTTTTTAAAGAAACGGGTAAAGCAGAGACAAGAAGAAAAGTGAAAGAAATCCACATTTACTAGTGTAGCCTTGTGTCCAGGTCACATACGTAGCCTACAGAACAATATTAAAATCCCTGCTCAGACCATGGTCTTGAAACTAGATTCTCTCTTCCTATGTGAGTGCTCAGCTTTGGATGTTTCAGGGTGGTGGCCTTTTTCAAAGAAGTCTGAGACAGGTTTTGACTCCATCCTGGTACAAGACACAGCTTTGTTTCCTCACAAATCTTACCTAACCCTAGAAAAAAATAATGGATTCAATAACAAATTGAATAATAACAACAACAACAACAACAACAACAAAATGTCAGTATTGACAATTTACCAGTATATTTATGATTTATGCTCTTTGCATATGAAAATGGAATTGGAATTAAAACATGATGTGGAACAGTTCGTAATATGTTGAGCAATGTTTCATCCTGAATAAATGTTGCTACGTTCCACATAAGGATTTAAGCATAATTTTTTTTTTTTTTCATTCCCAATATTTTTTTCAAAGTCTGAAGATACTTTAAGATACCTCTTCCCCTTCAAACACCTTCTTAGTGAAGATTGAATGTATATTCTTGACTTCTAAATCATACAACATTTTGATTCCTTCTCTTAAAACTTTTCCCCATGTAAGTCATATCTTAAATATGAGTTTAGAAAAAGTTCAGCATTCCAAGAGTACCTTAAAAAAGGCATGAGCGTCATTCTTCTGCCAGGGATTTCGTGTATCTGGGCAGATTACAATGGACTTAATGTGCACGATGAAATTGTATTATAGCCATGCATTTTGTATTACATTGTTACTTATATGTCTCCTATCACTTCTTCTTCCCAGTTAACATTCTCCTCATTTACACCTCGAGACTGTTATCCCTCAGGAGATTATTTTCCAGTTTTCATAGAGCAACATGTTCAAATAATTAGAATCACCAGTTTTTCATACTCCTCATTTTTAATAGAGCAAAACCTAGAGTTGGTTCAGTTATACTTGGCTGCAACCCTCTAGCAAAAAAAGAGTAAAAAACATTTAACTCTTTCAGTACCTTATACCTACCCCATTAGGATTCCACTGAATGAAAGTCTTTAGCAAAAGCCAAAGACTTGGAAGTCAGCTCTCACCTCCTCGGTGCTCTGGGAACAGGCATAGGCCAACAAAAGGCACTTTTGTTAATCCCTGCATCCTATCACCCATCTTCTTTTAATCTCAAACTCTCCTGCAGAGACTTGGCTGTATTCTGGCTTCCTACCGTCCGATAACTTTTCATGTGTATCAAGGTATTCTCTGTTTAGCACTATTGAGGCTCTTGTTTTTCTGGCAGCTTAGTGTGGAAGAATTGTTGGAAGGAATTAGGTGCAGGGAACCTTTTGAACCTTACAATATGTGACTTTATGTTTGTCCTGTGCTACTACAGTTGATACTGAGAGACATTTCATTCCTATTTACTCAGCTTTCTATATTTATTTCCCTTCTAATGAGATGGATGCACACGGGGGGTTGTGGGGCGGGGGAGATGAGGGATCCTTTCCCTGCTACCTGCTGACTGTATACTGCAGCTGCTCACCCTGGGTAGCGCTGAGCACCCAGTACCCCAGGGACGGACTTACCTCCTAACGATGAGTACCACAGATGGCTCTGCTTTGTGGAGGCACAAACTCTTCTAGTCAAACATCAGTAGCAACCCCTCATAGAGGGGAAGTGGATTTTTTTCCAATAAGGAGACAATTTCTTCTTGTCCTGTCTTGGCAGTTTTGCTTCAGAGGAATTAGTTGCAGATTTTCTGGGAAAGGTTTTGTTTGGTTTGGTTTGGTTTTAAGAGCTTTTCCCTTGTTCCTAAGAATGCACAGATAGATCATCCAACCAAAGCTATTGTTCCCTTCTTCGGATTATTTATTTGAGGCTGCTGGGAGAATTGATGTTAAAAGCTGGAATTAAATTATCTGGCTTTTGCTTTCTGTAGATCCCAGCCTTAGAGAGCATCCTAGGACAGAATAGGTCACACGTAACCCTATACTATTCCAAGAAACAAAGGAAATGCATGATTCAGATGAGTAAGTGCTTTAATGATTTCTGGTTGAGACATGCTGCTGTTCATAGTTTTTTTCATCTTCCAAGGGATGATAAACAGGTTTTTGAAACTGGCAATTGAAGGGAAACTTAGAAGAGCTTTTAGCTGAGAAGGTAAGACTGCATTAAGTACAGCCTTGGTAGAAGACAATACAGGGAGCTATGATCAAGGATAGAAAAGCTAAATTTAGCCCATTCCCTTCAAATTTTTATCTGCGATCAAGGTCTTATTGTTAATAGTTGCCTTTCTTTGTGCTAAGTCATGCAGTTTAAGTTATGTTCTTCTATTTAGAAAGAAGGAATGGAAGAAGAAAGATGGAAATGTTCGGTGCTTTTACAGACACATATAAAATATAAGCAAATAGAGATAGTTGGGTATACTCAGTTCCACAGCACTCAAGCAAAGAGAACATACAAGACAGGCATCCTGAGCAGGTTTTTAACACAAAAATCCTTCTTCTTAGAAAGACTTCTCTAAGATGTTTTCTTAAGCTATAGATTGAATATATACAGAGCTTGTTGCTACAGTATAACACATAAAAAGGAAACCAGCTACCACCACTTCTGGCCTAGGAGCTAAATACTTGGAGAGGGCTGTGAATCACTACATTTGATTCCAACAGGAATCCTGTGACAAGCTGCATTCCCATATAGTACATGAATATGGATCTTAATGTTTATTTTCATGCAATGCCTTAGTTTAGCATAATAAAGAGATATTGGGTTAAGTTACAGTATCTAGTACTAAGTTACAAAGGTGGTGGTTCTCTTAAATGCCTCTGCATCTGAAAAACTGGGGAACTATGTAACAGCTGTGGTAAGGAAAACCTGAACTAGCCAGTTACATAAAAAGAGAAGAGTCTTTGTGCAGCTGCATCTACTTATGTACCAGTAACACAGAAGAGAAACCTGTAATAATTTAGGGAAGACTATGAAGAATGTTAGCTTTGTTTGCTGACAAGCTATCAAATAACTGATAACAGCCGGATAAAACGAATATGACTTCTTTCAATTTTATTTATTTAATTATTTATTTTTCCAGTGTAGCCTTTACTGAAAAATGTTAAACATGGCTTCCTTGAGTTCCTTGTCCTCTGCTATTTTGAAGCTCAGAATTAACCTGGCTTCACTGCTTATCTCTTCTCTCCTTGGTTGAATGTAGAGCTTTTATCACTTTTCTACAGTGAATATTTTCCAAAGTAAATTCAGGGTTGCTTTCAACAAATATTTAATTGTGTGACTGAAATACATTTTATGCAAACATCATAGATGATACTATTCAAGTGAATAGATATAGAATGTAATGTAAAAACTGATGTATTAAATTAACTTATATTTAAATATCCATGAGGAAAAATGAATTATCCATCCAATGCTCTTTTCAACAGATTTTGTATTCTCTGATAAAAACTAACAAATCCCACTAACGTTTCTGACAAGGGATTTGAGGGATTTTGTTAAAGAAACATGTCTTTACATCTTGAAGTACAGACCCATGACTCCTAACCTTGCCTTCCCCATTAATTTCTCCCACAAATATTTTCAAAATATTATAACCTGTGTTTCTTCTCTGTAATTATTTACTATATGCAGAAATTTCATCTCAAGGGAATTTGAATGATTCAGGTATCTAGACTTTATTTTCTTATAATTTTAATGCCATTAATTTGATATTTTCTTTATTACTTACAATAGAGCTGTATGGATCCAGTTATTCAATAAGGCAGTCTGAAATCACCAAAAGCTTGCTGAAGTTAGGGAACTGGAAGAAACTTACCTGAAAAGGTGCTGCACACCCATCACATCAAACTGATCCCAATGCTCACTCTCTTCCAGTGATGGCTTTCAACTTCCAGGTCTGTTTTTTTTAAAAGCTTTGCTCAAGTTCTACACAATTTCAGATGATTTTAATTCTAATTGTTTAAGAACAGGTTTATGGTTTTTATGTTTACGTATTATTGCAGCCAAGTTGCAAAAGATGTTTGTTTATTTACTGTAAGAAAATTGAGATGGCTTTTGTATATTTTAAGTAGGTAAAGGTCATGAGTGCTTGTAAATGATACACTATCCTGTACTATTCAGTCAAACACCACTTGATAGCATTTCATTCTTTACACAGTTCAACTCTTCACTTACCTTTCATGTCCTGATTCTGCCAAAGTAATGCCTTTTTTAATTCGCATGTGAGAAAAACACATAATTTTCAGTTTTAACCAGATTTTTTTAAAACCAAAATAACTCAGTCTGCCATTCCTTCCGAATGAATTTGTCAGGCTGCAAGGTGATCTGCAGAGTTAAAATGTGGAAATAAAACAGTCTTATAAATTCATGTACAAGATGTTCCAAGAATGCAGTCAAAGCTCAGAAGAGAAGGAGACAAAGAGGACTGGTGAAGGATAAAACACTGTGCAGACTCATTTGCAGTTTCTACAGTGAACGCCTTTATGTGCCTGGTGCCTTTCCACTCCTTCTCAAAAGTGTAAGACTTCCAGGAGAGAGTGAACTTTAAATTATTTTTGGCTTTTCTTACAAGGAGAAAGTTACTAGTAGCTACAGCAAAAAGAACTAGTGATTTAAAACTAATTTCAAAATACTTGCTTTTCCTTTTACTCCTTAAAAGCAAGACTTTTGTTTTACAGAATAACTAGATATTTATTTCTGTCTCTGGTTTACAGACTGGATTACAGGAACATAAAGAATTCAATTTGTTAAGACTTCCACAACAAATCTGTAGCCAAGGCAGAAACAGAAGCCTGGGTTCTTCAGGCCAAAATCTAACAATTAGATTTGCTGTGTGATTTTGCTGATATATATATATGTGATAGCTCACGGTTTTTGAACAGATAACATTCTGGATAGTCAGAAAGCAGCCCAAGTAGAAGCTGAGTCATTTCTAGGTTATATTTTTAACTGATGCCATCATCTCACCATTCACTCCACCCAGCATCAGTTTGGCTGTACATTTCTTTTGCAGCCCATCCATTTTCTTCTACTCTATTGTTGTCAGAGAGGATTTCTAAGCTGGTCCGCAATATCCTTCTCTACTGAATGCAAATCTCTCATGATATTCTAACACACCACTTAGGAGAAACTGGCAACCTAAGAGCAACATAAGAGGCAGTTAGAAATCATTTATAACTAAATACAATTCTGACTGTAGAAGCAAATTATGCCAAAGACAATATATGTATACTAGATGGCTCCTTAATAAGCATGTTGATAGTACGGTCCAAAGATGCTTACTTCCATGCTGACTGTTGTTACCATTAATGCAGTGGGAAACTATACCAGCCATAAAAATGGGGAGGTTATCAGTTCCAAAACATTTAATGAAGTTTCATAATTAAAGAAGACAAGGATAACAACAAAGACAGATAATGCCAATGAAAGCAGAGAGACTGAACAGAATGGCAGGGTTTTCTAGCTGTCAAGAAATTATGAGTGTTGACTAATACAACTGTATGTTGCAGCACAGTGCTAAATGGAAAAACACCCTTCAGACACTGGTGTTGAATCTCACAGGAGTCCATTCCAATCCTTGCATAATAAAATGAGGAAACTTTACTGCACTAAACCAAGAACAGATACATTTAGCAAAATGATTTAATGGTTTCTCTAAAAAACAAACAAACAAAAACAAACAAACAAACAAAAAACCAACCAACCAATGAACTAACCAACCAAACCAACAACAACAAAAAAGAAACAAACAGCCAGAGCATTGGCTTTTCACCAAGCAGTTCAACCTACAAAAAGGGGAATCGTAGCTACACTGCCCTGGGAACTCTGACTCACAGTGTCACACGTCCTCCTTTTTCCAGAGGGGAAACAGTTTGCACCACCCTTTTTCCTGGCACAGCCTGCTTCCTCCTCTTTGGCTCTGGGTGCAGCCCAGCCCACTGATCCGTGAGACCACGGCTCTCTACTTTCTTTGCCCACTTCAGAAAGAGGATGGATCCGTCCACCAACATCTCCTTGCTGTCTCATACAGAACAGCAGGTAGTCCTTACTCTTCTGTGCAGGCATTCAAAGGGGCTCACAAAAGGATTTCAAATATTTGTGCAAATGTTGACATTCCGGATGATGTTTTATCTTCTTAAAATAAATCAAATGTTACTAATTCGACCAGTTCTTTAGTGAGTTTACTGTAACCTCTTGGCACATTTTCAGCAACTTCAACACAGTGAAAACTTCTATTATTCATCTTATCTCAAAAATACTGTTAAGGTTGCCAGAAAAGGTGCACTTACCACTTAAATGCATCAAGTATGGTTGATGACTCTGAATGTATAGACAAGGCTTTATGCTAGCCCTCCCAAAGCTGACCATCAGTTCTGATTTACTGTTTTCTTCTCCTGTCCATTCATGGAATGGATTAAATTGAAGGGCACACTCTGATGGACTGATGGACTGCAAGGAGAACTAATAAAGATTTGGGAATAGACTAAGATGTAATTTTTTTTTTTTTTTTTTTTTTTGGGAATACACACAGCAGAAGAGCAGAAGAGCTAGGACAGTAGTTGTGTCCATCACCTGAAATAGCATGTGGGATAAAAGGGAACATCACAAACAAAGTTAGAGGACGCTGTCATCACTAACACTAAAACAGAGGAACATGTACCATGGTAATTTTACTCATAGTTTTACTGCTCCTTTTACCATCTTAAGAAAACTCACAACTGGTTAAATGGCAGAGCCTTCCCAAGATCCTGAAGAATTCTGTATCTGTGAAGTGTGCACTAGATGCTTTTGGGGAAAAAAATGCAGGAAATAAACTTGGCAGGCAAACATGCTTTAAGAGTAGAAAGAAGCTGTGATTGAGAAAGGATAGGTTCTCTGTATGTGAAAAGAGAGACTTGTTTCTCCAAAGAGGCAACTGAATTTGTTGGAGGAAGTAACGAACAGAGAAAAAAAAAAAAATATATATATATATATATATATAAAGTAAAGAAAATGTGCTACTTATCTATGGAAGCCCACGAAAACAAACAAACAAACAAACAACAACAACAACAAAAAAACATCTTCTGGATCTTGACAATGTTATTTGGAAAATTCCCTCTCCATTGTGGTTGGGGCACCTTAATGCCCCCTTCACTTCTCTCTAGTCACCTAACAGAGTGTGATCCAGGTCCATAACAGATCTCTTCATCTGGTCCCTAATTCTGTAAGTTGGACCTCAACCCCTGCAGATTTTATCCCTCTCTTCGTGTTCTCCTCATACTCGAAGCACTGGAAAAAGTACTGCAATTAGAGCCAGATCCCTTGGTTCTCTGGAATAGCACTCTGTCCAAAACTAGTTTCAAGCAGCATGTAACTGTCCTTCACTTTCCTGGAGGAAAGAATTCACTCCACTGCCTTTTTCTTCTGCCCTACTCCTTCATGAGTCCTCTTGAGATCTCTCTTCCTCCCTCCAATCTGCTGGTTTATGTAGTGAGTAAAACTGGGGACAGATCAAATGTGTATGGTGCTCCCCTCCAGCAAATACACCGTCATTGCCTCTGTACCTCAGAGCTAAACTGCTGTGACAACGCAGTTGTAACTGAGTTCCCAGTCCACTCGGAGGCTGAGGTTGTTACAAGATGTACCACTTCATTAAGCAGGGTATTTTACTGTGAGCGAGAGAGCTAGTACTTTCTGTTCTGCAAAAGCTGGTTGAGGATTACGGCCAAAGATTCAGAAGTATTTCTTTAAATACATGAATCTCTAGCTGGCCCATGACTTATTTTCATGAGGCTGTGCTTTCTCCTGTATTGTGCTACCTCACAGCTGTCAATTTTAGGTTAGAGACTTTTAGCTGAAAGACTTCGAGACATCATGAAGTATCAAAAGAGACAATGAAAAAAAAGAATTAATTCACAGAATGGTTTGGGTTGGAAGGAACATTAAAGCCCATCCACTTCCAACCCCCTGCCATGGGCAGGGACACCTCCCACCAGACCAGGTTGCCCAAAGCCCCATCCAGCCTGGCCTTAAACACCTCCAGGAATGGCGCATCCACAGCTTCTCTGGGCAGCTTATGCCAGGGCCTCACCACTCCCTTAATGAAGAATTTCTTCCTTATATTTAATCTAAACCTACCCTCTTTTTGTTTAAAAGTGCTACCCCTTG
This sequence comes from Nettapus auritus, assembly GCA_011076525.1. Classification (NCBI taxonomy): domain Eukaryota; kingdom Metazoa; phylum Chordata; class Aves; order Anseriformes; family Anatidae; genus Nettapus; species Nettapus auritus. Next base: position 94,195,120 of record CM021766.1, on the reverse strand, counting down.
TTCTGTCAAACCATTATCATTTGTCCCCTTGATTCTCATGGTGTGCTTTACTTATGAAGTGCTAAAGCTATCACATAGCATAATGGCAATCTAAAAGATACAAAGTGTATGACTTATCCTGATACATATTTATCCTTATATATAATTCCTTTATCAACGTAATGTTAAAGGGGCCTTATCAGAGTCAAATATTTGCATGTCTCAGAGCCCTGCTAAGGGCTTTCACTGAGACAGCTTCACAAAGTTGATGAAGTTGAAAGTATTTAATGGGATGACAGATTTAACAGATTTGGAATTGCCACTGATAAATACACTTACAGCAATAGCATTAATATATGATAATAGTGCTACCAAAATGCTATCTCACCAAAGGGTGAATGCACAGAATTTACCAAGGTGTCCCTGCCTTGGTGGAGGAGCACAGCCCATCAACTGCCTCTTCTAGGTTTCCAACCTCTTCTTTCTCCCCACCCCGCTTCTTTTTTCCTCAGTCCTTTTTTTTCCCCTAACACTAACTTTAACACTCACTTCTAATACTCTTTTATATCCTAACCTTATCTCTTCCCCCTCCCCCCCACCCCCAAGAGACTTCTTGCATGATTTGGGTGGGTGAAGAGTCAAGTACTACAGTCATATATGTTTAGCATGTACCTCATTAAGCTCTTTACCATATCCAGGGGTGTTATCATTAATAATCATCTACTATTCATTTACTATTCATTTACTATTCATTTTACACATAATGAAGCAAAAGGTTTCACTCTGAGCACGGTGGCCTTCAAGATTCTGTTCTGCTGCTGAAACAGGGCCATCCCAACACCACAAGACTTTCTTCTTTGGCAGACTCTCATACCAAGCTTGCAGATCCCCGCTCACAAAGTTTGTTTAAGAGATAAGGAGGAGCAGGCTGCTCAGCTCCCCTTTGCCCAAGGCCAGTGCTTATCAGTGACACTAAACCTGCCCATTCTCCACAAGCAATATTCCATTGCTGTTATCTATGCAGGAAGTTGATATCAATGACACTCTCAAAATCTCAGAATCTTGCTTCTGTTGTTTCCTTGGAAGGGGAAAATCTCTTTTTTCTTTTTTTTAAAAAAACTTTTCCTTCCAGCTTATACATCCTGTGGGCAGATCACTAAAATATACCATGGATATGGCAATGACTTCAGAGTTACTGCTTCCCAAGTTAAGCTGTAAAATTTTTGACATGCTCCATAAAAATGTCTTGTAAGTTTTTCTTGTACTGCTTATTTTCATTATAAATTGCTTCGTAATTTCATCATGAACATAAAAGGAAAAATCAAAGTAAAAACTGTGCACAATATAAGCTGTACTTGGCAGCTGCACTGGGTAATATATATGACAGAAAAATGGAAACAGAAAAATTAATAGGCAGTGGATATGAACATGAACTATGTCAGAGTTGTTCTAAATCAGTAACATTTGACAAAAGATTTCTTCTCCAAATATAACTTTCAAATTATTGGGTATCCATCATGATAGTAAAAATTATCGTTCCTTGAATATCTTTTTGAAAGAGAATGTAGAGATTAAAGGAAAATTATCAATTTTACTTATGCACAAACCAAATTACTTCCCAGCTAAGCTCCAATGGTAAAACACATCTAGAAAAACATTTCTTTCTCAATGTACTCCAAAAAAAAATAAAAATCATTAGGAGATTTAACATGTGGTTGACTTGAATTGAGACAGCTTGTCTTGAAATATTTTTATTTCTTAGTTCAAATTAGTCTCAGTTAGGCAGTCTCCCTTCTCGTTAAGCTGATGTAATGCGCTGTAGGAGCCATGGGCAACTGCAAAGGCAATATGAGCAGGGAGTTCAGGCCGTTGAGAAGAACAGGAACACTACTCGCACCTTAGGTACCAAAGTAAGGCCAAGGGACAAGTTAATTTCAAGCCAAGACAGATTTATGTGTTTTTACATTTCTAAACCAAAAATGTCTAATTGAAAATGACTAAGTCAGTATTTTGGCTTTGGGGTATTCAAGATGAAATCATCCATTTTTCAAGAGTGGAATTCCCAGGAACTACAAATTCTCATTTATAATATACTAGAAACTAAAATATGCAGCAGACCTCTTAAATACCTTTTACAAGAACAGTTAACTAAGAACAACCTCCCATTTAGGCTTCAGCTCTACAGGTCACAGGGGCACAAGTGTAATAGGTTTACAAATTACTAAAATGCTAGTGCTGATTCAGAGGATTTATTTCAGAACTGTGAAAGTTTTGGGGTCATGAGCAGCTGGGCTGTCATACCAGTACTCTGCCAGTACCGTGGAGATCAGGGTGACATGAGAACTTGGGCTGAGATAAAACAACAGGTCATGGTATAAAGCAGTGGACTAGGACACATGGAGTCAGGATTCCAGTTCTGCCTCCTTAGGGTTGGCTGTTTGCTGGATTCCAAAGCCTATATTTTATTTATAGAAAGATAAATTTCATATCCAAGATGGTGACAATCAGCATGCCTTGTTTGTCAGAAGAAGCTAGCAGTACTCCACGCACAGCAGATCCCAGGGGGTCCCAGAGTATTTAGGAAAAGTGCATCAGCAAAGAATTTCTGTCATTGCTACAAACAAAAGAATCCCATCAAAATAATTTTCACAGTTTAGAGTATATTCATTCTTAATTTAGCCCTACGGATTTCTTCATTTTCTCCAACAAGAAAGGAGAGGAGAGGAGAGGAGAGGAGAGGCACTGAAATGGGTTGAGGGAAAAAATATTCAGATGTGAATATAAGCACCTTCCTTTTAGTGTTCTTCAGAAACATTAATACCTCAGGGTCACTGAATGAGCAGTGAGACTTTTGAGACATATCTGCAGGTAGGTGTGGCTGTTCACTCAACTCTTGCTCAAGTTTTGGCCTAACACACAGCTCATGCTAAAACCTGACATGCTGGGAGCAGAGCCATCACCAGAGAGAAACACAAGGGGCAGGAAGAGATAAGGGCCATCCTGCAGCCGTTAACACCTGCAGCCATCATCTCCTGCATTTTTGCAGCAGTCCCCATGGGCAGTTTCTCCCAGCTCCACTGACTTACGGCAGTGCTACATACCCCAGGTCCAAGCTGCAAGGTATGGCAGCTCACCCGAAAGATGCTGGAGCTGACCCAAGAGCAGTAGGATTGCTGAGGCTTTCACATTCCCCAGTGTGATACGGGGGATACCAGCACCAGGAGGGAGGAGGAGGATGGATCAGCACTCTTGGCTGGGGAATGCCTTGCCCCCAGGCACAGGAATGTGAAGCTCTGGATTAGTGTGATAATGAAGTAGTGAATTAGAAACGTAATAAGGTAGGCTAGTCCATTAAAAACAGATTTGTCCTTGTTTGAATTTCACCTAATGAGCTCATGAACTCAAATTTGATTCACAGAGTACGTTGTTCTGGAAATGTGAGAGGTCCAAACAAACTGTGTCATTAGGAACTGGCACAGTGTGGTGGAAAGAGACAGGCTGCCTTTGTTTTCATGTTGGGGGTGTTGTTATTGGTTGACTGGTTTGACTTTGCATTGATTATTCTTGCCATTTTTATTTACTTATTTGTTTGATTGTTTCTTCTAGTGTCCATCAGCATTTTTTCTCAGGTATTTTTGTCACTTCACTACATTAAGTTTATTGGTGTTTTATGACAACATAATTTGCTACTGTCAGGTTATTCTGCACAAACCCACTGAAAAAATTCCATGCATTCCCCATGCTCTCATTCCCCTTGACTCACACCATGTAATTGTTTTTATGGATTTAAATGGAATTTCTTCAGAAAAAGGGACAACACAGCATGGGAAGATGTAATAGGAAATAATGTGACCTTACAGTGATTGGGGTACTGTCTTTTTTTTTTTTTTTTTCCAAATAATTTTTTGTTGCTGTATTTCTGGGGTTCCGGATAGGATACCAGATGCTTCAAATTTCCAGGGAATCACTGTAGAGTACATACTTATTTTTGACATTTCTGGAATTAGTGTTGACTAGTCAGGGGACTAAGGCTTTTGTAAAGGGTCCTGACATTTTACTTTGCGGAATACTTTAACCAGTGCTGTGTTCTCTTTTACATTAAAACACAAACATCTTGAACTATTTGTACCTCAGAGATTAAAGAGTAAATAAACTACTGAAAGATGAGGTACTTAACATTGCTCTGACAGAGAAAGGAAACAATCACAGGTTTCTGGGCTCTTTTGGGACAAGGCACTGGGACACTGAGGAGAGGCATGAGTACTTTCCAAGCACCCACTAATTTATGCATCCGGATAATTTTCCCTATTTTGTTTTTTCATATTAATTCTCAGACTGTCATGTCTTAGTATTCTTGTCCCCTTTTGAAAATTCTTACAGTAGCGTAAATCATGTAAATGCCATTTTGGGGTAAGGCTTGCCTCGTCAATGATGATTTTAAAGATTGTTTAATGTATTTTGATAAGATTCTAACATACTTCCTCCTACCATTTAATAATTAATCTTAAACCTAAGTTAAAGATAAATGACATCTCAGACAATAAGTGGCAATTTTAAAGCAGCATTTGAGTATCTGTTTTAACAGTACTGTTCCAGTCTAAGTGCTGCTTTTAGAATCCCAGATTTTTTCCTTAAAGGCCTTACTGCTAATTTCCTGTTGTGTCATATTGTCATCTTTCTTGTTCTACAGAAATAAATCATCTTCATATAACTGGCTTCTGGCAGGACACTGACAATGTTTAAGAAGGATCTCCAGGTTGGAGCATTACTATTTATCATTGTCTCTTGCCTTGATGACTGATATTGCTGATTAGTTGAATGGATGGCATAACTATTCAAAGCACCAGGAATAGTAAGTGTGAAATCACTCATCACCCAGGAGACATGCAGAGACTGCTCTTCTTTCATACTGATACAGCTGAGATGTGAAGTTAGGATTTCTGCAGGTGGTGCTCAGCTAAGACAGTTTCAGTAGTCCTCTACTCTGCTTTAGTTGCCGCTGAATGGTATTTAGATGTTTCCCAGTCTGCTAGAGATAAATGCCCCTAAATCCTGCCTATTAAACTTATGTTTTCATGGCTCCTGAACCTGGATTAAGGTTTTGTTGTTTTGTTTTGTTTTGTTTTTCATCTTGCATAACTCATTAGGGGAGAAAAAAGTGAACAGCTACGGTGACTAAACCAGGCCAGTAACAGAGCAGCTCTGCTGACAGAGTGGAGCAGCTAGAGGCAGCAACCTCTTGATGTGAATACTCAGCAGCAGTGACAGCCTGCTTATGCCTGTGGGGCCATCCGTATACTCTACCATTAACGGTTTCTAACAGCTCCTGTTGCTTGCATAAAATAAAATGTTTGCTGGTAGATAACTTACAATCCTTCCTGTGTGGTTAGACTGAGGTCATTTTAATGAAGTATAAGAAAGCAGGAAAAGATGTAGGTCTTGGGTCCTGGAGTACAGACTCTGACCTAAATTTGAGTTGTCTGAAGGCATGCTATCCATCAGAATATGAAAAGTGCAATGTTTATGTCACAGCTGAGCAGTTTTAGCTGCACTTATTTTTCTTGTACTTCAAGTGCATAATAATGCAAGCACAGCTGAGGACAAGTCAGACACAAGCTTTATGAGCACGGTGAGAGCACATGTGGACAGCATCTCCCTCTCTGCTTCTCATCACTGCCCCGTGATGGCAGAGACCCAACCTATACACTGTTTTGAGAAAAAAAAAAAAAAAGAAAGTGGTGAGGAAAACCAACCATTGCAATGTTAACAAGGCCAGGTACCCTGGTACTCTGGGAAGGCACCAAGCAGTGGCTATGTGGCAGTGTGGGGAGATGGCTTGGTGCCACTCGTGGCAGTGTTAGCTCATATGTGGTGAGTGGAAGTAGTCATGGACTGCTAGCTTTTGTTTGAAAGAGATTTTAGTTAGGATAACTTCTCAGCCAGACCTCCCAAAGCTTAAATACTGCTAATTTTACTACCACAGCCTCTTGTCTTCACTGATCTGGGTAATACAGTGGCAGTTGTGCTGAACTGCTCTCTCAATGGCAAGTGATTTTAGAGAGCCTTCTCAGGGTTTAGGAGGTTGTGGGTTAAATCCCCCAGAAGTTGGTGCTGTTCTCTTCTGAAACTGGAATTAAAAATGAAATTGCCATTTTCTCATAGGGTAAAACAGCTTCTCTTGAAGATGTTGGGAATCTGCCACAAGGTCTATGCAGCAGCTGTTGTGAAGTAGGGGGAAATGGTAAGAGAGCTGGAAATTGAGACCAACAGCTGCATAATTATTTTTTTACAGCTGTCTCATGCCTTTTTTCTTTGATACGCATCTTTCATTTTTTGTGATAGTTATGAACTATTTCTCATGACAAAGAGTCACTTCTGGGTCTGGGGCATGGGGTGAACACTCGTGAGTGACAAGAGGATTGCCTGCTCTTTTGTGATGTGCTGCCTGGTGAGCAGTTCCACTGGGTTGAAAGAAAACAGTGACTTTGCTTTGGAAAATGAGTGTAAGAAATAGTAATTGCACTTTTGGAAGACCCCTGGTAGTTGATACTACTGCAGAAGATTTGGGAGGGTGCAAAGGAAGGGAGGAGTGAGCCAGGCTCCTTTCAGTGGTGCCCGGTGCCAGGACAAGAGGCAGTGGGCACAAACTGGGACAGAGGTTCTGTATGAACAACAGGCAGTCCTTCTGTGCTGTGCAGGTGACGGAGCACTGGCACAGGCTGCCCAGAGAGGCTGTGGAGTCTCCTCCTTGGAGATCTTTAGAAGCTGCCTGGACTTCGCCCTGTGCGGTCTGCTCTGGGTGTCCCTGCTGGAGCAGGGGTGGGACCAGGTGGCCTCCAGAGGGCCCTGCCAGCCTCAGCCATGCTGTGAGTGTGATTCTGTCGGTGAGAAATTAAGTGCAGCCACCCCCAGTCCTACATCTGAAAATGTACACCATTCGGTAAGATCCTAATGGAAAGCTACTAACTCCTGAACGCAAAAGTAAAGTTCTCATCCTCACCTCCCAGGTATCGCTCAGTTAAGGTAACAACCATGCCAGGACAGAAGTATTCAGATCACTCTGATCTCCAAGTATTGCAGCCCATATGTCTTTTCTACATGTAACCTCTCTCTCCTCCCTTGTTGACAGAATTTTCAGGCAAGATTAAAGAAGTCTGGTCTTTGTAAGAGCAATTGAAATGCTGTGATCACCTCTGGAAGGGAGGAAAGAGGATAACTATTCAAAAAATGTCAGAAAATGTTTTAAGCAGGAACTCTGTAAGCTTTAGGTGTATGTTCACAGTTCCCTCAGATTTATAATCCTCTACTGAATCTTTCAATATATATTATTTTTTATACATATTATAAAACAAAGCAATGCCAGCCTTCTGTCACTCTTCAGCCCTTCAATCATACTTATGACATGCTGAAAATTGATATTTTTTCCACAGGAGGTGGCTAGAAATTCGTTTACTGATACCAACATGTGAAGTCAGGTCTCTGAGAGCTGAGGTATGTTATTGAATTAATCCCTTCTCACACCTTGTGCTTTGTTCTGATGTGTTTTCAGATAAGAGTTACCATTATGACAAAAGAATTTGTCATCTGTTCTTTGCCATAACACCATCTGCACAGAACGTGTCACTTCAGAAACCTCGGCATATAAAATGAAGCTGCTCAAGGGTTACACAATTAAAAACAACAAAAAAGAGAGATTTTAACATACTGTAAATGAAATAAAAGTCACATTCTATTACCAATGGCAGTTTGCCATCGTCAATACCTTCATCATCTTTAAACAATTCAAAGGTTGCATTTGAGAAATCCTCACCTAACATACAGAAGAAACTTACAGAAACTGGAAAACATGTAGGAAAAGCATTCAGATTTCTTTCAATGGCACGGTACAAACACTTTCAGTGAATAAGACTCAGAATATTTGTGTATTCTGCTGACAAGGTGATACATATCCCAAAATTCCTGAACTTTTTGGTCTCTGAGAGATTTTTATGTAACTTTTCAAATCAAGAGTTATCAGTAACATTCTTTGTTGTATTACACAGTATATGATCTGAGCAGGCAGATGGGAGCAAGTATGCTTCAATTTATTCACACAGATACTACAATATTCCCCTTGTAAACCTGTATTAAACATGACTATAATAACTATGTTCATTCCAATTATCTAAAGTATCAAAGGCTACTGAGAAAAGCATGTCCTTTTCATCAAAGTCTTTAATTTTTTTCTCCTTTCATAACAGGAGCTAATATATTTTTCAAAGATGTAAAGCTTTCACACATCTCACACCCCCCAAGTTATAGGTAAAAGTCACCCACTTCAGATTAAATACTCTACTGTCACAATATTGCCTTCTTTGGTTGGCATACTTTGATTGCTTCTGTAGCAGTCACTTCTGCCTTTTCTCCTTCTTACGAACAAAACAAGCTGTTTATCAGGAGAAATGCTGGGACAGATTTTATGTTTTTTCTCTTTTAACTTGCTACCTGATGTCTGACAATCTAGCATGAAGAATTGGAAAACTATTGTCTTTTTTTGATCTATGTAGAATTATTCTACAGTGAAAATGTGTCTTTTATTTTGCTATGAGAAGTTTTAATCATCTTTAAAGTCATGGTCCTCATGTATACAGGTATATAGTTTATCAAAACAGAAATATGAGTGATGCAGCCAACCCTAACTCATCTCTTTAGTGCCTGTATATCTGTCCATTAAATAGGCAGGTGTCACATATAGCTGTATATGAGATTTTAAATGGACGGTATAGCATATTCTTTATAGAGAGTGGTTTTAGCTTTAGATACTGAGAGTAGAGCTTTTCTGGATGACACCTAATGCATCTTCTTACATTTCAGCAGCAGCTGAATTTGTTTCCATGTGAAGTTTACAAGCAAACTTATGAAATCTGGGATTCAGGATTTAGAAGTCTCTGTAGGAGTGAACATTCATCATATACCTCTCAGTCTTTGGAAAAGAGGAACAATTTCCATTTCAGGGTTTTTGGAAGATGTGCTTTACCTCTGCTGTCTCTGGATCTCACATGTGGCCTCTGTTCCTTCTGCTCAGAGGGAACCCAGATCTCTTTCCAGTTCCCTCAAAAGACCATAACTCTTATTTGTGCAGTGTATGTGGGAGAATATATCAGTGCCAAAGTAAACCCCTCAGTGACTGAAGTTCTCCTTTATTTATAGGATGCTGAACCTGTTATGAAACTTCCATAAAGCTTTGGTAAAGTCACAATTTAAATTATAGAAACCAGAGGGGATGGTTCTTTTCTGCCTTCCCCACAGTACTCAACATTTGCAATAACACATATTAGCCATCAAATATCATAAGTATTTTCCTTTCATGTAGCCTGCATGAAGCCTTTGAAAGATTTCTTTTTTGCTTGCCATTTCCCTCTCTGGGTTACAGATGCAGAAATAAAAGTGTGGGAGAGCATCTGTCTTTAATTGGCAATGGCACAGATCAATACACCTTATATTTCAAGTCTACAGTTCAGGATAGCCACAGGAAAAAAAATAAATAAATAAAAAATAGAAAAGGTTATTTTTTTTCCTAGGCTTTGTCTTCAGATATTTTTACAAGATTTCATTCCCTCAGGCTAAACTCCAGCCTGAAACAAGGTTTAGTCAGCAATTAGATTGGCTGGTATTTTTTTGGCAAAGCTCATCCCAGTAGCATTTGACTGAGAGTTTCCTTTTTTTTTTTTTTTAATGGCCTTTTGACAAGTAAAATGAAAAAACAAAAACAAAAATAAAAACAAAAATAAAAACAAAAACAAAAACAGAAACAGAAAAGGGATGTACCTTAAAATTAAAGATAGAATGTACCCACGGTGAAAAAGTTCTTCTGCCAGGAGGAAGTGATGACATTTGTAGGGTCTCATCACCCTTTACAGACTTCAGTGCATCAGTTTGCCCTTTTTTTGACATTGTCCTTTAAACCTACTTCTTCTTTGCTAAGCCCAGACTGGTGCAGTGTCACTCCAAATGTGTTGTCATTAGTGCTATAATCCAGATCAGAATTGTGCTTTTAAGGTGATTCTCATGATTGTGTCCACTTACTGCACTTTGGTTTGCATCACAGACATGTTTGGAGTGCATGAACTAGGTCTTCCTAATGTTACTGAAAGGAACTTCCTTTTGGATGTAATTGAACCAAACATGTGCTTCAGGACCACATTAAATGTGCTTCAACCACTACTCATTCCAGGTTCCCAGGCAGAGTAAATTTTGTAATTGAGGAGGGAATGTGATGGGACACAGGTATTTAGCAGAAAAGAGTGCAGCATCCTTCTGTCCCCACTGGTATTGAGGTCATCTGCGGTAAAACAAAGGGACAGCTGGACATGTGCATCAGATATTTTCGGCATCTGGAGATCTCTTCTTGAAGAGATTGTAGAGCCCGCAACAAGAGCTGGGACCTCCAGCCAGGCCACAAGGGTTTCCCACAGCAATTCTTTCCCAGAACTGGTGATATAGAGGAGCTTGAACTTGCAGTGTGATCCTACCTCTGGCTGCTAGTGGCTTTGCAAGAGTCTGAAGATGATCACTTATAAGGGCTGGGAAATTAAAGCTAGCTTCACCTCTTTCAAAATACGGAGTCACTACTCTGGTTACGGGGGATGTGAGACCAGCCTGATTACAGGAGAAGAGGGATGATAAGAGCTCACTTGGACTTGATCCAGTCCAGCAACAGAGAGATGATGAAATCGAGCATTTCAAAACAAAATTACGCACAAGACAGCAAGCTGCGCCAAATGAACAAATTCTGCACCAAAATTTCAAACTCTGCCTAACTATGTGCATGCAGGAACAATTCTACATCAAAACAAATCTTTTTTTTTTTTTTTTTTTTGGTGTCTGAGTCAGAAGGCAATAGGATTTTCTCTGCAGAGATCTGCTTTTTTCTTCTCTAAAGAGAGAGGCAAGTTCTTGCAAAGATGGCATTTAATGAAAATCAGGAGAGCTGCTGGACCAAGAGATGCAAGAAGTGGGATTTCTTGCCCAGATAAGCCCATCGGGCTTAAAACCTATCACGAGGCTGTAGCAGAGCAGTGGGCTAAAAAGCAAATTGCCCTTTACAGCTTTTACAGGGCTAGATCAGGTAATTCCTATCCTGATACAGTGAAATGAAACAGCACGTTTCAGCCTTCAGTGCCACAGACAGGTTTTGTGGTATAGGGCTGTGTTTCTCAAAACCTCATTTGTTCCCGTTGGATGCATGAGGTTGGCACCTCCAGGCTATTAAGAGCCGAGGACTGTGTAAGTCTCAAATTTAATATGACTTCAAGGAGTTTGAGAAATCTCTCTTTGCCCATTCCTTGAGCAGGAATATCCACTAGTCCGTCTAGGTGCTTAATAAGTAACAGGCTCCTTATCGGGCTTACTTTCCTGAAACAAATTTCTGAAGGCAGACTCGTCCTGGTTTGTCTCTTCTGTTAATCTGTACTGCCCTGTTCACAGGCCTGGAGGGTTACCAACCCTCTCTGATCATATGTTAATGAGTCATTAGTAGTGACTGTCTGTTAACGTGAATAAATCACCCCTTCTTAGTCACTCTTTTTCCAAATAAAGAAATCTGCTCTGATAACAAAAACGATACAACCAGCCAAGAACAAACCCGATAAAATTAGAACAGTTCTTTCTCAGGCCTGCCATGAAAGCAACGCTTAGCCTGCTCTGACTGTGTCTGTCTGATCTTCCCTACAGCTTTCCCTACATTTTTTTTTTCCCTCCTTGTTTCATTTAAGTATACCTATTCATTTCCCTACACTTTGTGTCTAAGATTGCATAATTGCATTTCAGTAAGATTTTAATGTATTTGGATGGCTAGGAACAAAAGGTCGACACTTGTTAGCTGCGCAGCTTTACTGAACTGTGACTTTCCACCAGAAAACTGGCACAGGTTGTTTTAATTTTTTTTTTACAGTTTCATTAGCAAGGGGGAATTACCTCTTCACTTCTGGACAAGGTTAAATAGCTGACAACAGCTACAGGTTAAATATTAAGCCATTGGTCCTTCATTTCAAGTAAGAAATTGTAGTTGTTTTCAAAACCACTCGAAACTTCAGGCAGCATCTTGGCACTGGTGCAAGGAAAGACCACTTTTAATCAGCACGTCTTGAACCAGACTCTACTTTCTTGCACCTTCATACAACCTTGCAAGGGTAAGAAAGGCAGTATTTTGCCTGCCATATATTGTGGTCTAAAAACACAGCATAATTTTTTACCCATGTTCATTTGTGTTATATTCAGCAGGACTAACAATGCAATCACATGAGATGGCTGAACTGACTTCACAGTCTATTATTGCTAAAAAACAAACAAACAAACAACAACAACAAAAAAACAGGTCTTTTTCTTTTTCCTAAGTTAATTTCTGTCATTTCCATACACTCGGCTATCTCTTTAAAGGTCATATATTGCCACGTTTGCCCAGGGAAGATCTTGGGACCACTGGGGTGAGATGGAGGGCATCAGTGACAAAAAAAGAGGAGGAGGAGAGGAAGAAGTACTGCTCCTTTCAGCAGCCTTGAGCTGCAGGATCAGCATTGCCTATTTGATCAGCCTGGACCCTTGGTGGTCTGCACTTGATTGACAACAAATCAGTCTCCATAGTTAAGACATTTAGACCTATACTTACAAAACATGTGAGCTCCTGTTATTTTATTAAACTTTTAACTTCCCGCTGTTTTGATTGCTTTTTGGAGTTTGATAATGGTTAGGATCTACACCTTATTGAGTTTGGGTCTATGGGATTGCTGTTATGGTGGTAACCTTGACAATATGAACCAAGTTTATGTCACCCATTTGCTCCCAGCTTGCAATAATAGGTACCATAGGGGGTAAAAAAGTCATCTGCATTTCAAACAAGAACTATGAACTTCTGGAGTGCATGATTTTGACTTGTTTATTTATTTATTTATTCTAAGATAATTCTGAACTCAGTATTTGTACCCTAAAACCCACCAGTTTGTTGCATTTGGCCACCAGCCATTTCTTACCCCTTTGCATATCCAGGACATGCTTGCAGCTGATTTTCCCTTCCTGGTTTTCCTCAGATGGCATTTTGGGCTGCCTGAATTACAGCACATGACTCCTGAACTGCTACACCTTTACCTGAGTGAAAGCACATGCCCTAACTGGCTGCCCAGTCACACCACCAGCCCTGGATTGTAGCTCGGTCTGGCTTAGCTCTTGAAATGCCCTTGGGGATACGGTTCAGAGCAGACGCAAGAGACGCAGCCAGCATTTTTATAGGTGGCCACGAACCACATTCTGCATGCTGCATGGCTGGAATGAGCAAGTTATGCAAGCACAGAGGCTACAAAGCTGTGGTCAGTAGCTGTGAAGAGTGAGGGGATGTGTTTCTTTTTTTTTTTTTTTCTTTTTTTTTTTTTTTTAACTGCACTGAACACATGAAAGCTCCTAGTTCACATCAGCTCGAAGTTGCATACATTACCTTAATACCGTTGTGTTCAAATTTACCTTCTAAAGGACTGGAAAAGCTTAAGTGGCCTGGGGAGGCCAAGAGGAAATTTAAGAAGGTGAAATGCCTCATCTCATTTACACGGCCTCCCAAAACAAACGTGATACGGACAGTATAAGTCCTTCTAGTGTCTTTTAGCTCAAACAGAAAAAGATGCTTTCCACACATGAGCTTCAAACTTGTCCTGAGAAGAGAGAACTTCCAAGAGATGTTGTAACTGTGCAAAGACAGTTTGCAAGCTTTCCCCACTGGCACATCCCATGTTAGTGGTGCTGGCTGAGGAGTACCTGCCTGCACGTTAATGTGGCTGGAGCACTGCTGTGAGGCAGCACATGGGGAGAAGCTCTGGTCCAGACCTGACCAGTGCTGCTGCAGACTTTGTGTAGTGGGGAAAAAAAAGACTGAAAATTCACTCTTGTAATATTTTATAAATAACTTCTACTGTAGCTTTGATTTTGGTAGCAGGTACTTGGATATTAATATTAAATTCCTATTGAGGCCTCCTTTATACTGTGTTTTATAGACTCTGGTGCAAGTCTGATGAACCGTGAGAGATGAAGATGCACTTCTTTCCAAACTGTGAGGTACCTGTAATGTTTGCGTCAGCCTAGGTTCTGGGGTGGTGATCACAGCTATGTGGCTGCTTTTTACTAAGTAGTACTCTAATTCATTTAATAATGCAAATGCGGTCCCAGCAGTGCAGCTTTACTGCGTAATGACTAATCTCTGCCACAGCAGGGTGCTGAGAATGAGTTTCTCTGGGAAGCTGTGGGTATGCATAATGAACAGCTATCCCCAGTAAAGTCTTTTTAATCAGGAGTCCTTCTCAGATCAATTCAGTTAAATGAGGTTGCACTTTGTAAACACAATGGTTCGAGTCTTTGACTTGGGTAAAACACCACATATACTCAAGCCAGTCAACACTGAAACAAGTTGACATCCTGGCCCTAAGAGTTAATTTCTCTGCTCTCTGAAAAGAGTTAACTTTTCTGCTTCTTGACAAAAAATCCCACATAACTCTATAGTGTCCCCTGTTAACATACTTAGAATATGTTGTATTGCTTCATGTCTAATTTTCACTATAGCAACTTCTGAACACAAATCACAGCCAAGGTCAACGGATCTGTCTTGATATTTCAATCAAATTTGAAAAAGCAAAAAGACAAATGTTTCAAAGAGGTGTGTTTGCTATAGGTCTGAAGAAATCAGGTGAGAAAAGAGAGAGGCTGTATATACGGGAAGCATTCTGAGTGCACTTTTGAAGCAAATTTCCCAGTTGCCCACTCTTGCTGTGTGCCGTTTCATGTCACGGAGTGGTCTCAGTGTGTACAAATGGGATTCCTCTCAGATGCAACTCAACTGGGAGATGCTCTCCAGAATGGTTTTTAATGCACTTCAGTCTCATATGGGCATATAGTCTGTGGGACCAGGCTGAAAGCTCCCAGAAACATAGATAGCAGAGACTGTGATGTCCTGTGTATCTCTACAGACCCAGCACTATTTGTCTGCAGTTCCTTGCTAATACAGACAAGGCCATCAGTGCCCCCACCTTATTAGATGCTGGGGAAACCTAGTCCGCTGCCAGTGTGTCTTTGACAACTGCACCTCAGTGGGGAGATCAGATGGCTCCCAGTATAAATTCAGGCAAAAATATTGGTCAGACCAACAAATGTTCACAGGACTATGTGTTTAATAGAAACAGATACGCTTCCAAAGTTGTATTTATATAAGTACAATGGCTAGAACACTCTGGCCTGGGAGCATGGACCATTGCAGTTGTTCTTATGCATTAAAGTCACTTCAGCAATATATTTTTGTGTTTGGGAGCCTATATTCCCTCAAGGACTTGCAATTGAATGTTGTAGCATTATAATTAGACATGGGAATTGGTAAGTAAAAATGACAAATTTGCCTTTGAAGGCCATCCTGAATGTCAAGACCCATAACCGTTTAGAAATACAGGTTTAATTCAGGTATAATAGACTAATCTTTTATTCATAAGATCCAAATAAATAAACTTGTGTATCCTAATATGGCCCACTGACTTGACAAGATTTTGCAGGCTTACCCTGCATGCAGGTTTATCTTTTTGTTATTTCTCTTGTTAAGAACAAGGTAAGTTTCCAGCAAGAATAATAATCTAAATTCCAAAAACAGACAGACATGGGAGAGTAAGGTATTATTTTTTTTTTCCTTGTCTGTTTCTATGTAGGTTATAGAGGTCAGAGCACCAGTCACAAAAAATCGGGATGCGATTGTGGTTAAAGTCACTTTGTAAAGGAGGCTCGTGGCATCTTCTCACATTTTTTACCTTTTTTTAAAAAAAACTACATATTTAATGAAGTAAAAAAGATAAACTATTTTTATGCCAAAGATGCAAAGTAGATAAGTGGAATCTGCTAATAATTTCTGCCTACTTCTACCACCATTTGAGAATACTGTCTCCCTAGTATTTCATACCAAACAGGTTTTGTAAAAATCTAAGTCTTTAAATCTCATCCCTTCAGTTTTTTATCAAACACTATGTGTCTGGGAGAGGGAAACCCCACAGTGGAATATCACACAGGCTGTGAAGTTCTACTGTACATGCACAGATTTCCCTTTGGTGTGGAAACATTCCAATCTTGTCATGAAAATCAAGCATAGAAAATCTATTTATTCTGTTAAAAGTGTTTTTCTGCCTTTATGTTATGGCTATAATGACATTATAGCTGACTTATAATGACTCCTGGTTTACCTTCTGGGTTTCTTCTTCTGGTGCTTGATGGCAAACAGAAACCTGGGGACTGTTTCAGAAGGCCAGATCTTTTTTGCCTGAAGTTTTGACCAAGCCATCTGGAACTAGACTTCCTTCCTGTCATGCTATATGGGAGTGTATATGAGAACTACAGTGATATGTCACTTGATACAATGTGGTGTCAGTGGGCAGCAAGAAAATCTGTGAGGGACTACAAGATAATGCTAAGAGAAGAATTAATCATAGATTATAAACCTGTTTTTTTGACTTGCTGTAAAATTAAACATGGGATGTTCACAATAGGGAAAATCAGCTCATGAATAGAATTAGTTTTTGCATGTAAGAAAAACCATTATCCATTTATTTAAATGTGGAAAAAAAATATGAGAGAGAAAGGGAAATTATTTCTAGTTCCCCCATTCAGTCTTTCTGCCTACCTAATCTGAGAGACTTTCAAGGGAAAATAGACTTAAAATTGCTATTCTGTGAATGTGATAATTGATAAACTGGTCTCAATTTAATAACCAGTCTTAGCTATCTGAAAATGAAATAGGGTGTAAGGGATATTTCTCATAAAGAGATCACATGAATTTTGCCACTGGAGTTAAGAGAGCTAAATTAATTTGTTTGGAAAAGTGTCAGCCAGTGCAGAATGATTTGTAAGTTGCTATTTTTCTGTTCACAGACCTACACAAACCTACCATCCATGTAGCTTAAATTGTCACTGCAGCATAAATCAAATGCATATTTCTGCTGAGGGTAGTGTATATGTCAGATGTCTCTGCTCACGCACATTTGGGCTTTTTCACCTTCCAGGGCCTATCTCTTCTTCAGGTTCTCTAAAATAATCTCTTTTACATAATCTGTTCTCTAAAGTGATCTGAAAACCATTGGCCAAAGGCTGTATAAAGAAGACAGAACAAGCACAGTAGTCCTGCACATCGATTAGTAAAATGAGAAAAGAGACCTACATTGTTAGAGTGTTCACATTATTTTAAAATTTGTCCCCAAATTACATTAATCTCAAGAACTATAACATGGCTGTTCCACTGAACCCTAAATTACCAAGAACTAGTACCACACCCGACCCACCTGTATCGCGTGTCTCTCCATTATGGACACAGAAATGTGAATATTTTTAAATTGCCACACCCAAACAAAGTGAACACAGTCGGACTTAACTTTTATCAAATCCCAGGAATAGTGTGTGTTTGCTGCATGCAATAGAGTCCTAGGTTTTAAATTAAGTGTACCCACTGTGTGACAGAACCCATAACAGCGGGCAATAGTTCTAGGTGGGAAAAAGTGTTTGCCTTTGAAATACTCCAGACGTGGTATAGCTTTTTCAAATTCTATCATGAAAGCAAATAAATATTAGCACTCTAAAATAGCCTCACTGTTTTATTGCCATAACTCATTCTTACTATATTCTTTTTTTTTGTTGTTGTTGGATATGAATTGTATGTTTTATATAGAAAGCTGTGCTCTTCAGGAGAGGAAGCAATTTCCAATTACATATATCTCATAGGGAAAACATTACAGTGATAATGGTTCCTGTGTTTAAACTGTCAAGTAATTTTCACTGTGAGATTAAAAAAAAAAAATAAAAATCTAACCTGTCTGTAAAACTGGGGGATGCTAATACTTGGCACTGACCTCAGGCTGGGATGTGTAAGACTTCGCTTAGTGATAAACTTGAATACATGTGCTCTTTGTTTCCAGTTCTCTCCATGTTGTAGAGGATTGAGTGTTTAGAGTGGCACTCTCCCTTTTTTATACAGTTGCACCCAAAATGTTCTGCACAGTCTGTAAAGCTTAATGCTTTGAAAACTCAGTTCATCTCACGTGTTGTGGGCAGTGAACGTGCTACACACTACAGGCTCAACTACAACCACACACTCCTGTGTCTCTACAGAGCTGGTTTGGCCACTCTGTTCCTCATCAGGGAAGGATTTGGCAAGAGCATTGTACTATTTCTTACAAAGAGAAAACCAAACAAATCTAACAAAAATAATGGGAGATTTATTTCAGGTAATAATATCAAAATGGATAAAGATACAGCGTTTGGAGTTCTTCTGTTTTTCCCTGTGTTTATGGTAGCAGATGTTGTAAATCAATTTGCCATTAATTTACTTTCATGTCAAACACTCAACATAATTAAGCAAAGTGTCATCTAAACTCTGATTACTTACTTTCAAATTAAAATTATGTGTAAAACAGACTCCTAATTATCATGCTAATACCTGTGAAATTCTGTTTTCGGTTTCAAAGCTTCACAGCCTTTATAGTATCAGACTTCAAAGGCTCCTGGCAGGAATTATGGGTAGGAAGGTTAGGACTTAAATCTAGATTTGTTTAATATTATTCGTCATGTGGGAGCACTTGTTTCAGTCATTAATGCCCTTTTCTAAATTTCACACATGCAACGAAGCATGACTATCAATGTTATACCCAAGGGTACCGTTTGCTCCACCTGCCCCCATAAATAAAAAGTGGTATTCTCCCTAACACTAAAAGAAATTGTCCAGATGAATCATTGACATGATTTAAAACCTCAATCCAGTATATATCTTTGGTTTTATTCTGAAACAAAGCAAAACAACACTGCCACAAACCAAAAAATCCAACACCTATTTGTGCTAGTATTAATTACAGGCAAATTAGAACAGAAGAACAAATCTGACTGAGGAAAACACAATGCATGCCAGTTACTTTTTAACTGTGCCCACACCTAATTGCCCTTTCATAGATTTGAGACATTAGAAAGGACTCTCAAGCCGTTTTCTTTATTACCTGCCTTGCCACAACATTTTTCCTCTATAGGCTATTGCATCCAACCTTGTTTTCAACATTTCAAGCCACTGGCAAGCTTCTGTTGTTGTTGTTCTGTTTTGTTTTTGTTTTCCTGGAGAAAATGCTGTTTAATCTTTTACAGATGTTGTGGTTTTACCCAGCTGGGCAGCTGAGCTCCACCACAACCGCTCTCTCACTCCCCTGCCTCAAAGGGAATGGAGGGAGGAAAATATGATGGAAAGGGCTCAAGGGTTGAGATGAGGACAGGAAGATCACTCAACAATTATTGTCCCAGACTCAGCATAGAGAGATTAATGTAATTTATTACCTATTACTAACAAGCTAGAGCAATGAGAAACTAAAAGCAAACTAAAAGCACCTTCCTCCCATCCACCCTCATCCACCTCCTCCCCCTGAGCAGTGAAGGGGAACTGGGGAATGGGGGCTGTGGTCAGTCCCTGATGCTTTGTCCCACCGCTCCTTCACAGTCACTCCCTGCCCCTGCTCCCCGTGGGGTCTCTCCCACAGGATGCCGTCCTTCCCAAACTGAGCCTGCGGGGGCTGCCCACAGGCAGCAGCTCTTCCAGAACTGCTCCCACATGGCTCCTACCACAGGGTCCATG
The DNA here is from genome assembly GCA_011076525.1 of Nettapus auritus. Taxonomy (NCBI): domain Eukaryota; kingdom Metazoa; phylum Chordata; class Aves; order Anseriformes; family Anatidae; genus Nettapus; species Nettapus auritus. The sequence goes on along the minus strand of CM021766.1, from coordinate 94,175,496 downwards.
CCCCAGGAGCAAACTGCTCCAGCACGGGTCCCCCACGGGCGGCAGCTCCCCCAAGACCCCCTGCTCCTGCGTGGGCTCCTCTCCACGGGCTGCAGCTCCGGCCCCGGGCCTGCTGCTGCAGGGGCTCTCCATGGGCCGCAGCCTCCTCCAGGCCACATCCACCTGCTCCACCGGGGGCTCCTCCACGGGCTGCAGTGTGGAGATCTGCTCCATGTGGGACCCATGGGCTGCAGGGGGACAGCCTGCTCCACCAGGGGCCTCTCCACAGGCACAGGGGAACTGCTGCTGCCTGCCTGGAGCACCTCCTGCCCTCCTGCTGCACTCCCCTGGGGGGCTGCAGGGCTGCTTCTCACTACTCTCTCCCAGCTGCTGTGGTGCAGCAGGTTTTTTGTTTTGTTTTGTTTCGTTTGTTTGTTTTCCCCCCTTCCTTAAATCTCCTCTCGCAGAGGCACAACCAACATCACTTAGAGGCTTAACTCTGTCCAGCAGTGGGTCCCTTTTGAAGGGAACTGAACTGGCCCTTACCTAACATGGGTCAGCTGCTGGGCTCTGCTCACAGAGGCTACCCCTGCAGCCCCCTGCTACCTAAACCTTGCCATGTAACCCCAATACAACAGACTGAAAAGATTTCCTGATATACACACAGCCTTTTCAATGTGAGTCATCCAAGCCCTCCTGTTTCTGCTGCTGGACTTCAAAGTAGTGACCTCAGGTTCTTATATGTGGCTTACTGATTGCAAGCTGAACATAGGATTAGTCATTTTAGCTTGATCCCACCTAATAACCTGTGAAACAGCAGTATGAGAAGATAAAATTTTCCAGGTAATATTGTTTCCACATAAGTAAAGTCTCTTTAGAAATATTGATGCCTCAAATAACAGGAGAAAATGCTAACAACCACTGTGAGTGGGAGGGAGGATAAGCCATGCAAAAAGTCTTTCTCATTAAATTTTTTTCAAAAGATTTGAAAATCCTTGCTGAAGACTAAGGAAAAAAATCTAGGAGTAGGGCAAAGAACAGCAAGGCTATCATACTTCATTAGCAGAAAATGTGTGCCTTTGTAGCACAGCAAAAAGCAACCACCAGGCAGAAGCTCATCTTAATGGGAAGAAATAAGGAGATCCACTTGCCAAGTTTTAAGAAAATTGCCCACATAGGCTTTTGACCAGCCTGTCAGTGGGAGGCCAAAGACAGCCTGTGTAGACTGTACAGAAGAAGCTCTGGAAAGTTTCTAGGATGTGTCATAGACAGTTAGGTGATCTGCATTTTATGTCGCTGACAGCACTGAGGACTGGCTCTGCGATTCCTGAAACCCCAGCTTTTAAACAAGTGAAAGGATTTTAGTTCTGCTTTGGAGAATAAATGCAGTTAAGTTTTGTCATTAGCAAAGTTACAACCTCAGGATACTGCCATGCTGAAGGCTACACAGCTAGTGCCACACACACAAGGTATATAGTGTAACTTAAACAGTGGCCACACGCCCAGATGTAGGGCTCAGAGCATAATACATTCAGACATCTTTATTGCCTCCTTCTAGGCCTATATAAATGATGCTCAGCTAAACAAGCCTAGTATATTTTAAACTAAGCTACATATATAAAACCTGCATTTCTTAGGTGCTACCAATGCAATTTGTGTCATTGACAAAGCTTTTTATTAGAGATGCAAATGTTAAATGTAAAAATATTTGCTGGACCCTGGAATAGGACCAAAATACTTTTCTGTCAAAGCAGTAGGTGTCCAGGTAGTGCAGATCAGAACCGCGTCTTTCACTTGCCTTTTGTAGGAGGGCAGTTGCTCAAACAGATCAAACATCTTAGTTCTTAAAATAGAGAACATTGTTGTCACAATTATTACCTAAATGACATAGAATGACAGAAATCAATCACTGCTTGAAAACAAGTGATGTTGAAAGGATGGAGCTACTTTGGGGAGTTAGGCATGCTGGTGTAAATGTGTGTTACCTGTGAGAAGCTACGTAGACTCTGAGACACAGGGGCCCTGCAGTACCCTTCTGTGAGTAGTACTTAAGTACCTGGACCACTGAATGCAAACCAGACCAAAAATACATTATATATTCTTCACCTCCAACAACTGTCAGTGAAATAGGAAGGAAAACTAATGTATGATGTTGTGCGTTAATGGAAAACATAATTATGTCTTGCCTCAAAGGAACTCTGTTACTTATGTCTTGCTTACTAGATGTAGGAATAGCACAATAATTCATGATAAAAGATGCCAGTTCTGAAACTCTGGATCTTATTATGAGGCTGCTGAACAAGAAAACAGTACAAAAAATAACAACATTTCTGACAGATAAGAAGCTTCCTCGTTTAAGAATCTTGTGGCTTGGCCTGATTATTATATTAGCTTTTGGGGCTTAGGGGATTGATCAAAAATATCAGGCAAAACTTTCTGCAGCAATTTAAGAAATAACAAAATGTACCAACCTGTTCTTACAGCTACAGGCAACAGTTCTCACATGCAGAGCTGACAGGGAGGGAATGTTTGCTCCAAAATTTGGTGCAAAGCCTGCCATCTTAAGCTGCATTTATGTTAGTAGAGTTCAGGCCATTTTCAGCATCATGACTTAGCGTGCATGTCCTTGACTACACATCAGGACAGCATTGTAGAAGTAGGGGAGGCAGAAGGCAGAAATGTGATCCCAGTCCTACAGAAAGGAAATTGGGATGTGCAAGACATACAGCAGGGATGAGGCATCTACAGCTTCTCTGGGCAACCTCTTCCAGCACCTCAGCATCCTCCTAGGAAATAATTTCTTCCTTGTATCCAATCTAAATCTGCCCACTTTTAGTTTAAAAAGGAACATTAAGACCTTGTAAGGGTTAAAAATGTTGGCCTCTCAGAAAAGCAAAAAGAACCCCAGTTTCACTGGTAAGAGCTGGAGGCTATCTGAAGAAGGTAGATCTAATTAATGCTGCCACCACGAGATGTTGGGGTGTTAAGCAATGCACAGTTGTGTGGAGTATTCCTTGCTTTCAAAATACTTTAGAGTGAGCTTTTGTTCACTTGCTAACTACAAGATGTAGTTTAGTTTAAGAATGCTGTTGGTCACCAACTTGTCACAGAAGAACTGTGCAAAGAACTTTGATTGACCAAGCTCAACCAGATTTACAGGATGGAGAGCATTTGTGAGACTGATAGAGGCAAGGGCTTAATCAAGTATATGCTTAGACAAAAGAGGTTGATAGCTTGGAATAAATAATTGTAAAGAAGTCAAAATGGGAAATCTCTTTATAGAAAGAGAACAATGTAAATCTCTACATAGGATACATGAGGCCAAAATAAATAATATAACATGGAAAAAAAAAAAAAAGATTATGGGAAGACAGACTATGAAGTCATGGTTATGTTTTACTATGGTCATGGTTATGTTTTACTTGCTGGCTTGACTTTTAAAATTCTGCATGGAATTTAAAATGATATATAAGGATACAGGGAGTTTTGCTGAAAGATTTTAAGGAGAAGAGAGGTTTGGGGTCAAAAATTGAGGGAAGAGAATCCAGTGAGATAATGGATGAGCAGAGAAGACATGCCACATGTAACAGAGAGCAAAGAGAACAAGACATGAGGATTTTTGTGGGACAACATGATGAATAAATTGTCCTGAAGAACACAGGGCTTTAGCACCTGAGTAGAAACATCTTATGTCCACACAGGCTAGGAGTTAGCACCTTTACAAGGGAGGTCACCTCTGTTTTATGGTGATTAACTTGGATTTGGAGCTCAGCTTCACCCTCCAAAGATGCAAAAACTTCAAATGTCTTTAACCTGCCTGTCCTGTACCTCAAAAAGACAGTTTATCTTCAGACAGAGACCTTTTTGTCAAGAGAAACATAAGCCAACCGAGCAATGACAAAATGTAAGTCCTAAACCAGATTAACTCAGACTCGAAGATCCAGAGGACTGTTGAGTTAAAATGTGATTCTCCTTTTATGACTAAATGATTGCCATATTACTCAATTATGTAGGTTAATATATTTTGTAACGGTGCATATGATTTGGTTTGCCACTAGATGTTATTTAGAATTCAGTCATACTCAGAATGAAGCAGATTGTCAGTAAAGCAAAATGCACATTAACATATTTAATCCCCTTAGACACAAAAGTTTCTAAAGTTTTGAAATGCCAAAGTATATACAAGCTAAGAGCAAAGGATATTCATGTACTGAAAAATAAAATATTCACATGAAAAATTGCTTATAAGAATCAAGGTAGGACATAAAATAGCTAGAAAGAAAGGAAAATACTATATAAGATACTATGGAGAAAAACACGAATGTTAACCCTACTCTGCTTATTTGAACAAGCCAATAGGCTGTTCGTACAAATAACTTCCATAATATTTTCACTTGGAAGATAACAGTGGTATGAAATAATGGTAAAAGCCCTGTTACGTCATCTTTTATTTACTAAAGCTTCTTCCAACATATTGTCAAATTGCATCTGATAATCCTTCTTGAAATAAAGAAGAATGTTCTGGACGGAAGGAAATAGCAGTATCTAGAATAATATTGATGCAGAAAGCAGGAAAAAAACAGGTATTTTACACAGATACATGAATATGAGATATTTTTAGTATTTGGAAAGATTTGGATGCAATTATTTGTCACAAAATAGGTAAGACAGATCCTGTTTTTATGTCCTAAAAAAATATGATTAAAAAAACTCAAACCAAAAAAAAGCATATGCACACATTAATATATATATATATTTTTAAATCAGCCAATAATAGAAAGGAAAAACACAGCCCACGAGGCCTCTGATCCATTTTTTCCTACTTCATGAACACCCACCTAAAATATATGCCAATATGCCAATTGTTTTTAAATTGCAACACTGAAAAAGGTAGATCATACTCCCAGAACTCATTAGGTATTTCTATAATATAATCTGGCTACAGCAAGATATCAAAACTTGATGATGTCATAGTTTACCAGGAATACTGAACACTTAAGAACTAAAACTTAGAAATTAAGAACTTAAGAACTAAAACTAAGAATACAATACCATTTTCTTTTCACAGTTCTAGAGGCAAGCTCTCAGAAGATGTGTGCAATCAAAGATTTGCTGCAATGGAAGTATAACAATTTATATCAGCTCTTATATGCTTTGCATGTCTAGAGAGAGATTAGGTTTATTTTAGGAATTCTCTGAGTCATGAATTGATTGAATAAGGGAAAATAACATTTTGCCCATATGTGATGGAAACAGCGAGAAAGAAAACATATTCTCTTCACAGATCTCAGGAAAAAAAAAAAAAAAAAAAAAAAAAAAAAAAGATAATGTTTAAAACATTTATTTGGCATTTTCTAAAACATCAGCATCACTCATATGGTATGAGAAAATCTGTTTGCTTCCTATCAGAACATACGTATTTAAAAGGGAATCAGCAAGCACTGTTTAGATACAATGTTTGATATAGGAACTGACAAACATACAAAACAGAGATCACAATGACTCTTATCTGTGCTAATCACCACCTCACACTGTAATTTTTTATTCACACTGATGTCTTTTATCAGAAAAACATGGGGCAGGTTATGATAACCGTTCTATTGGTATAAATGTGGACAAATATACCTAAGCATGACAGAATGATGATAGATTATGTCATTCAAACACGATGAGAATCTGGCTATATGGCTTTATAAATTACCTGCTAGTATTTTAGTTGTTTTTATACCATATTATAAAGTAAGCTTGTTGTATTTTTTATAATTATATTAGTCATTCCTTTTACTAAAAGCTCGATAAAGATGACTAATCTTTGATGCAGTTGGATGCAGGCTGTAATAAAGTCCAAGTAAATAACACAAAATGTTTTTTTTTGGCTCCAGTAAGAATGTGCCTGTTTCTTTTTCACTTTCCCTTGAGGGTAAAGTTTTATCCTTTATTGCTCTCCTTAGTATTATGCCCCGGTGCTCACAAGGCAGAATTGTGCTACAGGTGACAAGACGGTCTATTAAGCCCACAGTGCGTGCAGACTGTTACAGACTACCCGAGGGTCTGTGCTTTTCCTTTTTCCCAATATGCTGCCATACCTCGGTGATCTTGGGTTCCCCTCAGTCCTACAGAGCATTCCTTTGCTGAAGAGCCGTGGTTAAATAAATAAATAAAATCCTCATCAAGAATAAGGTTTTACCATCTGTTGCACATCTCGTGGAAACAGCTGAACTAAAATGTCTTGGCTTCCTGGGGTTCTGAATGCTTGCAATACAAGTCAGGTAATGACTAATGACAGGCAAAAAAAATAGGCAAAAGGCCTTTGGAAGCAGAAGAATGTAAAGCCATTCTCACAAAGTGCAAAACAAGAAGCAGAAAAGAGGGCGGATAAAAGTAATCTCAGCAACTCCCTTTTGTTTCTTGCTTTATATATGCTTTGGTGTGACTTGACATCATTTACGAAGCACACATACTACTCCTAGTGTGGGAATAATACACAGCTCCCCAGCTCAGTATAGCTGATATTTGTATGAAGAACCTATGCAACTCATCAACTCAGATCTCCCAACTTCTATGTTTTTTTTTTGTTTGTTTGTTTGTTTGTTTTTCTCCCTTTAGTATAAATACTACTAATTCACAACATTTTGGGAAGATGGTACAATCTGAGAAATGTAAATACAATGAATGCTCCTTGAAGTGGGTCATGAGCTCTTTCAGTCCACGGTTGGTAGGTCGATTCTGTACTGGGTCATGAGCAGCTTCACAGTCTGTACTAGCTCTCTGGGCTGTGGCATGGAGCCTGAACTAAGTATGTGTAAATGTGGAAGGCTGAGAAGGCAGGGTTGAGGAATCTGTCATTTGGGATGAGGAAAATGCAGAGGAGGCTGTTCTGCACCAGGACAGAGGAGATAGATGAAGAGGGATGGAGCAAGGCTCTTCCGGAACGTCTGTGAGAAAGGCCCAACAATAAATAGATTAATAAAAAAGCTGGTTTAGGAAAATAGAGTAAGAAGAAGCATATAGACTGTGAGTAAATCTTCTGGGGACAACCCCTTATTCATGCAGCAGCAGATGGAGCCTGGATGGATTTACCCACTGCAAGCTGTTCAGATCCCAGCCGTGGATAAATCCTCCTTTTTGGTCATTTGAACTATTATATGTTATTCTTACAACACAAAAGCTCTGTTCATCATTTCTAATGTCAGACAGAAAGGATGTGCACATGGGAACTGCTTTCTGTGCTGTCAGATAAAGGCAAGGCCACGCAGGTGGCATCACTGCCAGCACTGCACAGGAGCTGCCCACAGGCTCCTCTGCTAGGAGCAGCTGGCTGAGGTGGTGCTGTGGTCATGGGGCTTATCCCTTAGGCTTTTATACCCTGCTGTGCTTCTCCATGGGCACTAGCAGTACTTCCAGGGGAGCCCTGGAGCATATCAGTCATGACTAAAGGGCTCTCGGGGTGATGGTCAAGGACATGGGGCCAGGTGGTCTTCTCTTTGATCCTCTCAGTGAGGGGAAAGAGCTTGAAGAGAACTGAGAAGGTCCTGTGGGCCAATTATTGTTTGTACAGCTGTTGCTGGCAGGGTTTTGTTCTCTATGACCCTGCATCCCTCTTTGAAGATAAAGAATTGCTTGGAAGAGATGGGACCCACCTGGTAAGTTGAGCACAAGAGTATTTGTTATTAGGCTGGCCAAACTGGTAAGAAGAGCTTTAAATTAGGGATGATGAGCGAGAGTGAGGATAACAATCAAGGGAGGAAGTGGAGGACTTAGCTGGCAAATAAAGGTTTGTGGGGGTGATATGATCACAAGGGGCTGAAGTGGGTTCAGCACATGCACATGCACAAGCACATTCTCGTAAATAAGGAACTGTCTAAGGACAGCGTTATGGGGAAAGCTCTCATATCCATTATGGGAAACCAGCACAGCAGGATGCACAATGGGATGGCAGGTGACCACAGAAAAATACAGGCACATTGTCCAAGTGTGCAGAGATGAGGTTAGGAAAGCCAAAGATCACCTGCAGTTGAATCCAGAGAGGGATGTGAAGGGCAATAAGGATTCCTACAGGCCTATCATCAGCAAAAGGAATGGAAGTGTGGACCTGTAGCAGAATGGGGCAAGGGGCTGGCACTGTTTTGGCATCTCCTCTTTCTCCAAAGTCAACCTGGCCAAAGAAATCGGTTAATATTGGTCTTCTGGACTAGTGAGCTGAATTGACTACCACATTGAGATGAATCCAAAGCTGGTGCAAGGAAGAAGCTGGAGCAGAGGTGTTGGATGCTGGTTTCCACATCCAGAGAAGGTGGTCTGAAGCAAAAGAAAAGTTTTGCTGTTGCTGTTTGCAAGGGAGATGGACTTTTTGGATGCGGGAACCAAGAAAGAAACTATGAAGAATGTTGCAATCCAGTTTGCCAGTATTACTCTGTGAAATGACAATTTTTCATGTACTCAAAATGAGGTAAAAATTCACTCCAGCCTTGCCTAAGTTTGGTTATGTTGCAGCATGAAAGGTAAATATCTACTCCTTAAGTATTATTACTGCTAACTGTGCAAAAGTTTACCTCACATTGCTTCTCATGAGTGAATTTCAATTTGTGCTGCAGGCTGTATTTGGCATATGCTGCTTCTGCTTGGTTCTTTAATAAAAAGCTACTTGCAAAATGTCTGGTAAGGTTTGCTAGAGCAGAGATTGCTTTTTCCCTCATTTTCTAGTCACTCCTGCTTCACTATTCTATTTCTTTGTATTTGCCACTGAAAATGTAAAGAAATAATTTGCTTCAAAATGCATTAGCATATGAGAGTTAAAGCTCTCATATCTGGAAATGCCAGCCTGAGTTATGTTGTAGGCAATTGTCTAAATGATTAACCTGCTACTTCTTTCACTGTTTCTATAAAACGTTCTGTCACAGTTTCTCCATTTCATGGTGTTTTCCTGATGCAAACTCACTTTTTTTTTTTTTTTTTTTTTTTTTCCTGTTTCGTCTGGTAATTCAAAATAACTATGTCACTTGCAGATTGAGCTAAACAAGGCAGGCATGGATCCTCAGAAGCATTTAGGCAATTGAACAGAAATTAGGTTCCTAACTTAGTTTGGTGATTTAGACCATGGTCTTAACAGTTCTCCTCACCTCTTCAACGGTTACTTAGACAAATCAGGCAGGTTTCATCTCTTGATGGAAACAGAATGAGATGCCTAGTTTGGGGCTTTCTCCATTTAGGAGGTGGAAAACAATAATAAAATACTGAAATATGTGTTTGTTCAGTAATTATGTCTGATATTTGCAGTGTACTCTTTCTTTCTGTTTAAAGTTCTTTTACCTGTATATCTTCACATGTGAAAAATATCTGCATTTTCATAAATAAAGTAGTTCTATATAAAGAAAGGAAGAACATAGATACGAAATTTATTGATTGATGTCTTATTTAACTATTAAAAATATTTAATCACTGTTCAAAGGCTATGTTTTTCAGAACTTTTAAGTATAAGAGGGAGGCTAAATTCCAGCTTTGGGTGCAAAGCAGAACTTACTGACTTAAATCTGAATGTATATCTAAAACTCCTATTCAGTACACTGAAGTTTCCTATATCTGGAATAGTTAAACTGATTTATAGTTGGGATTTTTTTCCTCATATTCAGTCAATATTTTTATTTTCTAAGTTTATTTCTCAACGACTATTATTATTTGGTCTTTTTTTTTTTTTTTTTTTTTTTTAATAATAAAAAATAATGCTTTCCTTTATGTTTTCTACAAGCTAGTGTGGCATGAAGTCTGCTTTTGAGATGCTTATTTAAGCTGGGCCGTATCAAATGGAAAGTATTTCTCAGCTCTGCTTCAAAACGTAATTCCTGAACCCAGGAACCACTTCATAGCCACCATTTATACCCAGTTTCTCAACTTCCTCCTGGCACTGAGCTGCCTAGTGTTGAATGAAGTGTAGTCTCAGTTTATCGGTGTATAAAAAAAGGAGTCATTATGTCGCTGTGCAGTAACAGTGTCTCTGAGTGAAGCCCACGGTCTCTTTGTGCCAACAGATTGCATTACAGATGTTGCCAAGTCCAGACCACTTGGCTGCAGGCAGGCTGTGCCAGGAACTGCTGTAGCTGGTCTTTTGGATAATAGCATGGATGGTACTGCCAGCTAGGAGGGGGGAATGTAGCCTAGATTGATGCTGCGTGATGACGGGGAGGAAATAAGACCAGGCACCTGCAATTCGTGCTCTTACTTTAATGGTAATGTTCATTTTGTGACCTCTGCGTGGGACAGACTTGGACACTCCTTACAACCTCACTTATAATGGGTGGTAAAGCAGTACATGAAATTATCCAAATAAACTGTTGCCTACTACAGAGCATTTGCATGTTAATATACTGATGGTAAAAGGAAAAAAATGCAGGTTGAAAAAGCTGAATTTTGACAGAAAATGGGGAATTTCTCCATTACCTTTCATAGGAAATGAAGATTTACCTAACAAAGGCAGGCTGTTCTGTAACAGGTCAATATCCTGTACAGTATTCTTCTTTCCCCTGTAGCTCTGGGGTTCATTAGGTGCTTGTCTTTCTGCACTTAGCACAGGCAATTGTGCATTTCCAATACAACTCTATCATGCTGTTTGCATTTCTTCCTAACTAAAATCTGTGAAAGATGTAGACTTGCAGGCTAGAAGTGCACTATTTTCCATACCTGTATTTACTGAGTTATGGTAAGCAACAAGTAGAAAGGAAATTTGAAATCATTACAGACACATTAGGCTGCCGGCATCTAATGTCAGTAAGCGGGTGCCCGATTTACAGCCTGATCAAATAATGGGCATCTCTTTGACCATTGAAAGCTTTGTATTGGGCTCATTCTCCTGGAGTTTATTATATATCACATAACTTGTACAACAATCCGACTTGATCAAACACATCATAAATACACATACAGTGGTTGCATGCATGTGTGTGCGCAACTAAAACCCCCCATATTAACTCAACATTTTTTGTTTGTTTGTTTGTTTGCTTTTTTTGTGCCCTTTTTTTTTCTTTTTAATGAGCATGAAGAGATGTGTCAGGAAAAATATTATATATATATATATTTGCAAGATGTTCTTTTACAGCATGGAACAATATCCTATCTCAGTCATATAAAAACTGCTGCTAATACAGAATTTGAGTGTAAAATAGGATTTTAGCTACTAAAGATTGCCTGAGTTTTTTTTTTTGTTGTTGTTGTTGTTTTTTTACTTGCCCTCTGGAATGCAAGCTTATTATCACATCTTTCTTCTTTTAGAGCTTCTGCTTCAAAAACATAATGTATAATCAGTTTGATTGTGTGACAAGCTGTTTCATCCTTTTTTCTGTTTTTCTTTCTTTCTTTTTTTTTTTTTTTCCTTTCCCACGTAGTTTTCTAGGCCATGTTTGCATCACATCTTCCTTTTAAAAAATAAAAATAATAATCTGAGATATTTTCTGTGGAATTTCTTTCCGCAAGCAATTACATTCATTGTTAGGAGAGCTAATTTTCATGATATTTCTAAATAATTAGTTTCCTTTTTCTTTAGAAAATCAGAAATACATTTAAGCAGTGGGAATGTGAGGTATTCATAGAATATTTAAAATATATTCTGAAAAAAAAAAAAGGAAATAGCTATAGTTAACATTTGTTCAGTTCAACATTTTTCACCAGCATCATTAGACTTTCAGTCTTCAATAAGATGAATTAAAGGAGAAATTGGGTATAAAAACTTATTCTAAACATTTTAAATGAACTCTATTCAAGCAATAATATCTCCTTTTCTTTTTTTTCTTTCTTTCTTTTTTTTTTTTTTAATCTTAAGACATGAATTTGAAAAGGATGCCACAGGCTTACATTATGCTCAAGATACAGCAGCATTCTTATCATGAATTGAATGTAGGACCAACAACTCCAGAATCAACCAATGACAGTTAAAAATCAGTCTCAGGAAAATGAAATCTGACACCGAATTTTAATGGACCCAGACAGCAATGTTACAAATTAAATTTGTCCTTGATATCTCTTCTGGCAGTGCATCTGGTAGCTATAGGTTCAAGGGAAAGATATGCCATTAAGAATTTGGTTAGTAAACCCAAGAATTAGCATTTGTTACGTACTGAAATTCCTTCAGAAGCACATCACGTAGTTGGAAAAAAGGGAAAGGCTGAGATATCTATGGCAGTGGAGTTGTTATCATAGAATCATTAAGGTTGGAAAAGACCTGCAAGATCATCTGGTCCAACACACAACATCTGGTCCCCTACCATCAATGTCACCCCCTAAACCATGTCCTTAAGCACCAGGGACAGAGACTCCACCACCTTCCTGGGCAACCTGTTCCAATGTCTGACTACTTTTTCCAAGAAGAAGTGTCTTCTAATTTCCAACCTTAACCTCCCCTGGCACAACAAGAGGCTATTCCCTCTTGTTATTTGCTGTTGTATAGGTATCCTATGTGAAGATGCCAAATAATTTAAACTCATCTTTATGTTTTTGGTCACTGCTGTTTCTCATTTATTCTCCCAGCCCTTCCAGCTCTGATTCCTCAGGTGAAATCCTGGCCCTGCAGAAGTCATCAAAAGTGTGCCAGCTGTGGGATCTGTTTTCCAAGTTCTGAACACTTGCAATCACAGCCAAAGCTGAGGGGTGCTGGGTTGGGGTGCTTAATCCCCCTAACCTTTCTGTGAAAACCATTCTGTGTCTTCCACATTGGGCACTCATCACTGAGTAACCATTGGGCTTTTGTTAGTAATTTTAGTCCTAGGAAGAAATTGTAGCTCAGAAAAGGAATATAATAATACCCCTTTGCCTAACAGTGATATTATAAAGAAAAACATAGTTCACACAGTTTTTCTGAGACATTCAGGCACTGCAGTAGCAGAAATCACTCAAATAATAATAAAAAAGTATTTGAGGGAAAGCATAATTCTTTGTTGTCTACAAATGATGTATAGCAAATTAGGCCTAGGGCCACAATATAATTAACGAGAAGAAATTGAAATATTGAATAGCTGCCTAATTCGCCAGGCACTATTCATCCAGGTTGCTATTGGAGGCAAGCAAACTACAGTAAAAATAGCAGCCAGTAATTTGAGTACGAGGTAACTTCATTAATGATTACTTCATAAGGCATGTATACAATGAAGACAAACAAAGATAGGTTAAGTTCAACAACTACAGGAACAACTAGACTGCCAACTTTAAAGTACTTGGCTTTGCTACTTCAACAACATTTAAACATTTTTTTTCTATAGAAGTAGACTGGATATAATTAAATTTTAAACCTAACATATGATTGTTGCTTTTCACAGTATCATGCAGAATGATCTGTTAATACATAAGCCTTTGCACCAACAAAACTCCATGTGATAAAAGCACAGAACTTTGCTTTAATCTATTGAAGATCAGATTTCTTCTCAACACACATTCAATTAACAATGCATGTAATATAGACCCAACACTGTTTTCCTCATAAGTCAAGAAAATAAAGATGAGGCTAAATATGCTGTTTAATAGGCTGGAATTAATTCTGCAGGAAGTGAAAACATATTTGCAACATTATTACATTTTCATATCATTGTTTAGACAGAAAAATGTTTAACAATATTCCTCATTTTTTGATGAACTGTATTTTCTTGATCTCTGTATAAAAGCTTGCAAGTACAGCTGTGTTGGGTAGGGTATATATGAAGATCACTAAGCCATCTCTGCTTGCAAAATCTGAATTGTAGACCTTAGTTTACCACTACTTTGCTAAAAATAAGTTATTCCAGTGTAACCATGAATTTGTTTTAAGCTTTTATTTTTGTGTGTGTGTGTGTGTGTGTGTGTGTGTGTAAGTAGTAACTCCTTAGGCATCATAACAACCTTTTCTGATATTTGGTGAATCAAATTTTTCCTGTGCCAGAAAATTTACACCAAAGAGGGAAAAAAATAAATAATATTTTACATATATTTCTGAAAAAATAAGAAGTTATTTTATGGGAAGGAAAAGAGCAAGAACTAAATTGGATTCAGTAGGGTCACTAGATATGAATGAAGATTGGCAGTTGGTGACTAGCCCATAATATGTCCTCTTCCACCCTTGTACTGACCACCATCAGTACTTTCTTACAATGCATATGTTCCTAAAAAGTGTAATGGCTCTGCTGTAGTTATCTGTTCTTCTAAATTTCTAATATACTATTCCATAGAGTAAAGTTCATATGTCACAGAGGAGTCCCCAGCCCAAAGCTGTCTTGAAAAACATTATTCTTATGCCCACTGCTGCACTCAGATACAGCTTCGTTCACACAACAACAAACACAACTCCTGCAACATGCCCCAGTTCTTAGGCAGCACCATGCCTCCTCCTGCTGGAGCCCTGACTCTGGCCTTGGCAGGGCATGCTGAGAAGGGATGCTGCTGCAGAGCCATCCTCTGGACAGCACTTGTCAACTACATCCACTTTGAGGACTGGATCCATGCACTTTCGTTCAAGGAGCCATTTCTTCTCTTAGTAGCTAACATTTCCATCTGCATCCTGTATGTGATCTGGCACAGATTCCTTCCTCTTGCACCCACTGGCAAAAGCTGTGCCCAGCTGCAACAGTGTTGTGTCAGGTTACAGTGCAGCTGACAGACAGTATTCATAAACATGCAGGCACATGGGGAGAGAAAAGCCAGGCAGGGGTGGTTTAGGGTCCAAAGTATTCAGTGTACACAGCAGAGGCTGCCTCTCGTGCATGCCTGCTTCTTTGCCTTCTGCAGCTTCTTCTCTTCCCACCCTTCCCCGTTCTCTGCACAGCCACAGAGAACAGTCTTCTCCCTCTGCCACAGGCTTTCCAGCTTTTCCAGTTCAGAGCAGCTTCACTTATTTCAGGATGTTGCAGGTACTCTTTAGGGACAGCAGCCAAGAACACCTTTAGGCAGTCACATCTGTATTTCATATCCCTCGCTTCATACTTCTCATTTTCTGTCTCAGTGTAGTTCATTTATACTCTGCTCCAATGATCCCATTTCTTTAAGCCAGTTACTGTACAATGAAAACTAAAATACTAAGGCAGTATATATATATATGTATGTATATATATATTTTGGATGTCTCTGGATTTGGTTTCAATTTCCTGGGCAGGGAGGGCAGTAAACGTAAATAAATCAAGAAATAAAAATGTAATGGATAGAATCCTCTAATCTGCTATGATCTCATATTTTTTCTTGAAAAAGAGGTGTACTCAGACATACTCAGATCACCCTGTTGTATGTCTGCTGTTGCTTAGTTGCAACTTCCTGTGATTTCTATAGCAGTTATTTCAGGACATCATAATAAACTGCAATATTAAACATGGTCTGTACTCGGTGACTTAATTTGGTAATTCTTTCTTGGAGGGATGCTTCACAAGTGACAGGTTCGATCTGTAATGTGTTAATGTACATCTGCAAGGACAAACAGGCCTGGAACTCTCTAGAAGCAGGAAATCACAGAATCACAGAATGGTTTGGGTTGGAAGGGACATTAAAGCCCATCCAGTTCCAACCCCCTTGTCATGGGTGGGGACACCTCCCACCAGACCAGGCTGCCCAAAGTCCCATCCAGCCTGGCCTTGAACACCTCCAGGGATGGGGCATCCACAGCTTCTCTGGGCAACCTGTTTCAGTGCCTTGCTACCCTTACAGCGAATAATTTATTTGTAATATCTCATCTAAACCTACCCTCTTTTAGTTTAAAGCCATTACTCCTTGTCCTATCCTTATGCTCCCTAACAAAGAGTCCCTCCCCAGCTTTCCTGTAGGCCCCCTTTAGATACCAGAAGGCTGCTTTAAGGTTTCCCTGGAGCCTTCTCAGGCTGAACAACTCCAACTCCCTCAGCCTGTCTTCTTAGGAGAGGTGCTCCAGCCCCTTGATTGTATTTGTGGACCATGATTTCCAGTGTCCAAAATGTGAAATACTGGGAAAAGGATACTTCACCAAAACATCTGAAATAGTTCTGAGAAAGGAAATCAGAAAAAGAGATCATAAGCTATTAAGCAGTCTGACAACAAGCAAAAAAAAAAAAAAAAATTAGGATAATAACCACAGAAATATGATTTCAGATATTCAATTTAGGTTTTTCCTAGTACACATGGCATTAATTTCTGTGCAGAAGATACCCAGTTAATCTGGCCCACTGCTGGCACTTTGTATACCATTCATGGATCTGGTAGTCTGGTAGACTCCAGACTCTGCCCGCCTTACCCATTTCTTCTTCAATCGATGCAATTTATTTCTATTGGCATAAAATGTGACTTTACAGAATGAAACCTTTCAATACTTGCCAATCCTTTGAACCTATTTGTGTACCCATTTTGGTCATCTGATGGTGTGCAGGCAGCCACAGTGATACAGAACCAAAAGGACATACTGTTCTCCCCTTTTGATTGAGAAAAATTTGAAATGCTTTATGAGCAGATAGGCCTAACCTTTGCTATGTTTACTTATATAGAAGGAAGTTTAGAAACTTTGTATTACAATTTTGTCTGTAAGAAAATACAGACTTGTATATCAAAAATGAGAGTAAGAGGACCCAGGCCTGGAGGATGTGTCATGCTGTGCATATGTCCTTGGATGTGTAACCAGCTAAGCTCAGTATGCATGCCTAAATTGAAACAATAAGACAAGAAAGAACAAATTGGCTTGAGCATGCGCAAGAACTGGGTTCAACGAGCGAACACAATGTGGAAGGCTATCGATGACCACCAGAAGACACCCAAAAAACACCAGTAGAAACAAATGTGCATGCCCCAGGGACACTTGCATATTTTAATGAGTTATGGTAAATAATATATGTCAATTATTCCTTGGAAATCTAACAAATATGTATATTTTGATTGCATATAACCTTTGCAGTTGAGCAACTCGGTATGCACACTAGGTGGAGTGATCCCCTGTGCATCTGGCACTGCAGTTAAGTAATGCCTACTTTCTAAAACTCCAAATTGAGTCTTAGAGTGTTTCTTTGACCAACTTCTATGGTATCAACAGCTCCCGGCCGTGACGTTAGGCGAGGACCCAGGCAGCTATTTAAAACAAACGAATGAACAAATCCAGAAAAGTTTTAAACTTTCACAACTTCTCAGTAACCCGCGGGCGTTTAATGAAAAGCGTAGTAAAGACTACAAGAATGAGCAATAGCTTTTATTTTCAAGCGGTGGCCGGCTGAGGGGAGGGGGAGGGCGCCACCACAACATGGCGGCCCCCTGGCGGCGCGGGGTCGTTGCTATGGGAACTGCGTGCGGCCGCGCACGTGGCCGGCCGGGCAAGATGGCGGCGCCCGTTTCGCTCTGCCATGTCGCCTGCTGCGCCAACCGGGCGGGTGGCGGGGCCGTCTCCTGGGGGCGGGGGGGGCTGCTCGCCTTCGGCAGCTGCCGGGACGTCGTCCTCTACCAGCCGGCGGTGAGCGGCCGGGGTGGGACCGGGCGGGTATCAACAACAACCGGTATCAACAACACCGACAAGGCGGTGGGATAATGCTCGGTGCTTTCTTCCCCCCCGCAGATGAGGCGGACGGCCGCCGCCCTCCGCGGGCACAGCGGCAGGGTGAACTGCGTGCGCTGGGTCCGCCGGCGGGACGGAGGTCAGTGGCCCAGGGTCTCCGGGAGCGGCTGCTTTGAGCTTCATGTTGTCTGAAAGTAATGTCTCTGCTCTTGAGAGGCCTTGTGTGGTGTAGCTCGTATCGGTCACGCTTTATTTCAATGGAAACTTTGCTTACGGTTCATGGGTGTGATGCTGTGCAAGTGGTAACCCATGTTACTGGTACGTGTTGTTGGTTTCTGTTACAAAACGTTCACAAAATTAAAATGGATGTATTTTTCTAGCAACTGAAACGGCATTGGTTTCCGGTGGATCTGATAAACAGCTCATTCTTTGGGAATGGAGTGGGACAGGAGCGTGGAATGATCAGGTAAGTAGAAATAGCATCCCATTAAAACTTTTCCTCTTCTTGTTTCTTATCAAAAACTATCTGCGAAGTGAAAGTATTTATTTTGTCTGTGTTTCCTATTCATGCCTTCGTTGTTCCATGACTGCGGAATCCAATGTGTACCTCCTTCAGATTGTTGTCGTGCCGTGTTTTAATCTAAAATGTCTTTTATTCTTGTGTACTTTATCTCTTAAAATCAGACTTCATTAAGAAATTAGCTAACCAGTTATAATCTGATTTGTCTACCATGTCTAAAAGATCCTGTTTTGAGTCTTCAACTTTCTGATCTCTTGTAACACTTTTCTTAAACGACCTTGAAATCTTGATACCATGAAGTTAATTTCTAGTATATATTTCCTTAGTTCTTCCTCGTTTCTCTATATCAATTTCTAGTGATTTCTGGTCAATCTGCATAATGGTATAGTGTTTATATATAGGCCGTCTACAAGGATAGAATACAAGTTGGAGCAGGTGTTTAAAAGTACATGTGCAACAATTGAGTTTTCTCAGGAAAAAATGAGACAAGTGACATACCTAATTTATTACTCATACTGTAGAAATAAATAAAAGGAAAACGATGCAGTATGGTGTAAGAGTCTTCAGAATAAACTGAAATTTAGAAAAAAAGATGCTTTATATGATTTGTTAACTAGTTTTAAAAATATTGATTATTAGGCATTAGCTTGTGAATGGCTGTGTAGGTTTTATAGGCTATCTCAAACAAGCGTAGTCTGTGAGTAGAAGTAGTCTGCACAAGAGTAGAAATGTACTAGGGGAAAGTGCACATACCATAATCATCAGGCTTGTTTGATGAAGGAATGTTCTTTGAAACAAATAGTTGCTGATCCTGATCTGTTTTAACTCTTTGCATACTTATTTAAAATTATGTATGGATTTCGTTATTAACCTTTTCCACTAACGTGATACACAACCCAATACTAATGAAAGCAGTCTGGTTTACTGAGTACATTGGGTAGACATACACAATGGGGTGATGTGTGCTCCCGGGCACCACAGCCCCAGGAACGGGCTGGGGACCAGCTGGGAGACCCAGCCTGGGATTTTGGTTGTGTTGCTGCTTTCACCAGGGCCCATAGGCTGCATGTTACAGGTTGCTTTGCTTGGAAGTTTTTTTTTTTTTTTTTTTTTTTTTTTTTGAGAGAACCCTTATCCCCATGAATATTTACTGGGGTCTGTCTCACTGTAAACATATCTGTATCGAAGCTGTTAGATACAAACCAAGTCAGGTAAATCCAGCGCAGATGAGGATATACTGGAGAAATGTAGACTAACACCTGTCATATTTATTTTTATTTATGTTGATTTCTACAGACATAAAGCAGCTCTGCTAGACTTTGAAGGAGTCAGATTCGTGCTGTATTCCCCCATACCCACAGGAGCTGCATACAAAGCTACACACTGGGCTTTGACAGCAAGGATTGAGCCCACAGCCTCAGGTTAAAGCTAAATTATATGAGCAAGAGAAACAATCCACAGACTGTGGAAAACAGCTTAAAGTCACCTGTATCTGAAATACATAAAGCTTGAGCCAGAGCTTCCTGAAGCCAGTGGCATCCTTTGCTGGTTTGGCTGCCAGGAGATGGCCGGTTCCCATCCCTGAGCTCTGGGTGATCCATGGAAAAGGGCTGACACAGCCACAAGTGTGTAAGAGCCGAGTTCTCAGTTACATCCCAAGTGATCAAATTGTCCCCATCCTCCTTCCTTACCCTGCGTCAGCACATGGGACAGGAGATGGATGTTCCCACAACACCCATTTCCAGTCTTTTTTCGTGTGCGCAAGTACTTCCATTTCAATGGAAGACTGCTGGAGTTGTCCACTGTCCATCAGTCTGGTGGTGGGGATTTATTGGCAACATACGGAACTGTTTCTGTCTTAGCAGCTTGAAGCAAAGCAATCAGGAGTGTTTTTTTCTCAGTCAGGTCTAAGTGGGTACGTAGCTGGTTGAACTATGGCATCTCCTGGTAGCCTGGGTGCTTTTCTGGCCCTGTGGGACCCATCTGTAGCTGGTGATGCTCTGGTTGTTTTGTCCAGACCCAGCACTGGGTCTGCACTGCACGTCTTTGCAACCTGAGTGAACGCAGGCAGGTAGCGTTCTTGCTGTCACCGGAGATGGGGAGACTGGAGCAGGGGATATCTAAAGCTAATGCTGTGTACTGCGGATACTGATTATTTGGGAAGAGGTCTCGAGTCCCTAGACCTCTAGAGCCTCTGAGCAACCCCAGGTTCAGAAAGAAAGCTGGAGATGAGTGCTTCTTTCCCATCCCCCAGCCCTTGTACGACAAGTGGCATCCCTTCTGTGCAGAGCCTCGAGGACGTGCACAGGAGAGGAACCAGCTCCCTTCAGGCTGCTGCGCTGGGGTGACAGGAGGAGTCCCCAAGGGCCACCATGCACCTTTAACACTTGTGAAAATAGTAGTGTGTAAGCGATTATAGGTGGCTGATTTCTTATATTAGAAGTGAGTTTCTATATCTGAGTACTTTGTAATGACCGACATGGAGAAGGCTGAGGTACTCAGCAACTTCTTTGCCTCTGTCTGCAGTGGTAGATGGGCTTCCCTGGTCTTTCATTTCCCTGAACCCATAGATGGAGGCTGGGGGATCAAAGTCCCACCCACTGTAAGTAAAGAGCAGGTTCAACCACCACCTGATGAATCCAAACAGGTACAGGTCTATGGGACCTGATGACATGAATCCTAGGGTCCTGAGGGAACTGGCAAGCCTCTCTCCATCAGAGTTGAAAAGTCCTGGCATTCAGGCGATGTCCCTGGTTGAGAAAATGGAAGCGTCATGCCCCTACTCGTCAACGATTAAAGAACTGAACAAAGAGCACTACTCTTCAACAATTGAAACAATTAGGAGACATTTCTGCTCAGAAGGAGCAGTCAGGCATTGGAACGGGTTGTCCAGGGAAGTGATCGAGTCACCATCCCTGGAGGTGTTCAAGGGAAGGTTGGACCTGGTGCTTAGGGACATGGTTTAGTGAGTGACAACGGTGGTAGGGGGATGGTTGGACAAAATGATCTTGAAGGTCTTTTCCAACCTTAATTTTTCTGTGATTCTATATCGGTCTTTGAAAAAGGATGAGACTAAACGTGCATACTTCAATGACGCTTCTATACTAGCTTATATACTTAAACAGATGTTTTTTTACATGGATCAATTAAAAAATAAAAGTGGGTGTGGCGTACGAGTTTTTTTTTTTTTTTGAAAGATATCAAGTGCATTTATGACAAAACCTGGATAAATGCTAGACATCTTTTAGTCAGAGAATTAAGATCTTCTCATTTTGTTGTTTGTATTTATGACAGACTACAAAGTGAATCACCTGTATTCATTCACTGATAAGCTTAGGTTTAAATTTAGAGGTTTAAGGTTTTGTGTCAGTATTTTAAAGGAGAAAAAGGTGTTATTGCAAATCAAAACATACTAAACAGAGCTGCTATGGTTGCTGTTTATTCCATTGTGTTTTGCTTTATCTCCTTCACTAAAGTTCTTCAAACTTTTATGAGATGTTCCTTAGGGTTAGGGGCAAGAGAAGGAGAGAAAGGAAGGAAAACTGCTCTTCATAACCTCAGTACTATTTCCAGCTTTCCTCGATGAATTTGTATAGTGTGCGCAGGAACATTT
Source organism: Nettapus auritus (assembly GCA_011076525.1). Lineage (NCBI taxonomy): Eukaryota > Metazoa > Chordata > Aves > Anseriformes > Anatidae > Nettapus > Nettapus auritus. The sequence continues at coordinate 94,153,944 of CM021766.1, read as the reverse complement.
AATACTGTTCAGCTTTGATTCAGTCCTGTCAAGTTAATGCTTACTACTGCTGTACCCCTTCTCTGCACTTTCTGGAATGTGCTTTAGCTTAAGTGTAGTTTGACAGAAGCACCTTTTCAGTACTGTTTGTTTCCCCTTTCTTAAAATGTCATTAAACTCCGTTAACTTTTCTGAGAGACTTTTAAATTTTGTTAGTTTGTATGACTTTGTAAAACTTTCTGATGTGTTCAGCTTGTGAAAAGCATTACTCTCGAAGGTCATACTGAAGCTGTTTGTGCAGTGGATGCTGTCTACCAGTCAGATGAACCTGATTTAGATCTGTTAATAGCTTCTGCAGCGTCTGACTCTACTGTGCGAATCTGGTCTCGGAATGGTTCAGAAGGTAATTTTTTTTTTTTTAAATGTAGCAACAACGTACTGGCTTAATAAAAATCATATATTTAATAGCTTTGGGTCAGATTTGTTCCTCAGAATATTTTGTCTTTATTTCTTGTCAGCGATATGTTGGCTGAACTTACCAGTTTTTTAACGTTTGTTCAGAATCTGGTGCTCTTAACCACTGTTAGTTCTTGTAACTGGGAAGAAACTAGTTTTGGGTCTGTTATCCCACACTTCACACAAGCAGATCTTGACCTTCTGTTGAACTAGGCCCTTGTATGGACACATCGGAGAATTGCTCTTTGAAATACATAAGAAATTATTAGGACAGATAATCTAGGTTTAAAGTGTTATTCTAGTAGTTGAGCTGTACTGACTACATCTCTCATGCTACTTTTTGTTATCTGGTGTACTTGAGGATTTCCGCTTGCCCTATCTAAGTGAGATTAATAGATGGGAGTTGCCAGTCTTCACCCCTGTGTTCTAGAAGGCATTTCTCATGCTCCCATAGAAGTTGTCCTTTCCATTTTTTTTTTTTTTTTTTTTTTTAATTTTGCCTCTGTAGGAAGGTTGTTCAGCCATCTTGCTTATTACTCTGATCTTGATGTGTCACCAGTTTAATTACTTCTAGGGTCTCAAGGGTGTTAGGAGGAGGTCTGGTTTTTGCTCCTATCTCTGCCTGCTCTTGTAGCAAGTGTGTCCAGTTTTAGCTTTTTGTGTAGTGAATGCTGTTTGCCACAGGATGCAATTTGCAATGTTCATTGCTTCACCAGAGTGAAACTGTGCAACTTTAATATTCAGTGGAGAATAGTGACTATCTTCTAACTCAGCTAACTATGGATGGATTGCCATGACCCCTTAAAAGATAACAGTATTATTGAGGGTTATTTTCTCTCTAAAAATCAATGGATTCTGACAAAATGTAGAAGTTTTTCAGCTCCTTAAAATAAAATTGAATGGGGAATTCTAACTACATAATGTAGAAGATGACAATGTAACAGTTATATGGTGAACGAGATCAACACTGTCTGTTCTCATTTTCAGCTAAATGCATTGACGTTCTGCAATTTGGAAATGGATTTGTTATGGATGTCTCCTTATCCTTCTTGCCTGGCAGCAATGGTAAGTACAGCTGCATACCTTGAAATCAGTGCAGGAAAAATAAAATCTAAGAAATCTCCCAACTGTGTAACAGGATTTTCATTTAACCAACTTCAGACCCTTGTGTCATATATTTTATTTTTTTAGGGAATTAGCCTAAGCTAGTGCCTGTATTTAAAGATTTCATCTGAACTTTTCTTAGGAATTAGAAAACTACTGGCTGATTGCAGGATTTTGAAAATGCTGCCCAAAGTTCTTTAGTTGAACTGTAAGACAGCACAAAAATGGGGTAACAGAGATAGAAGTGAATGGGATAGGCTGATACTGATGGTTTCACTCGTTTCTTGTGGTGCTGCACTTTATATTTTTTGTTTGGGTTGAAGGGCAAGATACATAAGAATCTGTAGGGCTGCATCAGAAATTGCATATTAACGAGCAGTGTTAAACATGTGTCCAGTCTTAAACATGAAAAAAAAGGTGCTGAACAAGTTTAACCTGACTTTTCAGTATGGCTTATAGAGTTTTCTGCCAATGTAAATGTTCAGAAATGAATCTTTACTGAATCTTTTTTTTTTTTTTTTTTTTCTTTTTTCCCCCAATAGTGAAGCTGCTTTCATGTCGTACCAGAGATATATTCTTCTGTTGGAAATCTGTAGAAGTCTTTTTTTAAAACTAGGTGTATCCTCTAGCACAATACAAGCCAAATACTTATGATCAGTTAGGTTTGTGCTTAAGTATCATGAGCCCCTCATTTGGATGGAGTAGTGATAGGCTCCTAAGAGGAAACATATTGAAGCTTCTGACAGTTTCTGGAGTTCCATCTACTTGCTGCATGTGTTCCACACTGATGTGTTTTTAGATTGCATGCCTCCAAGGCAGTTACAGAAGCTTATTTTATTATTTGGCTTGAGATAATTCTGGGAGATGTGAAAGCTGTTTCAAGATGTGTTGTCCCATTTGGAAATATTTACATCTGCTTCCAGAGCATGTCTGATACCAAAAACAGTGTCTACACTGGTGGCGTCTACACTTCAAACCTCTTTTATTTTTCTTGTAAATACACTAGTAGGTGTTTGCTGAGATGATGTTAAAAGACTTAGGTTAAATCATATTAACTCCAGTGTGAATTTTCCTTAGAAGTTAAGTGTTTGTGGTACCAGTTTAATGAGGATAAAATTCATGCTGCGAAGTAATCGATTATTTCTTTACTTACTATACTGAATCTTCTTGAAATGGTGGAATAACAAGCACTTTGCTTTACTGTGGAAAATCTATGAGAGTCCCCAAAGCCTTGTTTAGCCTAAAGTTGCATTTAAAGCAGGACAATCCTTTATTACGGCCTCTTTCCCATGGTGACTTAAATTAGTTATCCGAATAGCGCAGTGGTCATAACCTGAAAAAGAGTACTTTACTTTTCTGAAGACATGGCACTAGTTTAAAATCAGAAATTCTTAACTTATTTGCTATAAGGAAAATTAACAAAACATTAAACAAAACAAAAAAGACTCTATATTTCTTTGAATGTCAGTTTCAGTACAAATGATTGCGTTGCTAAGATTGTCCAGAAGCAGTTTAAATTTTGAACTGTAAATATATATTTAGAAATATTTCCCCAGAAAAGAAGCCTTTAGTAGAGCATAATCATATTCTGTACTTTACCTCTTCCCCCCCAAAAGTCCATGCAATTGAACTGCTTCAGAGGATTGTTGTGTATGGTTATGTATGAAATTAAATAAAATAGCTTAAAACATATTAAAAATTTAATTGCTGATCATTTAGTCAAATATTGATATATAGTGGCAATTCAGAAGATTAATGAGCTTCAGGAAAAAGTGATGTATGATCTTTTGGAGTTGCTCTGAAATCTTTATGAAAGCTATACTGACACCTATATTAAGATTTAGAGAAGCTTTCATGTTGAGGGCAACCTGCAGATCTGAAGTCAGGAATTAAACAAAGAATTAATTTTCTGGAAGTCATAGGCTACACTCCTGATCTAGAAGCATTTACAGGAAAATCTGATTTCGCCAATCAAAGAAATTTAAAGCTCACATTGAAAATTGATTCATATGTAATAGGTGCTTTAACTTTCAGAAGACATTGAAGTTCATGATGCCTAGTATTTTAACTGATTGTTACTGAAATATTAAAAAAAAAAAACGTTGGGAACCATTTGTCTCTTCAGAATTGAATTGCAACAGGTGAAAAAGAGAGCAAACTTGAAAAAGCATTGCAAATCATCTTGTCTCCACTACAGTTGGACCTCACTGTCCAAATATTTTTTTCTTTTTCTATTGGAGGACTTCATTTCAATCAATGCAAATTATATTACTGTAGAACATTTCTGTGAAAAATGTACAATAGTCCATTTTTGCCAGTTGTATACTTCTTGATAGAACTCTCTGAACGAGAACATTTGCATTTGTCTGATGCAGCAACTAGATCACAATTCTCTTCTTGTTGTTCTTATTCAAACTTTTATTGAATAAGTATGTAATTACTGTAATGGCCCATAAAATGTATTCTTCAGGAAAGCACAGTACAGGCTCCAAGAACATGTATTGTGTTATGTGGAAAGAAAACTCACTGTTGCTGAATTTCTGTGGACCTGAAACCAGGTCTTCTTTCAGAACAGTTCATTACCTCTGGTCCAGTATATTGCCTGTGTAAGGCAAGGGCTCTGTAGCATTTGTGTGAACAGGGAGCTGTGTTTACTTACACATCAAAATAACTTTGGGTTTTGTGTTCCTGAAATACTAGTTTATTTTAAAAAATATAAGTGTGTGTGTCTTAGAAAACAGTTTTTTTTTTTTAAAAAAAGTGATAGCATGCCTTCCTGTAAATTTGTATTATTGTATTTGTTTTTTAAGTATGTAGTTTTTCATATCCTAGAACATCAGATTTTGTAACTTCAGTAATGGACTTTTTTCCATTTCAGTTCCAATACTGGCTTGTGGTGGTGATGACTGCAAAATACATTTGTTTATACAGCAGAACAGTCAGGTAATCATAGCTTTCATGTCTTGCTTAGAACATTACACAGTTCTGCTTCTTTTCTTTTTATATGTGCTGCTGATTTTTTTTTTTCTATAGCTACGATCTGTCTCTACATCACACAAAACTACCCTTGTTCAAATAGTTCATTCATTTTCTTGATAATGGTGAAATGCTTGTACAGAATGCTGAAGCTGGATTCTGTTTGTAAAAGTGATATTTTTTCCTTATTTTTTCCCTACTTGAAGATACTCTGTGTTTTTATCCCCACTGACATGAAATAACTATGACTGCTTCTTTACTGAGTATCTATGCACTGAATGTTTCATATGGAAATGATGTTATTTTCACTCTATAGATTCTTAAAGAAAAACTGGTATGATTTTTGTGTTGAACTGTATTTTTGTTAACTATGCCCTTTGTGCTTCTGAATATCCAAACAAATACTTGAAATAATACCTGATCTTCTATAGGCATACACATTTTTCATGTATTATTTGGAGGCAGTCAGTCTTCAGTTTTTCATACAGTTAAATGTTCCTTTGGTGCACTGCTAAGAAACTGTCCTATCTTGCAGCCATTCAGAAGTTTTGTTAGAATCTAAAGGAGATGTTGTATGACTTGTCTTCCAAAACAGAAGTCAATGTCTCTTCTTTCTCCTTATCAGTCCCTTTAAAAAACAAATGAACAGGGATCCCACTCTTCCCCTCAACGGTGCAGCTTACCAACCAAAAACCCTTACTGAACTAACATGTATAGGAACCAATTATTTTTCTGAGTTTTCTGAGGTACAGATTTTGAAAAAAATAGGTGTTTCTTTTTGCTTGTTGAGAAAAATTTAAAAATTAAAATCATATAGATTGCTTGATCAGGCTGTCATGTACATAATAAGACTTTTGTTGATTAAAAAATATACTTTGTCCTATTATCTCCTATGTCAGTGATATCTTGACCACTAAGCAGGAACAGAGGGTTGGTTTCTCAGCTTTGTTTTTTCCTGTGAAGCTCATGGGTTAAATCATTTTAATGACATTCTCTAAGAGCTAGCAGTGGCAGAATGCCTCTCGTGATTCTTAGCGTGCAGTGGTGCTGAAGAAAGACTTCTATCTCTGCCAATGTGCAGCTGATTTTCCAGGTTCAAAATCTGGAACTTGTTTACTTGAATGGTCCAGACTAAACTTTCAGTTTGACTGGTTCTCCTATTTAGTCAGGTTCTCTCGGATCTGTTGACCCCTTTTGTGGCTTCTGTAGCTCTACTTCTAGAGGTTTTTGAAGAAATTAACATGGTCCTGCCTCTTTTCAATAAAACATGATGTAGGAGAGTGACTAGAACCTGAACTTTTTCCCTCTTGGCTTCTTTCCCCCTTGCCTTCTTCCCTCTCTGGTAAGGTTCCGTAGTTCTGTCCTGTTAACTCTTGGAAATATCTTCCTTTAGTTCATGATTAAAGATTGTAGGAATTCAAAGGCACAATGTGAGTTTGTGGGAAATACTAATGAAATTCAGACAGCATTGTTATACTTAGAGGAAGGATGAGGTATTTTCAGGTTTCTTTCACTAGCTGATTCAGGCTGCCTTTTGGGTAATCTCATGAATCTTACAGTTGAAATATATTTATTCATAAAAATGGTTTTGAAATTCAGAGGGCAAACTTCACATCCTTAAAGATAATTTATCTGAAGATCCCTTAAAGCATTTAGTAGAGAGAAAAACTTTTTCTCTCTTTACTTTTCTGAGTTCTTGAAAGAGGGTATTGATTTATAAAAGCACTTAGGGAAAAATCTTCAAAAACCATTATGTCTTCCTGCTAGAGATATTATGGCCCTGTGAAGGGGAAGCAAAGCAAACCAGACTGTCAAAATAGAGCTTTAAAACAACATCTGTATGTTGAGCTTGGCTTATATAAGAAGATTTTGTTGTGTATGTTTTCCCTGAAATAATTCAATCTAGTTGAAAAGTGAAGTAAGAGAGTCAAGATAATTTGGGCTTTTTCTAATTCTATCACAATTGTCAGCTACATGGAGGAGGGAGCTCACATCTAGTGCCTGACAGGGAAAAGCAGTAAGACTTTGACTTCTGCTACCTATTGTCCTGTCACTGGACACCACTGAGAAGAGCCTGTCTCTATCTTCTTTGCACCCTCCTTTCAGATACTTATATATATTGATGTGATTCCCCCAAGTTTCCTCTGACTGAACAGATGTCTGAGACTTTCCTCACAGGAGAGTTGCTCCAGTCCCCTTGTCATTTTTGTGACCACTGGACTCTCTCCAGTAGCTCCATGCCTCTGTTGTACTGAGGAGCCCAGAACTGGTCACAGTACTCTACATGTGGCCTTACCAGCACAGAGTTGAAGGGAGGGATCACTTCCTTCAACCTGCTGGTTATACTTTTTGCTTAATACAGCCCAGGATGCTGTTGGCCTTCTTAGCAGCAAGGGCAAACTGCTGAATCACATTCAACTTGGCATCCACCATGGCTCCCAGGTCCTTCTTTCTAGCTGGGTGGCCCTGAGCTTGTGCTGGTACCTGGAGTTGTTCCTCCCCAGGTGCGGGACTTTACACTTGCCCTTGTTGAACTTCACGAGGTACACATCAGCCCTGTTTTCCAGTCTGTAAAATGGTAGTATTACAAATGTTACAAATGAAAGCGTACTACTAATGAAATTTCTCAAAAGAGAACCTGGACTGTGTTTGTGTTCCTGTGTTCATACGCAGGTTTCCATCTGCAGATACAGTTCTTCATGTGTAACACCCTTTGAAACTTAATAAATTTAAGAAATGTAGGGAATATTTCTAGCCCTATAAGTAGTAATTCTTAACAGTATTGTATTAAAAATTAATTATGGAAATAAATTAAGGCACATCTAGCTTCTTATGCTTGATTTTTACCTGTATTCATTCTTCACAGCATCTATAGTTGCATCCACTTTGTCTAATACAAATTATTTACAGTGTTATATTTGAATTATGTTATACTTTGTGTACCACTGTCAGCATGATTAACTTACAAAGCTAAAATAAAATAAATTCAGCTCCTTAAATTCTTATGCTTTCCTGCTCATATATGAGAAGTACCATAATATAACATGTTTACACAATGGTGACAAAACCAGAAAGGCTTATTTAGAACCTATCACTACGTTACAATCTTTTGTAACAGGTTATTTTTCCCATTTCAAATAATAAAAGCTGTAAATATGAAAGACCTCAAAATCCAAAGCTAATTGACCATATGTGCATGGTAACTAAGTATATTTCTATGATCTAACAGGAAACTTTATTCAGTTTCAGAAAACATTAATCCTCCCTGGCCACGAAGATTGGATAAGAGGCATTGAATGGGCAATGTGTGGTCAGTATGAAAGATAAATAAAGTTGAATACTGGTTTAATAACAGTACTGATATTTTACCACTCCAGCAGATGTTTTTGATGCACTGTAGCTTCTAAGCTCTTGTGATTTATTTATTTTTTTCTGAGATGGTGATATAAGTATCAAAACTCAAGGTCGAACTTTGTGACTCATTAAAAACAAGAATTGTTGAACCTATACTGCAACCATGTTTCAGTTCTCAAAATTACCACTGCAGTAAGATTGATACAGAACACACTTGTGTTTGCATTCCTCATTTTATTTTGCTTGCTTCCAGTGTGTTTACATAACTGCTGCCTAGTACAAACAAATCGGAATTTTAGCAACTTGTCTTTCTCAGTATGGCAGTGTCTATATCTGAGTGAGAAATAGTTTGCTGCTTCTTCAAAGGGGTAAAAATAGAGTGCAAGTATTTTTCTTCTTCCTCCCATGTGTTTTTTTTTTTTTTTTGTAAGAATAGCAGATTAAGAAGAGAACCTATTCAGACATTAACTAATCAAATATTTATTGCAATGGCAAAAATAAAATAGAGAGCATTAGAGGTTGTTACAGTCCTGAAGAAAGAAATGGATTAAAGAAGTTCTTATTAGTATTAGGTTACTCATTGTGGATGTTGAAATTGGGAGAGTGAAGGCCATAACAAGGAAGCTCATGTATAGTATTGCCACAAGACATTTCCCTATCTATTAGGCAGAGAAATGTCTATAGTCAGTATGTTCTAAACAAGTGTAGAGTTTGAAGTGGTAGAATAAGTTGATGTTGAAATAAAATAGCAATATTTATGATATGTGTAAAATGGGGAAAATGAGGATAATGTTGTAGTGAAAGTTTGGAAAGATAGTAGTTTAGTCATGGCGTTGGTTGCCATGAAAACATGGCTCTTTAATTATTATCATGTTTTTAATCAAATAGATGAAGACCTGTTCTTAGCAAGCTGTGCTCAGGATTGTTTGATAAGAATTTGGAAAGTGTGTATGAAATCAAAGCAATTTTCCGAAACTGAAGATTATTCCATAAGACTGAAAGAGAATGTTTTTACTGTTCAAGGTAGGTATCAGCTGTAAAATTCTCATATACAGCTTCTTGTGTATCTGTTAGTGGTTTTGGGGGGGGGCTATCAAGCTGTTTACCATCTAATTTGTTTTGTTTCTTGTTTTAAAAGAATCAGAGACCAGTTTGACTGCATTATTTTGTTCAGCTGTTAGATAAAGTGGAGTTACTGTTTTAAACCAGTGGCTGTGTAAAGTTAACAATGTGTTACAAAAATGGTAAAGCAGTGAGAGAGCTTAATATCAACCTGTACTGTACACATATTCCAAATGCAGTATGTAGCCAGGAGATATATTTGTCTGTGGGAGGTATACTGTTAGGCAGCTCTCCTCCAGTTTAATAACATACTTCTTACCTCCTTTTAAATTCAATGCATTAAGAGGTACCACTGTTACTTAAACTTTTGGAGAGGATTGGAGACAACAGATAAGTATGTGCAGACTTACTTTGTGGTTATTTAACATACTATTTGAGCACTGTAATGTCAGAGGGTTGCAATTTTGATATAGTGGGGTAAATTACTAGACAACTTAGGTAGTATTATGAGGTTTGTATGATGCATGTAACAAGTGCTCATGATACTTTCTCCAAATTCTAATGGATCATTGTTTTTACAGTTGTTTGGAGATGTAAATATGTCTTAAGAATATGGGAAGAGATGATGTCAGAGAGTTTACTTATAAATTCCTTGAGAGCTCTCCAGTTGTTATGTGATACCACTTTGAGGCAATAGGTGACCTGTTAGTGTCAATGTGGTATGCAGGGCTTGCAGCAAAGTACGTTTTCAAGGACTTCAAGGACAAGGTTCAATGTCAATAGGCTATTGAAATACTAATAGATGATTAAAGTAGTTGCTTTTATCACTGAAGATATCAGAAATGGTCTGATTTTTTTGGCTTTTAGAAAGAAATGTGTTTTTCTCTGATTTCTGGTAGATACTGGTACAACATATGCAGTTACTTTGGAGTCTGTGTTGGCTGGTCATGAAAACTGGGTGTATGCGGTCCACTGGCAACCTTCCTTTTCCAAAGGTAAACTGATGCTCAACTCCGTAGCAGTTACATTAAGCGAAGTATACATGAGTAAAGTCATCTGTCTTTCATTGCATTCGCATGTTCACTTGTCACTGTGGACTATGAAAACGTTTACATTCTGCAAATAATGTTTTATAGTTAAATGGATATTTTGACTGAACGTGCCAGTAGCACATCTGCTGTTCATGCTGCACAGGCTTAATCTGTTGCAAGATGCTGTATTCTGCTTGCTTCATTGTAATTGATTTATTAGAGGATAAAAAATAATTCAACTGAATTAATAGCTAATATTTTCTCTTGATATATGTGTTTGAAATGTATGATTTTTGGAAGGTCAGTATTAATTCAAGAGCACTCCTTTTGTTTTCTTGGACTACAAGGGAACAAATAGCATCATTCAGAAGATGAATCTCCAGTCTTCCATGCATTAATTTAACATGCCAGGAATTCCTTGAGTATCAGTTTTCTCTAGCTAGCGTGTAGCTTTAAGGCGTTAACACAGACTCTTGTTGAAAAATTGTTATTTAGTTACTTTAGTTTTGTATCTTGATCTAGTCTTTATTTTTCTTTTTAAATCCTTAAATTCAGACAGCCTTGTTTGCAGTACTGATTTGCTGGTGCGTGTCTGCCTGGTGTATAAGGGACTGAGATTCTTGATTTGGTATGCTTATATCATCAAAAGGCCCCTGTGTATCTTTACTGGCAAAGCTGCCTTTTTTCCTGAGATGTCTTAGTTGCTGGTGGCAGGTGACTTAACCAGTACAAAGCACAGCTTTGACAGTATGTATACAGCACTTGAACAGTAGAGGTTGGTTAAATGGATGGATAAATGTCTGTAGTGAAAGACATGGCACTTGCTTTAGAAATACTGGCTTAGTCCATTCTCCCCACCACACCCATTTTCTTTTTCTTTTTTTTTTTTTTTTTTTTTGGTAAGAGGATACAGGGGTACACCAGTACCAGACAATATAAGATTTTTACCTCTGAAGTCAAGGTTTAGGCAAAATGAAGGCACACAAATCTTGCATTGCAATCCAGAAACCTTTGTCATCTTAGGCAATGAAGCTTTCCAGGTATCTTACACCATGCTTCTACGTACATACAGCTGCTTGTGTTCTGTGGTCCCAACCTTGCATTCCCCAAAATAGATTTTCTTGTTCAATAGAGGCAAGCTGAGTGGAGAGACAGATTCAGGGCATAGCTTACAACTTCTCAGTGCAGCAGCTAGGAGGTCTGGTGCTGACAATAGATACTGCCTCAGGAGATGCCCACCAACGTCTCTGTTCTGAAGAGCTCCTCAACAGTTACCCTCGGTGTTTCCCCAATGCATGGTGAAACACCTAACTCCCTGGGGAGTTTCACTGACTTCTGGGAGCTGTCCTTACTGCTGTATTTATTGCAAGGTGCTATTGTTGACTGAAATCCGTTAGTGAATCTAACACTGAATTTGAAAAAAACAGTGAATATTGGCATAGAGATTATGTTGTTTTAAACTGGAAATCTCCTGGAAAGAACTTAGGTGAAGAAAAAGAACCGATGACTTTTATGTGGTCTCTCTGTGAAGCTCTAGCTTTTCTTCTGAATAGTGTTTTTTCCAACATTTGTTTGGAGTGAATAAACAGTAGAATATGGTTGTTCTCATGCAAGTATTTTACACTTCATTTGTGAGATTATGGTTTAAAAAAATACAATACCTCCTAATGAAGGCCTACCAAGTAAGCAAGGCCTATAAAGTGTGGCATTTAAGTGCTGCATTGCACGTCCCCACTGCTGAACTAATTTCTTAGCATGTTTGCATTTCAGTATGAGCAAATTCTTTTAGAAAGCATTCTCATGTTGTAGGATAATCTTTTTCCTTGTACTGTAGGTGGCAGCATACAACAACCAATGAGGATATTGTCTGCTTCAATGGACAAAACTGTGATCCTCTGGGAACCTGATAAGGAATCTGGAGTTTGGCTAGAACAGGCAAGTGTCAGTCTTCCTCACAATATATACTGTATTAAAAGTGGCTTTTCAGCATTGTATGTATACAGGAAGAAACACAAACTATAAAAAGTTGGGAGGGAAAGTCAACAACTTTTTTTCTTGCAGGATACTCATTCTGACACTGTGTTGCCAGTGAAACTACGTTTATCAAAAATGATGTGATGCAGTGTAATTTTTGTCACTTATTACAATACTGGGGAGTTTCTGACAACAGTTTCTGCTCAGCTGTCATTCACAGAACAGCAAGTCAGGTGCTATATAGTAACACGCACTGTTTACTCAAACATAAGAGGAAGAAACCACCCTGAAATATTTATAGTTAATCCTTGTGGGAACATGCATTGAAGGAGTTTCTCCAGAGCAGCTGACAGAGAATTCACAAGCCTTGTTTTATTCACAGTAACTTGTTCATAGGTTGTGACATGAGGTTTTTCTTCCGCTTGAGCCGGATGCTCATGTTTCACTGTATTATTTTGAATGCTGTTCTAATGTGGATCATCTTAAATAAACAAGTAGTACAACCAGATTTATTTAATGCTTTGGTAGATGTCTTTGGAAAAGCAGATTAACTAAAAACATATAGCAGTATTTCAGCTGAATTTGTTTGTGTTGGGTTATGCCAACCATTGTTTATGACTTCCGGTCACAAATAAAGTTTTAATACTCTCCCGAGAGAAAGAAGAGAATTAGAGTAGTGGATGTAGTTTTTCCCAGTTCCATTGAAAAGTCCTCGTGCCTTTCTACCTTGAGTTAGTTCATACTAGAGTGATCATACAGAGAATCCATTTGTTGTCTGTGTTTGTGCCTAAATTTACAAGCTTCTAAAAAGCAGTTGTGCTGTAAAGCTTGTGAGTCATTACTTTCTTTTTAGATTCTATTTGCATTGATTAGATCTCAGACTGAGCAAGATCCCCCTCCCGAGATGTTTATGAAGGGAGACTGCATGCAGCAGTGGCATACAGCTTTAATTCCCATGATATTTTAGTGCTCAACTTTGCAGTTACACAAAGTACATTTGAAGAATATTGTATAATGTAAACTCTTGCCTATAACTAAATTTGCATCTCAAGAGATTATGATGAGTTTATATGGACTCAAGGCAATTTTCATGGAAATCTCACTTATGTTCTTTAAGGTGCGGGTAGGTGAAGTGGGGGGCAATACCCTTGGATTTTTTGACTGCCAGTTTAGTCCAGATGGTTCAATGATCATTGCTCATGCTTTTCATGGAGCATTTCACCTTTGGAAACAGTCTTCAGTTAATAAGGTATGTTACGTATTTGTTATTACTAGTGCTTAAAAACATTACATTTGTCATTTCAGTTGAGTTGTATTTTAACAGAAAATGTAACAGTGCAGCTTAAAATTAACAGTAGAAATGTCCATCCTCAGAATACATTCTGCAGGAGCCTTACTCCTGCAAGGGAGATTGGAATTACCCAGACTCTAAATCTTATGCCTTCTTGCAGCAACTGTGAAGTTGGTGGAGTAAACTGATCAGATCTGCTTTGCTCAGAAATAACATCTAAAGCAATAACACTAGTTTATTCTAAATTGGAGCAATGAATTGGCGTTTACGACCTTGTAGGCACTCTGAGTTGTATTAGAAGTATTTGCTGTTTTCATACATCCTGTTTCTTTCTTTCCCAGTAAGGTCTTTGTTACTTATTTTGGTTAGAATATGCTAATCAGTCAACTGAAAACTTTTTGCTTCTTTGGTGACTCTTTAATTTTTATAGAAAGAATGGACTCCAGGTGTTGTGATTTCAGGACATTTTAACAGTGTAGAGGATGTAAAGTGGGATCCAGAAGGAGAATTTATCATCAGCGTTGGATCAGATCAAACTACTAGACTATTTGCTCCATGGAAAAGAAAGCGTGAGACAGAGGTATGATCTTCAAAGACTTTGTGGCATTGTTGAAGGGGTCTTGCCTGTCCTTAGTTTGGAACAAGTATAACTCTTACCTCAAATTTCCCCAAGCCATGATCTCTTCAAAACTTCTTACGTAAATGTTTGGTTTGGTCATTCACTATGTGTTTTCACTTTAAAAATACTAGTGGCAAGTTTTAGTTTCACGTGATTTGACTGCTGTTTAATCCTGAGTTCACCTCTGGGTTACCTTCAGCTAGTGTTTTTGTAGGCTTTTAAAAATCAACTTCTGCAATAAGGCAAGAGGAGGAATACCTGCCTGATTCTAATAAGCATTTATTGCCCTCCTTGAACATTTAGCTTAGCACTGTGGCAGGGAATCATAAAGATACTCTTTTTTTTCTCCCTACCCACATGCTTAGTCTAAGCAAACCTCTCACTGTATTTTTTTTTTTTTTTACAGTATTTTGTTTATGAATGCGACTGTTTTATCAGAATGATTAGCTGCCACTGAACTGCATTTGGCACCTGTATAGGCATCTTTTCAGAAACAGCTGTTCCTGAATAACTTTATGTTACAAAAGAAACCTAAGGTTTAATGTGGGAAATCCTGTCTGGGAATGCAGAACTTCCTGTTTCTGGTTGGTCATGCATTTTGGTAGCTTACAAGTAAAGCTCTTTTTTCTGACAAGGTTATACTAATGTTCCATTTAGGCAACTGCCGGAAACTAGAGTGATTGAAGTCACTGTGCAAGCTGTGCTATTAGCTGGGGAAGGTACAAGGTAGCTATTGCAACTGCCTTAGCAAAGCTTCTGTAGTGTATTCCAGCACAGGCTGTGCTGTCTTATGGTTCAAGGAAGAGTGAATTTGGCACCAGTTCCTTGATTTACTTACAGGCCACACATAAGTGGTAACAGTCCTAGCTGAAGTTCTAAGCTTTGCATTGTGTTTGTAGGAAGGGCATTTTCAATTTCCTTCCCTGCCTCTTCCCCTAATCTCCAAGCTGGAGGGTGCAACACCTCTGTGGAAAAGATAGTATGTTGGATTTGACGTATGGAAGCCAAGTCCAGGACTAGCACATTATGTAAGTTGGCAGCGTTCAAAAGCGTTACTGATAGCACATCCTCTGTGACCTACTAAAGTACCACTTTTCATTATGTGTGCTGTTTGATAAATTTTTATCGGAAAGAACCGAGGTTTATGTGATTTGCTTGTGCAGCTGTTCCTGCTGTCCCTGATTTTTTTAAAATTAATCAACTAATGTAGCAGAGTGATGGTAGTCTTCATACCTAAGTGGACTGAATTATTTTACTTTCCGTTCATGTTCTGACAAAGAGCCTTCTGACTGCATAGACCATGTGAAAAACCAGGTAGTGCCAACACTTTGCATCATAGGGTCTGGGAAAAAGCTCTAGTATCCTGTAGGTGGAGTGAGGTAAAAAGTTGATGTAGAAATGGGTCATTTGAAGGGGAATGGAACATGAAATAACGTAAGCTTTTAAAATGCCCACCTTTCTTTACCATACAGAGTTCAGCATTTGAAAAAAATTGCAATAGGCAACACCTGATGTTTGTCTTAAGATACAATGAATGGTTCAGATACCTATGAGAAGTTAGTAATAAAGATCAATATTCATTTTTGTTTGAGTGCTGAGAGTTATATGAGAATTATTATCCTTTCTTAATTCCAGTTCTGATACTGTACTGGGTTCACATACCAGAAATAAGGATAACAGCTAGCTTCAGTTTGTCATGCAAACTTGAACAAGGGTTTTTCTGGACGAAGTTTATTGTACAACTTCAGCAACTCTCCAATGGTTTTGGTGTCTTTTTTTTTTTTTTTTTCCCCGTTTGTTTCATTCCTATTGTGTGCTGTGTTCTAAAGTATGTGAAGATGCACGTAATGAAGGGGTAGAAGAGTTATTGCACTGTTACTTCTTTTGTCAAATCATGCTCTTGTGAAAAATGAGATTATGTAGGTTCTCACAAATACTCCATTCATGTGGCATGGGAAGTTTAAAAATGAAACTCAAATGAATTTTTAGTGTGGTATAGGCAGTTTACTGTAAACGTAATGCCTTTCCTTATGTTTGTATATCTAGTAAAATGTAAATTCTGTATTTACTGCAGTTTATCAAACACTTTAATTCTGAAGTAATATAAATTCAAGTTGAATAACAACTAGCAGAACTAGAATTAACTCTGAAATGCACACTGTATTGTTCCAACTGAAATACCGCATATAAGTAACAGCAAATAGTACTTCCTAAAAATCCTTTCATGAAGAATCATTTTTTTCATGTGTAGAATAAACTATTTATATCATTTTTTTTCTAAAAATCTAATATTCTTGCTTGGTTTTTAGGAAGAAAGGTAAGCAAATGCCATCGAGCACCTGGGCAGGGACGCCATTTACTAATTATAAGAATTGTTTAATGGAAGAATGAGATTTAACTGATGTATGTGTACATACATCATCAGAAGGTTGTTATTAACTTTTCACATTGATAAAGTCAGCAAGTAGTATTAGTACTTTTTGCAACTCAAAATCTTGCCGCTTCCTTGGTCAAGAATTGTATTTTAACTGCATTTCTGTTTGTTTAGGTAACCTGGCATGAAATTGCAAGGCCTCAAGTACATGGGTATGACATGCGTTGTCTGGCAATGATTGGCCGGTTTCAGTTCGTATCAGGAGCAGATGAAAAAGTGCTTCGAGTTTTTCGTGCTCCCAAGAATTTTATAGAAAATTTCAGTAATATCACTGGTATTCCAATGGAGAAGCTGTACTCCCAGGTAAGTGTTTTACAGCAATACAAAATGAAGGCAACCCTCTTCTATACAGATAAAAAACAGTGCTTTAGAAAACATCAAATTGCAGTAAATTCCATAAAAATGCTTTTAATGGTTCTGAAACTTGACTTTATTTCTCCTTTCCCTTCTATTGGCTTCCATGTATGTTATTTCAAATGTATTTTTATGGTGCTGTCCTATAAAACAGGTTGTCTTTGAAACAAAGCAAAGCCTGATGTCTGAAGATTGTAAAGACCATTGGTAATTTTTTTTTTGTTAAATCAGCCCAAGTAGACTACTGTATGTATTTGGTGGTTTGAAAACAAATAATAAAGACTGGAAATGTACTTCTCCTTAATTTAAGAGTGTAGTAGACTTGTCTAGATATAATTATTGTTGTGTGGTTATGTGTTTTTGTTTTTTATTTCCAAGCATCTGATTAAAAAAAGCATAAAGCTTTCAGTGTTGTTGTTAGTTGCTATATATAAATATTTATAAATATGTACTTGTTCATGCTTTATTTCCTCTTGGCTGTGGAAATTTTCTTGTGAGTCCTTTAGATTTCAGTTCTTAGGCCCAAAGCTGTTCGTAGATAAATGTGCTTTCCTACTCTGTGGAAAGATAAATCTGCAGGATTGCCATCCTTTGTTTGCTACCCATTCACTTTAAGATCTAATTTTGGTTTTCTGTTTTTTGTAGAGCAGCCCTTATTCAGGGTAGCTACCCCTGTACAGTGCCTTGCTGTGCTGTTTGCAATTTTGTTTCAAAAGCAAATGTTTTCTCGGTAGCTGCTTGTTGGTGGATTAGCCTTTCCATTTCATTTAACAATTGAAATATCTGGGAAAGAAATCTCTTCATTTTTGATAGCAAGAAGCTACATAAGTAGCTATTTATTGCTTTAATTCTGTAAGTCTTTGTAAGCATTTGTGTTAATGACGTGCAAATAACATTGTTCTTTTTTAATGCTGGCAGGTGTCATTATTTTACTTTTATGTAGACTTTCCTTATCAGCTCTTCCTCTGACTGCTATTTTTGATCCATGATACCACAAAGTGCTTCAGATGGACTTTGTTTAAAGAGGAAGGATTTTTGAGCTCTAATGATACAGATCCTCTTAAAAAGCTTTATTGAAATAATTTTATGTGAATGCTTTTTTCGTTAGTGCGTAAGCTTTTTCTTAATTTAGCTCCTGTGCGTCCCCCCTCCACAAAATTACTTAAAACCAGAAAAGCTAACTTAATATTCAAAAGGAGTTGAATAGGATTTTATTCAGTTTAATTCCATGGACTTGTATTATACCTTGGGTTGTAATGAAGAAGCACTTTTATTTTAGAAGCATCAGACTGGTATGTTTGTATCACACATTGTCTTATCAAATTATGAACATTTAAATAAATAACATTGTGTTTTTGTTAATCTGACACTTAAATTATAAATCCAGTTATGTAAAACAGTCTTTGAACGTTCCAGACCCTTGAACAAAGGGGTTTTATAGCTGTTAGATCAAACCCTTTTCCATCTCTGCACAAAGGGCCTCAATCTTATTTACCCTTTCTGATTCTGGGTTTTTCTACCGCATCTTTATAGAAATATTTTCTGATTATTTGTCTTTCCTCTTGGCTCCTCTAAATGGGCACGTGTTCCAGCCACATCTGTTATGTGCTGGATTGTGTTTGAAGTTATGAGCAGAGACACTCACCCTCTGTGCACATTTCCAAAATGCTTCCTTCTTATTTCACCTCAGAGCAGACTGTGCCCAATCTTACTGCATTTAAAACTGCAGTGCTCTCAGTTGAACACTTATCATGTGCATTCTAGGATAAATTAAATTGTGGTAGAAAACCTTTAAGTAGGAATGAAGATGCATGCTTGATGGCAAAACTCTTATGCTGATGCCTTAGAGAAAGCTTTTTTTTTTCCCTTTTTTTTTTTTTTTGAGGAGTATCATTCTTCATCTTGTCTGGGAGTGAGTGTTTCAAAGTGCCTCCCCTTTACTTCTCTCTAGAAGAATCTCAGTTATTATCACAGGGGTTCATTAACCTGTGCCCTTTAAAACTCAATCGTATATGACAATCTGTGAAACCTCTCAAACTCCTCTCTTTTATTTTTTTTTTTAATTCAGCAATCATCTGATCTTCCAGAAGGTGCAACTGTGCCAGCTTTGGGTTTATCCAATAAAGCTGTTTTTGAAGGTACAGTTAATGAGAAATAATGATGATGGTGCTTCATGTGTAAAGTTTTTTAAATAATTACTTTAGTGTTTATCTTTTTGTTAGGTCTGTCATTGTGAGCTTGACTGCAAGTTTAGAAGCTAGAAGTAAAGTTGTGCAATGTATTTATTTGACAGCACCTAAATCTGGTGCTTAACAAAAATAGCACAAGTGAGAATCCTTCCTTGAATTGTCCCTTTATCTGCTTTTTGTTCCTCTAAATGTGCCATAATAAGTCTTGTGCAAACCCCAAATGCTCATTCCCTACCTCCAGTACTAGGACCCCTCCCCCCGCATAGAGGAAGTAACCCCACTGAGTCTGTACAGTGCTCCCAAGAGCTTCTCCTTGTCAACTGATATGTATGGGTTTCATACCCAGGCACTGAGGCTGATTGTCCTACTGAGATGGACTTGGAAGTGTCTGGAATCCCCAGCCTGCTGTTCTGTTTTCTCCATGCTTCTCCCTATCCCCTAGAAGTGGATTTGTTGTACGTGAAGTAATTCATAAAAAGTAATTTGGCAAAACCTGTCTTTTTTTGCTCTTTCACCTCTTTCAATCCTTCCACTGACAGAGGGAAATAAAAGTTCCATCTTCTAGAGTATCTTCACACATACAATAACTAATTTCAACTGATTTCATGTGGCACATCCAGCAGTAGCACTATAAATAGAAAAACTGTCAAATTTTCCTATATTGTATGTTATTGTCTACCAAATGCTGTCAGCATTGATGGCTTATGTTAAAGTGCCCTATAACTCTGTTCCTGCTTACCCTGCAGAAGAATCTTAATGGTGAATGATGATCTCAAATTAGATAAATGCCGATGTATTTTTTTTTTTTTATTTATTTTTTCAAAAGGAGAAGGCAGGATGGATAGGATGATCTCTCTTCTGCTGAATTCTCTATACTTGATTTTTTTTTTTTAATGCTATATTTAAAATGTGCTTTTGGCAAAAAGGCACTATTCCCTGCCTTTGTATCTTTTTCTTAAATAATACCGTCAAAGTGAAGGATAGAGATGAATTTTAACATAACTGAGTAATTTCAGTTACTTTTAGTACTTTTGCCTAAAGCTAAAGACTAAGGTCTTGGCAGCTTTGCTGAAGTTTGCACAGTGTCGATAGACTTCTACAAGTATGGCTTTTCATTTCATGTAAGTGTCTACGTGAAATGTGGAAATTCTTCACTTGTGTCTGAGATTTTTGCTTGAAATTTTCTAGTGCAGAAGGAAAAAGTTTTAACTTTGGGAAGCACTGTTTCAACTCCAAGTGACTGATTCTTTCAGATATATCAAAATCTCTTCAGGAATCTCTAAAAGAGACTGTGCCAATGGAGAGGTCAGTCCATTCTCAAATTGGTCCAAAGGGTGTTATTTTAATATATATATATTTTTTATTCTCAGTCTCATGTCCATTACAATAACTAGATTCTATAGAGGATTTTCACTTGTATAATATGTGCTCATATTTTCCACTGTGTCGAGTATGTTCTCTGTAGCTAATTAAGTCCTTGTTTTGGATAGGAGATATGCCTGTTCAACCAGCTGAGGATGAAGAAACTTTTAATACCGTTTCTAATCAGTATCCTGAGATTTATTTTCAACCTTTGCTCCTTACAGGTATGAGATTAATTTAGATTTTATGAAGTAGCCAATGAGATTCGTTGGATGTTAGCTTTGAAGCATTATTTAACTGATTTTAGATTATCTAAACAAATTTTGAATGTGTCGTACAATGTCTTTTAGAACCTCCCCCAGAGGATCACTTGCTGCAGAATACCTTGTGGCCTGAAATTCAGAAGTTGTAAGTTTTCTTTTTTCTCTTTACATTTTTTTCCTAGAAAACTATTGTAACATTAATTTGATCTGGTCAGGTCTTACAACTCCCTCACTTACAACCTGTTTTGACTTTGTATGGTGTATACCTTGTTAAATAAATACATGCATCAAAAATTTAAGAAATTGAAGAAAATGGCAGTTAGGAGTTGTGTGACTTAAAACTTGTGTTTCGCTAGTTGTACACGTGAATTTTTTCATGTTTTAGCACAAGGCTATTCTTCTTTTGAATTTGTAATAATCAGACTTGTTGTCCCTTTGGATTTTTGTCTTTTGGAGGTCTGTGTAGGGCACAGATCCCTGTTTTTCCCTACTTGTACCAAAAAAATAGTAATTTCTCTAGTCTGCTATAGGGAGCTATTGCACATTTCTGTGGTCTTATCTGTGCTCTGGAATATGATAAGCTCTTTGCATGCTGTAACCTTGCTTTATGTCTGTCTGCTTGGTTCATCTACTTAAAACCTTGCCCATACCGAAGGTCTCACAGCATAAGGAATTTTCTGCTTCTTTCTGCTTCATGGCAGACTTTGTAGATCAAGTCTGTCTTCCTGGTATGGATTTAGTGCCACTACTAAAGGTTGAAGTATCAAATAAGGAGTTTTCCCCTAAAGGCTAACAGAGTTATAAGAAGCAGCTGTGGCTAGTGGTGGAGCAAAGTGGTGAATGTTGAGTAAGATGTTCACAGACCCAGTTTGAGTATTAGATGCTGGCAGGGTAGGTTATGGATTACAAAGATAATAGGTCATGCTAATAAGTGTTTTGAGGTGGCATGGCTTTACAGTTCTTCTACTGTGTTTTTGTTTCTTCTCTTCTGAGATTCACCTTAAGTAGTGATTTCATAACAATTTGCAAATGAAGATTTGTAACATGTTTGTTCATTTGGGGTCTCAGTAACATGAATTGCAGGCTTCAAAGTTCTCATACTTGCAGGCCTCAACCGGAAGAGTTGGTTTTAGCTGTGTGTTGCTGCCTCTAACCTTTACCAGCTTAATCATTTTTTTTTTTCTTGTCTGGCTGTTGCTCATATCAGTTCTTTGAACCTCTCAGCACGGTTGCAAGTGGCAGTGCTAGGGAGTTGGGAGGAACTGGAGGGGATAATGCAAAAAGGTTTTTAAGCTGCAGCTTTTGCAAGACTGTTTTAAGTGAGCTTAGTTAACAATGCTGCTCTGGAGGCAGAGGCGTGAATAAGAAACTGAGTATTTATATGTATTGGACAGCATTCTTATTTCTGATCTCAATTCTACAGCACAAAAACATGAATAATTTCAAGCTCTTACAGGTTTACTTATGTGAATCTCCTGAAACAGTGGTCTTGGGCATAAACAAAAATGTTGACCCTTTGCTGATAGGTACATTTACATTGCCAGGGAAGCTGGCCAGGATGAGACTGTATTTGTACATTTTGTAATTACCAATTGTTCTGTTAAATGCCTCTCCTGTGCATGCTGTGGCCACTAATGTGTCAGCTTACATAAGTAGTGAAAAGGGGACAAGGCAAAAATTTTTCTTAATTTGCCTTTGACAGTTCTCAAAATCTAATACGGTGTTAATCCTTGATACTCTGTTAGAGGAATACTGGCTATCAACTCTTCTATTCTCCATTCAGTAAAATATCTCATATTTTATGATTGTCTTCAGGTGACTTATCTGAGCAGTTTTTCCTTTGTTTTTAGAGAAACTGCTAATGATAGCAATTCCTTTGTGCAAAGTCAACGAGATGTAGAGTGTCTGTAGACTTTGAATTTTTTTTCCTCGGGATCATCTTGAAAGAAGTAACACGAAATCACATAATGCAGATTTCAAGTTGCCATAGCAGCAGAAAAACAGCATGAGGAACTGACTTGCTAAAAATAGCTTGTTTGTTATTGACATTTGTGTATTCCCAGCTATAACTCAACACCAGATTTTGAAGGATTAGTGTTTGGTGTTGATAACTGGTTGAGTGGGTTTTAGTATGGAGAACTTGCTGATTTTTTTGCATAATCTGATAACTTTAAAATAAAAATATGATAAATCCTGTGAGAGTATGCTAATCTTTATCCGCTTGGAAAATTACCATGGAGTGTTTATATGCAGTATATATATCTCATATAATACACTTGGAAGTCTTGAGAGATCCTTAGCGCTAGGAAGTTACTGTAGTCATTTGTCTGGAAACTTTGAATGTCCAGTCAACTTACCTGTGCATAAAAAACATTATGAATTACGCGTTTGCTAGGGCAAAATCGCTTGTGGCTGGAAATGTCACTTCATTATTCGTTCATGCAGTTGCTCCTCTCTCCATTCTGAAGCTTTTTTGTGCTGTGTGTGTTACATAAGGGAGAGATCGGATTGAATGCTTGGGGGCGGAGGAAGAGGCTGTACTGGTGCTTCTGTACTTGCAATCTTCGTCTTTAATGAAGTCACACTTCAGTGATCTCTGAAGCGAGTCCCTGCTTTTAAATATTCATGTTATAGTTCAGTTTGTTATTTATGTATTTACTTGAGGGTGGGGGTTGTATCGCCTTCAGCCTTCTAGGGATTGCGTGAAACTAAATGGCGCAAACTGTCGCTTGTTCACAGTGTTGCTTTAAGCTTTGGGGATTGGTTTGGGGGAGTGAAGCTGTAGCTGATGATGTCCAACCATTGTAGCAGTGGGAGGCTCCTTCCTCCCCTCTTCCTTTTCATCTCTTCCCCCGTTTTGCAGGGTTCTGCCCTCAAGGAGACAACTGTTCTGATTTAGTTCTATAGAGGTGGACAGTTCTCAGAATGACTTCCTTGGTCAGCAGCGTTGCAAAGACATCGTTACATGGGATTGATGTTCATGGGATTTTATTTGCAGCCAAAACAGCCATCTGTTTAAATGACAAATTACTGTCTGTATCTGTTGAACAGAGTCCAGAAGAGTAGCTGCTGGATATATCCCACAGACAGACTCCCACACTTCTGTCTGAAGTTTGGGCATGCACTGCCTTTTTATGAAGAATAACCGTGCCCAGGCTGTCTGAGGGGAGAGGGACGGGTGGCTGTGCTTAATTGGAACGTTAATTTGCGAATCTGATTGTGTCTTGTAACGATGAAGCGCTTCTTACTCTCACCCAGGAGTTTTATCATAATGCTTACCCTTAAGGCAGATTTCTGGAGGCTACTGTGTATTGAAAACCATTGAAAGTCTGGTTCCTTGAACAGGAAAAAAAAAAAAAAATCTGCCATGAAAGTATACTTTCAATGAAATTCAGTGAAGGAGAAATAAGCCATGGAATAACTTGTGAAACAAGTCTGCAGTTGCTTTGCTTTAATCTCATGTAATGTAGTACTGCAGAGCATTTAACAGTAACACTTTGAGCTTCTGCAAACCACTTTGCTCTTGTTAAATACAGGCATTAAAATCTAATCTGTCTCCTTACAAGAAAATAACACCTGAGATAACATCTCTTTGCAAAGTCACACAAGCAGCACTATCATAGGTCAGACCAAGAGCCTATATAGATCAGTGTTATCTCCAGTAAAGACAGTGGCAGTAGGAGTTGCTGTTTGCAGGGGTGTAGGAGCACTACTGACACTGTCTTCTGAAGAAGGAGAGGACAGCTGCATGTAAGCAGGCACCCAAACAAAATTTGTTCTCTGGAGTGTTCTCCCAGTTTAGCTGTGTTCAGTCCAGGAGCTTCTCAAGCTGAACATGCATTTTTGTCTTATTTCAAGAACACTCACTTGTTTTCTCTTCCATAAACTTTGTAGCCTGCTTGAACCATGTAAAATTGCAACTCTCTTGATACCTCGCCTCACAGAGGTCAGCAAGTGTGAAGAATCCTCCTAGCTATTTTTGGTAGTAGAAAAAACAACAAAAACTTGATTTCACATCCAGCCCTTGTGTTTTTTGCAGATCAGTGTTGTTACCCCCGTAATCTTCTCCAGGCAGAAGAAGTCTAGCCTAGTTGATTGCTGCCTGTGCAGAAGTAATAAATCTCTGAGCATAAAGCCATGAGGAGAAGTTACCAGGTTCTGATGCCTCTGTACTTGATGACACTGAAAACAGTGTCCTTAAGTCATCTTTGTTCAAAAATGGTTCTGGAAGAGCTAGAAAAGAGGGAGGAGACTCCATGTGAGGCTGACCACATACAAATGTCATTTACCTTTGATAACAGGGATTTGTTACTTATCTGTTACATATTTCGGATTTCCTTACACATTTGTGGAAGCGAGTTGCATGGTCTAGATTTTATGCTATAATTGTTATACCTTTTCTCAGAACAGAAAAGGAAATGCTTCCCTAGGTGCTAGAAAACAAAGCCTTTCTGTAGGAACTGGTATTTAGCTGATGTTTTTCTACTGTTTCTAGATATTTCCAATTTTATTCTGCTTCCAGCCTGTTTTGTGACTAATTGCAATTTATGTTAGCCTGTGTTGTTTTTCTGTTTATTAGTTAAACCCCAATCCAAATATGTGATGTTCCAAGAGAATTTTTGTAAAGATCTTTCTTTTCTTACAGTTTTCTTTTTCTGATGTGATTTTTGTCCTCTGATTCAGAAATCGTTCAGTATTTCACAGAGATTCCATAGACAGTTCCTAAGCATGAAAGAATTTATGCAGATGTTTAAATTGAATGCAGAGCATTATTAGGAATTATTTCGGATGCAGTACAGAAAGTGGTGGGGTGCTCCTGGTTTATACCTTTCTTTTTTACAAAGGGATTGAAATTAACCTAAAAGCCTTGATGTATATTACAAACATGACTGTGATGTGTTAAATATCTTTTCACATTTATTTCAGATATGGACATGGATATGAAATTTTTTGTGTTGCTTGCAATAATTCAAGCACTGTAATTGCCTCAGCATGTAAGGTAAGAAAAGATTCTAGCACCATCTAGTGAAAAGTGCTGTCATATTTCTCAGGCTGACAGAGCAGGTGTCAGAATTCAGTTTGAGATGAATCTGCTCTGAATGTGAAAGATTTTGTATAAATAACAGTTACCTTGAAGAGGTGAGAGTGAATACAGAAATTGTATTATTCATAAACAATATGTAGTTCATTTGAATATATTAGATGAATTCTAACAAATATAGGTATAAAACATTTTTCATTGATACATTGTCGTATCTGATAGAAAGTACTGAAAGTAGTGAAACAAATAAAATTTTGCAGAGGAAACACTGTAAGCCATTGTAAGCCTCAAAGTAAGCCCCTTAATATCTTAGTATGTTGAGTTGTATGATTTTTCTATTTGCTTTCTTTAATTCTCATTGATATTTTTTCAAAGGCTTCCAAAAAAGAACATGCAGCAATTATTTTGTGGAGCACTACTTCTTGGAAGAAACTACAGAGTTTGTCATTTCACAATCTGACTGTTACTCAGCTGGCATTTTCTCCTAATGACCAATTTTTATTAGCAGTTTCTAGAGACAGGAATTGGTCACTGTGGAGGAAACAAGACTCATCAGAGTCAGGTAAGATATGTGAAATGGATATATTCATTTGAAAACTTTGTTCAACATTTTTGGCTTAAAATATTTGAAAGAGACGTGGTTAAAAAAAAAATGGACGTTTTCCTTACAACTTTTAAGAATTAATAGTGGTATAAGTTCCTGTGGTTTTAGGAACAGCAATTAATGGTCTATAGAAACACCAGAAGGTGTAGAAAAGGATATAATCAGGCAGTAAATGATGTTTAATTGATGGACATAATGAAGTCTGCTGTTTGTCCTTCTGCCTTCAGCTTGTGACTGTGCACTTCTGATTTACTGAAATCACGTATACATGCCAGAGCGTAATGTCTGAATTTCAAACCGGTATTCTACCATGAAAAACCTTTGCCTTGGTGTTCTGTGCAGGCTAGGCTAGAAGGTTCATTATTATACTGGTGTCCTGCATAACACTGCCTTATCCCTTTTTGCAGGGCATGACACTTTGAGACTCTTGACAGGATTAATTTCTGTCTTCGGTGTGGGTTTCTGATAATCCTACACAATTGATTAATTTGACTAGGGCTGGCTCTGTCTGTAAAACAGAGCAGGCAGTAAAGATTCCATTTACTTTGTCATTAGGATTTTCAGCCTTGTAAAATCATAGGAGGTTGCTATTGAACACTTCAATGGATTCCTTGAACACATGCTTGTGCTTAAAACGATTATCATTGCCCTGTTGGCTTAGTAGCACATAAACAATACTGGACTCTTATAAGGTTACTGAGCTCTGTAGAGTTTTTCTAGAGACGTGGCAATGAGTTTTGGCCCCACCAGACTGGTTGTGTTCTGGCTTGAGATTTTTGTTCTATTCAGGCTTCTATTCTAAAGCCTGGCATATTGTTCACAGTAGTTACATAATGTTTTGGGTTAAGGAGTACAAATTCATATAAGAAGTAGAGGAAACCGTCTTTTCATCTGTTCATCGATAACTTTTCTGTCTACAAAGAAGATTGTTATAAGTATAAAGCAAAACTGCTTCTATTGTCATCCCAAATGGTTAATCAACATCTGTGTTCCAAAATGACAGTCCTTTCTACTTAAGAGAAGCTTTCCTATTTAGTGATCTGCTAATCAGATTTATTGCCTGATTGTATGTATAGTGAAATGGCAGCCGGTCTCTTTGGGAGTAGATTAATCTTTAGGATTGGATCATTATGATTTGAATTCTTGAGGCTTTACTGGTAAATAGGAACTGTAATGATATTGTTGGGGTGTATGTGTACACATAGTAAAAGTTACTCTATACTAAGGATTTTGAAATCAGTGTTCTTATTGAAATCGTCCAAAGAACCTCGATGTCTTATGCTTGTAATTAATTTCTTTTGAAACAGGCAAGTGTGTAAAAGATGCTATTCCCACCGTTTTCATGCTGTTAGGGCTGACTGTTGTGGTCTTAAACCGGTAGTAATTAGGGTTGTGTGATTAATGTACTACCAATTGCTTTAAAGATGAGTGGAATAATGTCCAACTATTCCTGCAGTTCTCACTATAATAAGTGAGGGTAACAGTTACTTTTAATAAGCAAAGTAGTTGAAGCAAGGGTTTTTTTCCTCTCTGTGTTTTATTCCAGGCCCAGTTTTCAGTTGCTGTGCATACACAGACAAAAATACAGCTGTTCACAGTCGAATCATTTGGTCCTGTGATTGGACACCAGATAGCAAGTATTTTGTTACTGGCAGTCGAGACAAAAAGGTAAATAATGTAAAAGGAATTTTAAAAGCCCAGAATTATTTAAAATATATTTTAGATTAGCAAATACTATGTTTTTGTGGGCCTGTAATTTATAAACACAAAAAGCTTGTAGTGTGTGTTACCACAGAGATCATGGAGACTTTCATATGCTAAATAAAGTGCTTGAATATGTATGTACAAGACAACAGTCAGTTGGACTTTGTCCCATCTTAACTTCACACAGTAAGATAAGCATGTCACATAACTCTTATGGGACTTTACTTAAGTTTTTCTTTATTTTTTTTGTAGTGGAATCTGTGTTTGTTATTAGTATATTTAATACAATCCAACAGACTTTCTAAAAGTTGGATTTTTGTAGACAGAAATTTTTGACTGTCTTAATGTTCCTCTCCTTTGTTCTGTGCTCCGAGAGCATTTTAACTACATAATTCCTTAATTCCTTTGTGAATGCACTTACAAAAAGAATAAAGGGGAACTTCCTAGGTGATTCTTTTTCTAACAGGTCATTATCTGGGGCCAGTGCAATTTATCTGTGACTGCTGAAGGGAATATGCTAGATTCAATCAAGCCTTGTTCAACAGTACTGGATGCTGTGGGTTCTGTTACTGCCGTTAGTATCAGCCATGTGCTAACTCCTGATGGAAGGTATTGCTGTTTTCTATAACACCATTTTACGTTTAACTTGAAATTAGTATTCATGTTTTTCTCCCTCTAGTCAATTTTCTGTGACTAAACAGCTCCTAAAATTTAACTGTCAAATATTTTGACCATTCTTTTGTATTAATTAACTTTCCTTTCTTCTTTCCTAGCCTTTTTCAGGTACATAGTAATTTCTCCACACAGTGTAACAAGAAAGGGAGAGGAGGGCAAGGGGGAAGGGCTAATGCATTTGAAACACTTTCATTCTTCTTACAATATTGACAGGTCTGATGCTGTAATGACCTCATTATGAGTGTTGTATTTTTTTTATTCTAACCAACCATATTTTGCAGGTTTCTGCTTTGTTCATTTTTATGAAGAAGCTCTGATTTAAACTTTTTTTTCATGAAAAACTATGTATTGAATTGAAGGGCAAGGTGCAACACACCATCTTTGAGTGATAGGTCTTTCTAGCTTGCATTAGAGCAAGCTTTGCTGAACTGCCCACTGTAGTCTCTTAGAAGTAATGCATTCTCTTGATAGGTATATTGTTGCAGTAGGCCTAGAGAATGGGAAGATTATCTTGTACACATGGAAGCAGAGTGGGCAAGAACCAGCACTAGCTGATTGGACTAAGTGCATTGAGATGGATAACAGGTATGCCTTTTGAAGTAACTTATCAGCAAGGAAGTATTCCTATTAATACTGATAGTGCTGGAATTCTGTTTTTATATCATAAAATGATATGCAACTGCTTTATTTTTATATCAGAATTTGTTAGCTTCCTAGGAAAAAGCTGATCTCTGAAAGCCTACAGATGTTTATCAAAACCCAGAAGAAAACAAACAAACAAAAAACATGAAACACAGAAGGAGGGAGGTTAAACTCCAAAATACTTCATGCTGTGTAAATGGTCTGAGAAATATTACCCTTTCATTGGCTTAAAGCTTTGTTTAAAAAAAATGTTGTTAACTGTAAAATGAGATGATAGAAAACTCTGAAGGGGGAAGAAAGATTCATTGTCTACGTACATCTGTACAGCATTTTGGAGTGGATGATAGAAAGTTTTCTTGAGTAGTTTCTAGCAGAAACCAAGGGAATGTTAAGCTATATGTGGTGCTGCTATGGTGACAGCTAGAGAAAATCTCAGCAGAGAGACTTTGAATATTTCATTTGGAGCATTTTCCTAGATTCTTTTTAGCATCTGGCACTGATAGTACCAGAAATGAAAGTTGATGGTGACTTTGGCCTGTGTGTACTTGAAGTGAATTCAAAAGAGACACCAAGTGACAGGAAGTTGCAGACAAAAAGCCAGAAATCTGTCATATCTCAATAAATGAGATACTAGACCTGCAGCTTAATGTGGTAAAACTTGAAATCAATAGCTGTTTAAATTATTGATGAGTGAGAGGATAAAATGTCGCTGGTGTTTGAGGCCCTACTTATTTTAAGAACTTAATATCCGCTGGTTGTCACAAGTCAGTTTTTTCTCAGTTGGTAGTGTTAAGAGTACTAATTATATAAATGTTGATGTTTACAGTTACATACCCAACTGTGCTTGACATTTTGCATTTATGTATGGATTTCTTTTTTTTGCAGCCAAAGTCATGCTCTTGCTGTGAAACGTTTGTGTTGGAGACATCATGAGGGCAGAGCTGGACATAATGATCAGAAAAACAGCGAATGGTTGCAGCTTGCAAGTTGTGGAGCTGATCACTGTGTTAAAATATTCAACATCAACAGATTTGCTCTTTAGAAAAAACAGCAGGCCTGTCTGTGCAAAATGAGTTCACAACATTTTATTTCAACTTTGTTTAACCATATTGATTTTTGAATTCTGTTTTCTGCCATGGAAAGTGAAACATCTGAAATATAACTTATTAAAGCATTTTTCATGGTTGTTTAAAATGCCAAATATTTTCTAATTTTGTAGTTCCAGGAATGTGAAGTATTTTATATAGTTTGGTTGGTGAATATCCTGGAACTCAGAGAAAGAAGGTGCGCTAGGGCACAGAAGAACAATAATGAGATGGCTTTGTTCACTGTGACTCTGGGGTTGATGGGAAGCTGCTAGTACTTGGGTTCTTCTGTGCTTGGGGTTATAAGTGGAGTACTGAATTGTTCTGAACACCTTATTCCTATTAAAAGCAACTGTTGGTTATCCTGCCAGTGCTGACACTGTGTGTTTAAGCATCTGTAGTTAACCAGAGATAAGAGTTATCCAACTTTCTTCAACGGCCTTCTTTTCACTGTTTTATTACAGTGCTGGTCCAACTCTTAGACCAGCCTACTCCTACTTTAGAAGGAGTAGATTGTCTTTATGCTTGGAGTGGTCTGCTTGTTTGTTTTTCCTATCCAGTGGGGCTTAAAGCCTAACTCGCAGGCAACTTAAATCTTCTATCTCCTCCATGTAAAGTTGAACCTTTCCCATGCAGACTGCTATAGAAGAGCCATCTATTTCTTTGCTTCCTTTGGGCTGGAAAAGCTTACAAATATTAGTAGGCAAGAGCTGAAAGGTGGCAACTGTTCCTTATATTGCCTCTACTAACTCTTCCTGGCTCTTCTACTGACTCTTTGTGGCTTTTAGAAGTTCTGTTGAGAAGCTGAGCGGGTTAACTTAACAGTCTAATTGTACTGTAAATAGCATAGAATGATCATAGATGGTGAGTACTTCAAAAAAGATGCCTTTGCCCTCAGCATGTCTGTCTCTGATTCCAAAGTCTAATTAGAAATTATTTAAACTTTGGGGTTGAAATGATACTTGTTCTAGAACCAATTGCTACCCAAACTGGTAGTGCAGAAATAAATTGGAATTGTGTTTAACTGTGTTGCATCTTTAGCTAAAGAATACAGTGTGGGCCAAACTCTTTTCAGAATAATTATAATTTATGTTTTAAGGGGTTTTATATTTTAGCTTTTTATTTTCAATTCTATTTTCAGCATTTAAAAAAAAACAATTCTTTAAAACGTCTTAGGTGCATTAAAGCCCTGCACCTTAATAAAGATGCTTTGTTATATTCATTTTATTTGTGGTACCCAGTGCTTCCTTCACATGCATACTTTAAACATTTTAATAATGTGTCTTGTCCAAGAATTCTTAAACGTAGACTGTATCCTGACAAAAGCAAGATATAACTTACTATTAATGAGTCTTCATAATGGTGCCAAAAATGGAACTTTATGTCACAATTGTAATTCAGTATCTTACACTTGAACTTGATGGTAATACTAGATAATAATTTTCAATACTAGTTATGTCTTGCCATGAGTCTTCTCTTGCCTACAGGGAAACGTGAAACGTAATATTATTATCCCTCACTTGTATTTTGTGCTGTCATTAAACAAACTGTTTTTACCTATACCGATGTTGTTGTTAAGCACCAGCTATTACATGATTTAGTAAACATTTTATTACACCTGTGGATTTTTGATACTCTTCATATCAAAGAGTATACCTCATTTTTCCAACTTTAAATGTGTCAGATCAGACTTCATCTCCACTGTTTAACTGTTTGTAACAGAAACTTTTTATTTACAGTTGTTAGAGGTTGTCAGAAGACTTGCACATTATGTTTTTTTTTAAAAAGTACAGCTATCTTTGTTTACATTATCACTTTACTGTGCATTTATTTGGCTTGACTTTTATGTATGCCTTTATCTTCTCAGTAAATCAACTATAGTCTTCTTAAACCAGCATGTAAATTAGCACCTCGGTCAGATACTGATTTCATTATCTCAGCTCATATCAGAAAATTATTTGGATCAACATAAGTGTGATACAAAGGAAAAGTCTGTAATTTTAGAGATCATTTTGGGGATAACATTGGGCTGCCTAATGAAGAATAGGGTTCTTTAAACAGCAAAGTAGTACACTTTATTATAAAGTCCCTAAAGAATTTCTGGTTTGCTTGGTTTCTTTATTTAAAAAAATAAAATAAAAATCAGCAAGCATTTTCCAGACACTGACTGTATTCACTCTATTTCATTATTCTTGTTTTATTGATTTTGTAAATACTCCTGGAATAAAGTGCCTTCTTGCTATATTTCCTTCTTGCTGCAAAAACTCAATTGTTTTTGAAGAATCTACTGTTGTTTTTGTCTACTTGAGTGGCTGTCACTTTTATTTGCTATATTTTTCCATTTGTGTTTTTTTCCTTTGTCTTTTCTTGCTGAGAGACATGTTTTCATACATTAAGATAGTGCATACAGTCATGAATAATTTCATACACTTATAACTAAAGCCATAACTTTTTTTTTATTTGCCTGACTCACCTGATCATAGTCTCATTTACCTACCAAGATCTCTAACTGGTATATGTATCCATTTTTTTCTGCATTTTCTTCACTGTTGCCCTGGTCACTACTGTTTTCTGTTGCGAAGTGCCATGCCTCTTTCCGTTCCAACACATCCTTCTTAAAATTCATTTATTTTTCATTGCTTTCCTTAGATGAAAGCTCTTGTTGCTCTCAGGTGTTCTTTTGGAAGATGGAGTTAGCCTCTATACTTGTGCAAGTTGCTTGTATCTCTTTGTAGCAGACAGTTTGATGTCATACAATAAATAATAAAAAAGTAAGTTTAATTTTCTTTCTTCCAATTTATCTTCAAGACTGTCATATAGGCTCTGCCAATTCTAATCTTAGGAGGCTCCAACTTTTCACAACACAGCCTCTGTTATTTCATTTGTTTTCCCTTAACGATGTGACTGTGTGCAGTGGTCAGAGGTAAAAACTTGTTGTCCGGAATTTATGGTGCTCCCCATCTTTGCATTACTTGTTCCTGCCAGCACTTAATAAGGTTTAGTGACACTGTTGCAGTGATGAAAAGCAAGAGGCAAATGGTACATGACAAAATGCAGCCATCTATAGCAGCCTAATCCTCCATATGAATTTTCTAACTCTGGTTACAACTTCTGAGTTTGTTTTCATTTCTGTTATTAGACTGGACAAGGGTGGTGTGCTTATTTTAAATCCCAGTGGTCTAGCAGCATACAAAGCTAATGTGACATCCCTTATAAACTGAGGCTTTCCACAGTACTGTTTATAATTTGTCTTTTTTTTTTTTTTTTTTTTTTTTTTACCAACCCTCGCATCTGAAATGTGCAGAACTGGGTCTGTGCAGGTTTAGAAAGCTAAGCTGCTTAGTGCCTCTGCAGTGCTGAAACGTTAACTTACTGAAGTACTATGGGCTGACTGATGTGTAGCTTGCCATTAAATAAAAGCACATGTTTAATTAAATGTTGCCATAAACAATAAGGCAGATGAGGCCTTGTTTCCCCCAGATTTGGGCTCTCAGCTAATCATGAGTTTTCATTAGTTTTCTTATTATTAGTTACTTAGGACAGCTTTATGTGTAGATTTTTGCCTCCAGCATGACCTTAAGGTGCTGATTATTGTCTAGACACTGAATTTGTTCTCTTTGTCTCAAGCCTATAAAATTTGTGTATTTTTACCTTTAAACTTTACATGTTTAAGACAGACGGGGGTTGAATTGATCCTGTGGATTAAAACAACTCGTAAGGATATATGCACGTGTATAAACCATGAAAAAAGATAGGTGTACTCTTAAAAGGCCAGGGTAATCTTAAACCCATCTACAAAAATGTAAATGCACCTCTGACAAAATGCTAACACTTGCCTCATACTTGTCCCTTTGTAACTAATGCTTCTTTTCCTTTCCCTGCAGTATGGCTTGCATTGGACCAAGAAACCAAACCAGGTTACTGATTTGTTCATATAGGTGCTGTTGAAAAATAGCCCAATAGCAGTATCAGCTTTTAGCACAAAATCTCAGTTCTGGGAAGCAAATTTCTTCCTACATTGAAGTTGGTGGGTAAGTTTTGAATTATGTGGCTTTTTTTTTTTTTTTAATTATTTTGAAATATGGGTTGTTGCATCTTTCTGCATTGACTAAAGCCATAAATATATTTCAAAAGTCTGTAATCATACTCTGAATCTCTGTGGCGTCTCTACTTTCAAATGCTCTGTACCCTAGTGCTCCTTATCCCCACTCAAATTTGAGTTGCAAAGTTATACTGCTGTGTGATTTCCTACCTGATTCAAAGCCACAAGGAAATGTAACTAAGCTGGTGCCATTCACTTCTCCAGGCATTCACTTCTCCAAGGTATCCCATTAAGGAACACCTGGAAAACATGTCATTAGAAAGGAGAGTGGCATGTTTTGCAGTGGGAATCAATCTTGATTCTTCTGTCTTCATGTGGATGGGAAAAAAAATGTTTATCACAGAGCAATGATGTATAAAGTCTTTCAACTTATAAGTTAAAGAGCTAGTATACTGCAATGACAAAAGGCGAAAGCCGTTTGTAGTTTCTTTAAGGCCTTTATTTTAGTGACCGTGTAATAGCCCTTACGTACATTATACAGTATGCTCACTGTACAGTGCCATTGAGAATAGAGTTGTAAAAACTGATGGCATGAGCTAAAATTTATAGAGAATATTCTCATACCTTTTGATATACTTGAACTAAAGCCATCCCATTAATATTTTGGACGAACACTGTCAAAAGTACTTTACTAGCTTCATGCTTGTTCTGAGGAGACTACAGGGCCAAGGATATGAACAAGCTATTTTATGAAGTTAGACTTAAAGAAGTAGGGTTGTCTTGTCTTAAGGCAGAGTCATCGGGGGAGGGAAGGCAAGAAAAAGTGTGGGTCTTGTTTATAATCTGAGATCTATAGACAACACCAAGTGGTTACTGAGAATATCCAAAGCCATCTTTAAGTCTCTCAGTCCAAAACAAAGGCTTCATCTGGTCAGTTTTGAACTGAAAAGATGTGGTACCCTGACTCATAGGAGGGTGCTGCACCAAGACCTGGAGAAAATGAGCTTGTGTAAAATGGAAAGACGAGAGGCGCTGACATTCAACCTGAGAAGCACCTGCCTGGGCTCCACATGGCAGACGTGCTAAACACTGCTGCCAATGGCGAGCTATCAATTGTGCCCATTTTTCAGTTTTTCAGTTATGAAGTGGAAAGGAAACAACAGGACTTACACAAAACTAAGCCCTCCCCCCCCCTTTTTTTTAAAAAAAAAAAGAAAAAAAAGAAAAAAGTATATTCTTCTGTTGTCATCTGTCTTGTGGGCTGGAACTTCAGAAGCAACTAGAAACTGGTGAAAATTTCAAGGAAGTCACTTATTGAGCTCTCAGCTATTGAAAATATCACTGGCAACTGTGAGCAATCTCTGTTTTCCCAAATATTTAACGGGAAGAGATGAGGATGCTCAGAGGCTCGCTGCCGATTGCAGCTATTGCGGAGATGAGGGAAGAGGAGGAAACAGCTGTGTCCTCATTTAGACTCAAATCTCACGTTAAGGAAGAAGTGACTGTTGCAAATAAGAAAACTTTAAAATAACTGAGGTGGGCAGCAAAAAATATTGCTTGCTCTGTTTCGAGGAGCAGCTGGAGCTGTACAAAGGATGAGACAAAATCTCTGACAGTACAGAAATCAGAAGTTGCCTTCTGTGCATTAGGAAGCTGTTGGAGGTGGGAGCTGTTGGGCACTGCTTAGCAGTGCTCCACTACTACTCTTTTACCAGCAACAATTTATTGGGATCTACATCAGCTCTGAGCAGTAGTTTTGAGGTGGCTGGAGAGGGTATTTACCCAATTGCTTTCCCAGCCCCTGAGCCTCTGACCATTCCCACTTTTGCCCTGTGTACTGCTGCATCTTTGGATGATTGCGGGACCTTCCTTTAGCCGCTTCTCTTCACCTGTATTGATGCCTGTGCCAACCCCCAGATTTCCCTTACCCTGCTTCTACCTTTTCTTACATAGTTCACAACTCCATCCCCTTCAAAGATCACAGGATCAGTGCTGTGCCACAGTCACCTGAACTGCCTCCCTGCTACTTGTCACCTGTGGTGAACTTGGCCCTGGGGGGAAGAGCAGAGCCAGGATGTCCCAGTAACACCTCCATGTATTTGCACCACACCATGGCTGGAGAACTCAAGACCTAGGCCACAAATATCCCACTTGGATTGGAACTTTGCACCTTGCAGCACTACCTCCAGGAGAGCATCAGACCAAACACTTGGAGGCAGCTTTCTTCCTATAGTGGCCTATAGGCTCCATTTTCAGGTCCCTGATATTCACACTAGAGCACAGATCATGCTCTCTCTCACCCTGTGTGATGAATTCTGGTGACTGCATTTGAACGGTTTGTGTTGAGAGTTGTTTTCAAACTTTGCTAGCACCATCATTTTATTTTCTGCAGCAGTTCATCAGGGCTGTAATGCGGTGGTGAAACTAACAATGGTCTCTCACTCTTCATGGAAGGAATTTAGAATGGATCGTAAGACAAAACACAATGCCTTAACATAATGGCCAGGCTGGTCCCAGTACCCCAGGGTAGCTGTATACCAACTAGATATACCCTGGACTTGAAGTCCTCTAAGAAATCTGTTCCGTGTAATTGGTGCATGTGTGATTCAGCCAACTTTCATTCTGTACAGATGAGAAGAGAGAAGGTGTTATACCTGAGGCAATTGCCAAGTTACAATAGTGTCACCATTATATGGACTCCAGCTGATCCAACCTGAAATAACAAGGGACTCGGCAATCAATTTTCTCTGCAGAGGAGCTCTTTCTTTTTGAATCAATTGCTTGTGCAAACAAGGATTCATGGTCTTGTGTTTTTTCCTAAACCTCTCCTCTCTTTACTCACCAACTCTTCTTTTAAGAAGCTGTTTTGCCTTCTCAGTCCCTTCTCCTTTCTTGCAGGCTCTAAATCCCCATACAATCCATCCTTCTTTTCTCTACATCCTCTTCTCTCTTTGTATTGTTCTTGTAAGATAATCCTCTGCTTTTTAATACAAGATCCTAAGGGAGTGCGTACATATCGAGTATAACATTCTCTTGGTATTTTATCTTCTGCCTTCTATGCCTCTGTGTATGATTCCTCCTCGGCTGGGTTTTTGGCTTTTCGTATTTACACAGGCTGTCCAGCCTCGTTACCTTCTTTTTCCCTGACAGCAAATTGGAAGCCGTGTATGTGAGAGCAGCATACCTTCCTCTCTTCCTAGAGCATAAGCTGTGTGCCTGCCACGGGGGGGAATTCTTCCCCTCAACAGAAGTGAATTGACTGCATTCTCTCCAAGGGAAGCTCTCCTAGCACTTCTCAAGATAAAACAATTGTTATGTTTGCCTTTTCATTTCATAATCTTGGAGAGCCTCTATCCAAGGAGTTTTCATATAAAGATGTACATCTTTGAGAGAATATCAGTACTCTGCAGACACTCTTTTTGGAGCTTAGGAGCTTTCTACCAGTCAAACCCTTTGCTTTGACATGACAGGCAGACCTATATGGGCCTGTCACGTATCAGTTCACTACCAGACGCTACTAGACTTCACTGCTGTACTCAGAGGGCACTGAACTGTGACACAAATTTCTCTCTCTCTGTGCAGAAGAAGTTGAACAGAGATGTTCCCTTCTGCAGGGAAGAGCCTGAGACTCCTGTGGGTTGATCCGTGTGGGTCCTCAGGGTGAGTGTCTCACCTAGGCAGGCCCTGAAGGTGTGATGTTCCTGCTGGTGGTAGGAACCTACCATGGGTGCATTGCTCAAGCTTCTGCTTCTTCACTGTGCACAGGTGGTGTTCCTGTATCTCAGATGTTGCTATGCCTTCAGGAACAGTCCCAGTTCACCAAACCCACGGGGATTGTTCAAGATGGGAGCCCCACTCCACCTGGTGAGTATTGATTCAGGCTGGCAGACTGCCTCTATAGTTATAGCTACACAGTAAAATGGGAAATGAAATGTAATCTGGTAATTGTGTAAAGCCAATAAGAAGGTGTAAAAGCGGTTTTCAGTTGGCTGCTACTAGGAAAAGCACAGCTTAAACTTTTTGTACCCATCAAAAAGAATTTGGCTATGTTTTACAATGTAAGAATTATTTTCTTAGCTCAAAAGAGGTGTTACATCTGGGATGTGCAATTCTGCATTTCCCATTAATTGCTAAAAAATACATTTCCATAAGTTGCTAGTAATGAAAATTGTTAGCACAATGTTTTTCTTAATAACTGAAATAAAATATGAACTGCACAATTCTGTTATACTACTGTTGTACAAACTACAATTTGGAAAGGAGCTCAGGTC
Organism: Nettapus auritus; assembly: GCA_011076525.1. NCBI lineage: Eukaryota > Metazoa > Chordata > Aves > Anseriformes > Anatidae > Nettapus > Nettapus auritus. The sequence continues at coordinate 94,115,432 of CM021766.1, read as the reverse complement.
ATCTCTAGTCCAAACTTCTGCTCCAAGTAGGGTCAGCTGTGAGATCAGACCAGACTGTCCAGGGCTTTACCCAGTATGGTCTTGAAAAATCTCAAAAGATAGACACTGCATAGCCTCTCTGGACAATCTGTTTCATTGCTGACTGTCCTCGTGGAGAAGTAGTTTCTTCTGTGTTTGCTCTGAACCTCTCTTGTTTCAGCTTACACCTGTTGGCTCATCTTCCCACACTGAAGGTCTGGGCTCCCTCCTTCTTCTTCATTGCCTCCTCCTAGGTATCAGGAGGCGGCTGTCAGGTGCTCCCAAAGACCTCTCTTCCCCTATTGAACCATCCCTGTCCCTCTGTCTCCCTTCACAGGGTGACTGCTCCACATCCCTCACCACCTTGGTGGCCCTCCATTGAACATGCTTCAGCTTAACAACATCTTTCCTGTATAGTGAGCCCCCAAACTGGACACAGTCCACATGATCTGTTACAGGAGACCTTTCTGGTGCCCATTGCTCAATTTCCACCCCCAAGAGGCCAGTCCTGTGAAGTCCAAGTCTATAATTCTTCTTTAATGCTCTCTTCACTGTGGCAATGCTGCTTCTGGGGACAAAATTACCCCCCCCCCCCCCCCCCCATACTAAGTGTCCCTGTGCCATGTACCAAGTCCAGGAGCTGGACTTGACAATCCTTGTGGATCCCAATGCCCCAGCCCAGGAGGGGTCCAGGCCCTGCAGCAGAGCTGCAAGCCTCATTAACCATTTCCCTATAATCTGGGGTGTGCAGAGCAGCCATTTATTGAGACAGCCAGGAGCTGACTGCACTAAGACAGGAGATGGCACGCTGGTAGTGAAACCAAACAGCCCCTCACAAGTTCTATATTAAAAATACACTTGTCGTCTGTCTCAGAGGAAAATAAATGGATGCTATTTAAAATGCTTATATATGGCCATTTCACTGAAAAATTGGTGATTTATTACTTCAGTATGCCTAGGACCACCAGGGGGCAATGTAAGAAAAAGGATAAATAAACAGCTGCCATGTACACATGAAAAATCAGAATAAATTACAAATATATTCAGATACAGGTATTTGGTCTGCTCTGCATTGTTTAAATGCAGTGTTTCAGTGATAATCATTTCTCATCAAGAAACTCTGATTTGAAAACATTTTTGTTTCCTATTTTCATCCTGTAGATGGGAAACTATCCATACAGCTTCAGAAAATGATGTGCACCTCCTAATCACGATGTTTTATCATCAATTATAGGCATTCTCTCCCACCCCAACATCTCCATTTGAAGAGGATATAAAAAATTATATTTTTCTTACTTTGCTGAAATGCAAAAAAAGGACTTTCCTGCCTCCGTTTCGCTGCCTCATCACAGCATGTCTGTGTATTTCTTGAAACATTGTCTAACCATGCTGATCTCCCAGAAGGGGCTTAGGCTTGTGAAGTTCTTTGCACCTCCTGAAGGCAGCTGTAAATGAGCAGTGACCAAATTGGATCACGTGGTGAAACTCTCCCAAACTCCAGTGGTTTATGGTTCAGATCTATCTTAAACCATAGGAAGCATCTGTGTGCTTATTAGCTGCTGATGGATTTCTGCTTCCTCTTGTGGGTTTTTCCATGGAGAAGAATTCCCCAGGTTAAGTTTGTGCCATATGAAGAAACAGCTCTTGGTTGCTTTGAACATTCAGTGCCTGTTCTTGTATTAGAAAAGACAAAGCATTAGTTGTTTTCTACTGCCACCATGTCATCCCTGGTTTTATAGACACCCCCAGCCCATGGATTTCTTTTCCAGACTAAAAAGACCTACTGTAGTTAAGAATCCCTCATATGGTGGCTGTACTCTTCCTTTCATCAGCCTTACTGCCTCCTCCCTTGCACTCCAATATTTCTACCAATAAGGAAGCATTTATTATTCTTTTTGAACCTTTCCACTTATAAATATTTGTCTGGAAGGGCCTAGTAAACCAAACTGCTTATTTAAAGAACTGGCAAATGTGTTTGTTATTTTGTTTTGAAACAAATCAAAACTTTATTTGAAGCAGTTAAGGCGCATGATGTGAATGTAATTCTGTCTTTTGGGTATCTGTGGGACAGAGCACAGCTGCTTCTTGCCTTCAGACTGTTTTTTTGTTTGTTTGTTTGTTTGTTTGTTTGTTTTTTTGTTTCCTCATTTAAGTCATAAATTGATTTTTCTAATACCATCCTGGACTGCAGCAGGAACTTGTCAGGGGCCTCTGAATGATTGCATGGTGTGGAATAATTAGCCCTTGGTGTCAAGGAATAAACCTAACACTAAAATAACAGGGTAACCTTGGATGAAGGTACTGGCAGTGCATGTCTGAGAGGTCTGCACACCTAGTGTTGTGCCTCCTGTGCCTTTGCAACTCGGTCAGAGAATCAGTCGCAGCGGTGGGGATTTCCTTCGCTGGCCCAGCAGAAACAGAGGAGGCTGGTAAGTGACTTCTGTGGGTGGGTGGTATGTCTTGCCAGCCACACCAGGAGAAATGCTTTCTGGCTGCCTGCAAGGCCTCCCAACAGGCTTGGAGAATGCCAGAAGCCTTTTCCAGCTGACCTTGCCAATGAAAGCAGTGGAGAGGAAAAAGTCTTCATAGGATTTTACAGATTTAAAAACAAACAAATAATTGATTTTGATGTCCAGAGGAAAGTGCCATAGCTGCTCAGTTTGTCCTTTAGCATAATATAGAAAAAAATTATTGTACCCTGCTGAGTTTGTGAGCAATGCTGTGACTGTTTTTTCCCCCATGGCATCACTCTGTTAACCAGGAAGATCTTTTAAAAGGCAAATGATGTGTGAAACATCTCCTTGCTCCTCTACAACTCACTCACTATAATGTGGCTGAAAGAGGTCCTCTGAAAGCAAGGAAAGGCTTGCAGGACTGCTGGTCTTGGACAGTTGTACTATTTCAGTGTTGGGGTGGACTGGCCATCTGTAAGACATCAAAACCTGGTCTAACAACCATTTAGGGAACTCATGTAAAAAGGCAGTACCTACTTGTCTCCATGTGTCTCAGGGAAGCAAATGAATGTGTGGTTTTAATTTTCCTCTAAGAGGAAAAAAGTGTTGGGAAAACATGGTCAATTTTTTGGCTAAGGGTAAGAACCAGTGTCCCGGGCACAGGTGAAGAGCCAGCCCTAGCCAGACAGAAGTGTTGGATTTCAGCCCAAACATGTAGCAGAATCGCATCAGATGAAGATATCGTGGAGTTTGGAGATGGACTGGAGGTGGCTGCACAGCACCAGCCCTGCCTGGGAGCAGCCCGCACACTCTGCTGTTCCTGTGACAGGCACCTTGCGTTTCTGTGTAGGTGTGGGAGAAAGGTGAACATATGCTTTTGCAGAAGCTCTCGTGTCCCTGTTCTGTTCCAGCAGTGCCATATGTGCTCTCTGAGTCATCAGCAAGAGGGAAGCACTCCCCTTGTAAAATCCTGTCGCATCCTGCACGAGGCTGCCCTTGCACAGGTAAAGAAAGATTTTTGTGCTTATGTAAAGCCCTGCCTGAGATGCTCTTGAGGAAAATGTGTTTGCTTTTCTTTTAGGGGCTGCAGAGATGAAGCTGCTCCAGCAGGGAGGTGAGCCTGTCTTCTTGATATGGGCTTGGGGTCATTCTTCTGTGAGGTCTTTTCCTTGCAAACACCTCCCCAGCCTGTACTGAAGGTGTGTACTCACCTTTCTGACTAGTGGCAACCCTTATTTTAGGCAAGTGCAATCTTTTGTTATCTGTGTGGCACTTGAAACCAGCCAGTTATGACTTTGACTGTGACACCATTCCCATCCAGGGATCTAGAAGCAGTTTGACGTGTCTTGTGGCAGCGAGTCTGCAGACAACCAAATCACCTCGGCTCCTGAAAGCACACCACGTCCCAGCCAGACGTTCTCTCTCTCTCTCTCTTTTTTTTTTTTTTTTTTTCTGTCATCAGCTGTTGGCCAATATAAACAATATTCACTTCCCAAGTGGCACAGATATGCAAATCAACCTTTCATAGAATAATGGCCATATGAAGCTTTGCTAGCAGGCATTCATGACATGTGGAGGCACATTGATGCCAGATGCTTTCAGGGTTTTGGCTGTGCTCTTCTCAATTCCAGGAGGATAGGCAGTACCAGGGTATTTTGAGAGACCAACTGCAGGCCCAGATCAATGACTGGTGTTTCTTTCAAAGCACCAGGCAGTGGCACTCTCCAGGTTGTGACAGGATCAGTTGGTCCCTGCGCAGTGTCATGCTGTTGCCTAAAGCTCCTGGCCTCTCTAGCTGCTCTAAGTCTTCCTCAAACACTGAACCAATGTCATGTTGTGACATGTCTGAGAGGTGATAGTCTTTCACAACACGAACAGAATAATGTATCGCTCTTCGTGAAACTGTCTGGGGAATTACGTTTTGAAATGATGAGCAAAGCTGTAGCAAAATCATCAGTTTCTTTGGTCTTTTCAAAGTAGGGTAAAAACCCATGTCAATGTAAGTAGTGTTTTATAATGGGATGAAAGCAAGTCTTACTGGTACACGTGGAACTGCACAATTTTTGCTTCCTTATTTGTCAGTCTAAAAGACTGCCTGATATATTGAGGTCTGTTGCTTCATCGGGTACAAGAAAACATCAATCTGCTTTCCCTTCTTCTTCTCCTTTGAGGCTGAAAGTTCACGTAAGTTAGATGAATCCATCTGATGGCTGCACAAATGAAATGGCTGTGGGATTGGTGACCAAGCCAAACTCATAGTCCTTGTTTGCATTCAGGTCTCTTCAAAAGCTGGCAAGGTCCCACCCTAACCACAGAAATCCAGCACTCCCACTCTCACCCACCCACCATTAGGCACTGGATGGGGGTCACCTCTTCAGACATTTCCGACTCGCAGAAGGCTCAAGAAGTGTTTTCCTGTTCCAGTGCCTAAAAATGAGTTGTCTGGGGTCCCACCTTGGCATTGTGTTCTGAGCAAACTGGAATTTAAAGAGGCAACAGGGACAGCTGGAGAGACAAAATGCATTATGGACAGCACAGGAGCTTTCAGCATCCAAAGCTATCTGGATACAGACTTTTTATTCTGCTCATTGCAGAGCTAAGGCCTTTAGGCTAGAGCTGACTTTTTTTTTTTTTTTTTTTTTTTTTTTCCTATGTAAAGATCTGTGCTACCTCACCCTCTCACTGGAAAGAGTCCTGTCCTCACACCTCTGCCTGTGGAGCTGGAGGGCCTGGCTTTTGTGTGGGATTGCTATGGGCAGAGGAGAGTCCTGGCTGGTCTCCCCCCGCTCTAATCCACCTGCATGCCCTGCTGTTGGGCAGCCAGCCTGCTGCGGTTTTTAAGTGGTCAAGGTCTTCACGAATATGCTGCTAATCCCAGATTTTATTTTGTGATTCCTCTTGCCCACTTGTGCCTCACAGTGCTGCTTTTTACCAGACCACATTTGCTCCATGGACTTCTCTATTTTAAATAGTAAAGGGTTGATTTACGGTATCCAGAGCACAGGAAGGGCCTGTGCTGACATTTCTGACAATGTGTGCAATTATTCCAACACCAGCATGGCTGTTTTGTTTGCCAAATGCTGATCTAATTTATATCTATATTAGACTGAAAAGTGGTTTAGCTAATGACAGTCAGCTCCAACATCTCTTCATGATTGCCTATTATTGTCCTGAACCAGATTCATTTTCTATTTTCTTTGTTCAAAAAATGTAGAAAGGGAAGGAGAGGTCATTTCAGTGATCAATATTAGATTGTTGAGAATAGCCAGAATTTGATCTGCCACCAGGAAGAGAGAGCTACAGTCTTGGGTTTGGGTAGTGACTCAGTACATAAATTAAGCAGGATTGTCCCCAAGGCTTAGACGTTTCATGTACTCTGCATCATGTTAGAAACATTAAAATATTAACAAACTTTGATCCCAGTGCAGCTGAATGCTCACTCATCTCTGTTTTTAAGCTAGAGTGCATTCAGTCTTTTGAGTCCATAGTAAACTTCAGAAAACTTGACCTGAAAGCCAGAGCACCACCATTCGGCAGCATCTAAACTCCTTGTTCAATTATTTAAAAGCCATTCTGAGAGCCTCTTTGGCATCAAGTTACTGATATTTATTGGCTTTTTGTTTTTGAATAGTTTTGAGAAGAGACATCTCTCTGGCCCTGGCCGTTTCTTGTGAATGATATCAGCATTGCTACCATGCAGCTATCCCATAGCCTCATCCTCCTTAATACCTCGAAGCTGTCAATGTCCTACCCATATTTATGCGAGGAGGATGCAACCTTAAGTATCTTAAATGGATTATGAGATGGTGGGTGATCCTCACAGATAAAAACCACTAGGATCGCCTTTCAGGAAATGAAAGAGAAGAGATGGATGTAGGAATACACCTTATTCTGTCCCTGGATATTTCAGCAGGAGCATTAGGCACTGGCCAGCTAATGAAACCTCTCCCTCCCAGCCCTTCTTCCAGGGGCCTCAGCAGTGATTGCAGCAAAATGCCTGTGTGAGGAAGAAAAACTGAATCCCTGTCAGCCCTGCCCACTGCACCAGGCACTCGGGGTGCTGCAGTTTGCTTGCATCAGGCTGGAGAAAATCGTCTGCTTGCAGTAACAGCCAGCCCAGTGCCTCTGGGGTCTGGCAAGTGGGAAGGGAAAAGCTAGGAAATAAAGGGAAGGGTACTGGCTTCTGTTCTTTTGTTCTTTTATTTATTTTTTACCCCCCCCCCCACCCCCCCCCCTTCTCATCTCCTTGCTGAGGGATGATCTGGCTGTGCCTAAAGAAGTTTGGAGTGTTTCTGAAACTTCCTTCATTTTGAAAACGTCTCCTGAAAAATTTCCACTAGTTATGGCTGTGTGAAATCACGTCAGAAAGAGCTCCAGTGCTGCAGAGTGGCATGCCCATCATCGTTACATTTCTCTCCCTGAATATCTTCCAGTGTTCCTCCCTTCCATTGCAGTTACTCCTGCACTCGGTTTTAATTGTTGCTTCTCATTGATCTTTGCACAGCAAATATTTTTCAGACAGTTTTACTGGAGGAACCCCAAATATCTGTTAAGTGTGACAGAGATGAGGCTGAAGAATGAGGCACATCTGTGACAAGCACCTGGGAGGAAAGAGCTTCTGCTGGTGCTTGGGGGGGGCCTCAAATGACCAGGAGCTCTACGTGTGTGCTTCCCACTGTGTGGCAGCTATCCTCTTTCTCCAGTGTGGATTTTTGGACTGCCAAACAAACAGAAGGAAGCCCTTCTCACTACGGACTGGCTGTGAATTGCCTGGCAATGAAACTATGATTAAAATATGCAATTTGAAGCCTTTTGCTGTCACTGGCAATCAGGTTGCTAACGAGGGACTTGGGTGACCCCAATACTGAGAGCCACTGAGGCTGGCAAGGCAATTAGTGAGTGAGGCGGATGGAGTGGGGCATGTCTGCAGACCTCCAGTGGGCTGAGCTGAAAACTGATTGTAAGTTTGCTTTATTGGGCTTCTTTTCCACCCAAAATTTTTGGTGTGTTACTAAAAGTCTGTTCCTCAGTTTCCCCCTAACAACATCCAGTTTCTGCTTCAGTGGGGAGACTAATTGATCACAGTTCCTAAATGCTTTACACATTTATTTTCTAAGTGACTACAAAGTGCTTTATTTAAAAACTATGACTTCCTTGCTGTTGATCTTACAAGCAGACTTGCTTTTAATTACAAAGCACACCTCCTACCCACAGAGTGATGAACAAGCAAGTTAAACTGCCTGAACAAATCAAGTAACATTAATTAAAATGTAAAGCAGACCACAGCAATTAGACCTGAAAAAGCACCTGAAATAATTTTTTTTTTTTTTTTTTTTTTTTCTTGTTTGGTTTTATTAGTAACTACAGTCTAAGGGTGATCATAAAAACATATGCAACAGCATCATGTTCCTGTCATAGGCTGATTAATGCTAATGGCAGCAGATTAATGAAAACAAAGGGAGTGTAGTTCACCTGGCAGAACAGCTTGCTATAGACAGGACATCATTTGCTGACAAGGTTGCTTGAAACCTGGGTATCTCCAGAAGCAGCCAGGTGCACGTGCCAAATATACGTGCGCTGTGTCAGATATTGAAATGCAGAATCAAACAGGTAGGGAAATGTGTAAATCACAGAATCTCAGAATCACAGCTTGGCTGAGGCTGAAAGGGAACTTTGGAGGTCATGGAATCATATCATAGTATGGTTTGGGCTGGAAGGGACCTTGAAGACCATTTCCAACCCCCTGCCATGGGCAGGGACACCTTCCACCAGACCAAAGCCCCATCCAGCCTGGCCTCGAACACCTCCAGGGATGGCGCATCCACAGCTTCTCTGGGCAACCTGTGCCAGTGCCTCACCACCCTCAGAGTAGAGTTTCTTCCCTATATCTAATCTAAATCTATCATCTTCCAGGTTAAAAACATTACTCCTTGTCATATAATTACTCCCTAAGTAAAAAGTCACTGTCCATCTGGTCACCTGCTCCTACCTCCTGCTCCAACAGGGACACCCAGAGAAGGCCACCCAGGGCCAGGTCCAGGTGGCTTTTGGAGATCTATCTCTAAGGAGGAGACCCAACAGCCTCTCTGGGCAGCTTGTGTCAGTGCTCTGTCACCCACACAACACAGAGGTGTTTCCTGATGTTCAGATGGCACCTCCTGTTTCCCAGTTTGTGCCCATTGCCTCTGGTCCTGGCACTGGGCACCACTGAGAAGAGCCTGGCTCTGTCTGCTTTGCACCCTCTACCCAGGTATTTATAGACATTGATGAGATTCCCCCTAAGTCAAAAAGCTTCAAAAGCTGCGATGTAGAAGGTACATAACTGAAGTCATGGCCAAGGTGCTTGGGAGTTTCACTGCCAGGATAACGGGCACCACTTGTCCTGGTTTCATTACTGGCATAAGGTGAAACGCCTGTCTGCTGTCATACCTAAAAGAATGAAACCCAAGGATGAGCCCAGTAGTGAGCTGAAGTCAGGCTGGCAGGTCTGAGGATCTCTGGCTGTGGGAGAGGCAGGCCCCAGAGGTTAGAGAGCAGATGTAACTGCTGAAAAACCTATCACCTGGCTTCAGCATCTCCCTCAGGCACCAATTCTCAGTGTGTTTTCCCCACAGGGCCTCCCTCTCCATCTGAGATGAGTTGCCTCTGCTACCCGGGATATGGCAAGCGACAGCGGGTTAATAAGTTGCACCTGCCACCAAAATGGTGCTGTAAATATCCTGCATTTTTACACAGAGCCGGGTTACCCGGCTGCAGGGTGGCCTTGGGGGTGTTGCTGTCCTGGGGGGGCTGCTGCAGGCTGTGAAAGACAAAATGCCTTTTTTGTGCACGGGGTACACAGCAGTTACACAGCTCAGTGTTTATTGGGGATACAGCACGTGTGCAGGGTACTCCTGCTAAAGGCTTTACGTGCCAAAGTGTTGACTGGAAAGTCACTCAAGCCTCTAAGAAACCTGACAGATACTTTGAAATGGCATTTTGTAAGGAATCACAGCAACAAATTTGGGCATTTCCGTGATTTTGAGAATAACTGAAGGACTGACGGAACCAATACACCTTGATGTTTTAGGATAACTGATGAATTAAGATAATTGCTTAGAGCCACTTTCTAATACACAGGGACAGACAATAAAGATAACAGGCATCAGTATCAGAGTGCGTTATCAAATAATTTGAAAACCAATATAGAGTACCTTTCCAAAGCATCTTTCATATAAACAATGTCCTGAGATGTTTTTAAAAATCAATATAACCTCAAAATTAAGTGACAAGGGAAGTTTGCTGCTAGGAGAGCATCCTGCTTTTGCCTTAAAAGTTGCTGCTGCTGTGTAAATGTTTAAGTTGTCCTTCAGACACAGCAGATGAATGAGTGTCTTTGGAAACGATTTTAACTAACTGAGGAAAGAAGCTCGAAATTGAGGTTAGGAAGCAATTGATGTTGTAGGAAAGTACAAAAGTGTTTCCATTTGGAGGATTAAACAATGCTGTGTTTTACCGTTGGCTGATCCTGGGAACGACGGCAGCATCTCTCCGCTTCGCTGCACATCCTATTGCCCTAGCACATGGCTAAGCAGAAGCCTGGATGTGATGTGGAGCTGCTGTGCTATTAGCAATTTCTCCCTGCTCAGCAGTGCTTATTGGCAGTGAAATTGTCTTGCTCTGTGACAACAAAATCGATCAGCAGCCTCCTCTGGGGTCTCATCGCCACCTTGCTGCTTACACTACATAAACTAATTTAATATTCTTCCTTATTCTGTTTTGCTGCACTACTAGTAACAGTTCTGTGTAGTATTAAAAATGAAAAAGTGAGGAATCGAGATGTTTTTACAGACCAGCTAGAAAGCTACAGTGTCACCTGTGAGCCTGCTTCCCCTCCGATCAGCTATACCACAGTAAAAGCCCTTGATGATGTGTGAAATTGCATCAGGTTCATCATGAAGGCAGGAAACCTATGTCCAGTTAAGCTTAAACAAGTGTTTTCCTGAAAGACTGTAGAAATGCAGGTTATCATCCTTTATCCGAATCATTCTACACCACATTTTTTTTTTTTTTTTTTTTAATTTGTAGTTTGGCCTTGGAGCTGGCAATGGCTGTGCCTTTGCTGTGAGCGAGTGAGAGACGCACCAGTTACATTTTATTTGGGTCACTTGTAACATTTCATTTTCACAGCTACTTTGGTTGGCAGAATATTTGATTATATATTTTTTGTATAATGAAGCAATGTAAATCCATAGCAGTCCTCCCTGATAACAGGCAGCAGGATGATGCATACTTAAAAAGCCTGCATGGGCTTTCCTGTAAGCATCAGGCTCAGGCAGGGAGCCTTCTTCTCCCATTCAAGGCTGGAGTGAAGTTTTTTCGAAACCATAACAGCCCTCTAGGGAAGAGAAGAAATTAAAGTTACGTGACATGAGGGAGGTGGAAAAATAAAGCAACAACCTTAAGATGCAAGTGTGTAAGGGCACGTGAGATTCAGTCCTCAGAAGCAGATACCAGGAAGAATCCACCCTCCTTTGCTAGGGGGAAAAACATGCCTTGAAATCCAATTTGTGTGCTCCTGCAGGATAGGAATCAGATCCAACCAAAGGCCTCTTCCGTACTACAGAGGAAGTCACAGGTCTTTTAAGTCCCAGTGAGTTTTCACTGTTTGGTGTTGCTGTGGTACTACCAGCCTGTAGTCCAGTCTGCCCCAGCTGTGCAGTGCTGGAGTGATGCAGGATCTGGCCCCCGGCCACCTCTGCAGCTTGCAGGGCAGCTGAAAACTCTCTCGCTTGGCTGGCTGAGCCTTCAGGGATGGGGGAAGCCGAGAGCAAGCAGGTTGCATAAATTTACAACAAAAATGAGCATGCTGAAATTGCCACACTTCTATTTCTTCCTCCTGAGCGTGGGCATGAAAGATACATTTCCAGTAGGCAGGGAGTGGGTATGTGAGAGAGCTGAGTGTCTGCTCCCCGTTCCCACCATCTGGAGAAGGGTGGACATTTCGGGGGAAAGGATCCTGACAGCAGAGTTCATCTTGGATTAGCAAATCATAGAAAACCCACCCATTCTGTTACCTTATCTTGAGTGACTGCAGAAGAGACTAGGGAAAGAACACAAAATAATATTATTGGATAACCGGGACCAGGAATTGGTGGCAGGGCTGATGTGAGGGTGCAGCTAGTAAAGGAAAGGTGTGAGTGGTAGAGAGTGAAGAATAAGGCATAGCAGAGTGGGGGCAGGCACAGAGCAGGAATAGTCCAAGCAAAAGAGCAGGGAAGGAACCTGGGGCAGGGAAAACCAGATGCAGGGAGGCAGCTGAGCTCTGGCTTTTTTTTTTTTTTTTTTTTTTTTTCCTTCTTTTTTGTATTTAAGAGAAGCTAAAAATAAGAGAATAAGAGCAGGGCTAAGAGGCACCCAAGAGATTCTGCTGAGAGCCATGTGCAGGTGACACACTGCAGCATATGGCACCGTGCAGCCACTCGAGCAAGTGCCCTTGGCAGAGCAGAGGCTTGATTCAAAGTGAGCTCCTGGGAGAGGATGGTGGATGGTGGGAGAGGAGAAGCATGAGAGGCAGTGAGCACAAACTAAATACAGGAAATTTCATTTATACATCAGAAAAATCTTTTTGGTGAAAGTGGTCAAACACGAGAACAGGTTTCTCAGAGAGGTTCTAGAGTCTCAGCCTTTGGAGATATTCAAAGCCATCTGAATATGGTCCTGGGCAACCTGCTCTAGGTGACCCTGACTGATGCAGGACATTGGATCAGATGATTTCCAGAGACTCCTTCTGACCTCAGCCATTCTGTGAAGAGAAAGATGGGACTATTATTTTGTTGTGGAGGAGCAATGGGAAGAAGAGACCCGTGGCAAGGATAGGACCTTGCTTTTTCTGGATCTGTCAAAGTGCTTTTTTTAGGGAGTAGGACAGAAGAAGTACAGGCAGCAAGTACACTGTAGGTGTGAGCAAGTCTCACAGCAGTAAGGCCCATGGAGTTCTTTGCTTCACCATGTCTGTGGTTTAATGATGACTGAAGGAAGAGATTGGGTTCCAGGGCTGTTTTAATCAATGGCTGCAACCTGCCTGCCTGGAAGATAGCTGCAGAAGGGTGCTTGCATTCAGAGTCTCAGTGGCTGTCAGTAAGCACTGAACCATCCATTGAAGGAAACAGCTGAAATCTCTGTCAGTGGCAGCCCAGCAAGACAAGAGCAGAACAAGTAGCAGGGGCAAAAGATTTGTAGCACAAGCACTTAATAACAATAGTGCACAGGGCCAAAGTAGGCATAGCTAGTGATGGACAGATGGGTCAGCCATCAAGATTAGCAGCCTGGAGCATCAGCTCTGATAAGGCTAGGTGGGAAAGGCAATATTTCCTCTGGGACAACAGATTAATTTGTGCCTTATGTGGATTTCTTCATGCTTAGGCATCAAAGTGATAGAACCAGGAGATGGGCTGAAAGACAACATGGTCAAGGGTCTCACTGCTGTCCTCTTAGATGTGAATATCCTACTTGGTAGGCTTGATTCACTTTTTCCATATTGGCATGTTGTATCCCCTGTTTTCCCTTTCTGATTATTTAAAGCCCATTTATATAACTCTACTTCTGCATTCAGCTTGTTCTTTAGCCCCCAGAAAATATGATTAAACTTCCAGATTTCTGGGTGGAAGCTTTTAGTGACCTCTTCGAATTGAACCAGACCTATTTCTGCCAATCAGTACCCAATACAAGAGATTTAGTCTTTCAAAAAGTTATTAGTTGACTCTTCAAGTGCACTGGTTTTCTTGTGTGAATGTGCCCGTCAGTGAAATTGTGACTAACCCCATGTTCTGCATTACAAAATGACCCCGAGTTCATTTCTTGTCACAAATTGAAGTACTCCAGAAAGCAGTTAAAGTTCTCAAATTCCTTAAAAGCCAACCTTCTCTTGAGTCATTTGGCGACAACTGCAGTTGCCTGAAGCATTAAGGCAGACATCTCACAGCTTAGCCAAAGCAGGCTGAGACAGAGTATTTTCAACAGAAGAGGCCTCGACTTTAGAAATAATTTTTATGCTCACCTTCCAGGGACTGTACCTGTGCATCTGAAGGTTTTGCTGCAAAATTTCTGAAGTGTGAAGAGTTGGATAGATCAGGAGTAAAATTTGGTGGGGTTTGTGAATGGCTGATGATGGTTGACGTTGGTGTATGTATTGTTACTTTCTTGTTTTATATTTTCTCTGAGCAACATACATTTTCTCTTAAGCCTGGAGGTTTGGATGACTTATTGAATACCTATCTTATGTGTAAGTTAAACAACAGAGGATTTTGTCAGTTAACCATTTAGCTAGAAACCTTCTTTAATTTCCTAATTGCCAATTGGTGTCTTGATAGAAAGCCTAAACTGAGAAGACAAGAGCTAGCTAGGACTGCCAACATTTTTGTATAAAGATAACTTATTTCCCTAAACTAGAAAGCTGTCAAGAGAGAGTACTTTGTCTCTTCCTTGAGAGGGAGATCTCTTGCCTTATGTTTTCAGTAATGGTTGTTGATTTTTAGATATCTGTTTTGCATGTTTGATTAGAGACTACTCTTATGGTCAAGTGTTTTTGAAAACTCAAATCCCTTAAATACTTCTCAGGCAGTCAACCCCTCCAACTGCTTTTCTTGTATCTATTATCTTTTGTCTTGCACTGAATAAGTCACTCTCTCTAGGTACATGTCCCATCCTTTATTGCTAATTCAGTCTAAATTTTTCCTGGGAGATAGTTTTTGTTTGTTTGTTTGTTTGTTTTGTTTTGTTTCGTTTTTCTTGGCGGGCCGCCCCCCCCCAATTTGCCAAAGAAGCCAAAATAAAGAAAAGCCCTGTTGGTTTGCAAAAGCTAGAACTGCTTTCTAACTGTAGCCTTTAGAACTGCTTTCTAAAAATCAAGCAATTTATTATACAGTCACCAATGAAACAACAGTGTAGGCACCTTCAAATAATAGTGTTAGGAAATTTAAGGCCCAGTTGCCTGTTCTTCTGCTGATGGAGCTTTGATTTGAGGATGCTTAGCACTACCAAAGCAGCCTAGTGCATATGTGCTCCAGCAGTGTTGCAGTTAAACGAAGAGATGGTTGGCTGTGAAGACATCACCCGAGCATCTCCTAATAGTCAATGCTTCTTGATTTGAAGGTGGGTTAGGTTGGGGAAAAATGTTCTGAAAAACACAGAGTATGAGGCATTAATTGCTCTCTGTGTCCATCTCCTGTTTGGTGTTCCCCTTTCATTAGTTTCACTGGCTGTTCCTCATCATCCCTAACAAATTAGCTGGAATCAGTACGCTCTTCACCAAGAGCTGTTGAATGAATTAGATGTATATGCTGTTATGTACATTGTAGTACAATATGTTTTAAAATACAACTGCAGAAAACATCTGGGTGCACATATCATGAATGGATGTGTAAGGAAAATCTACTTCAGTAATTCATATAGTTTTCTCTGTGCAGTCAGCCTGTTCGGTGGTGTCTGTCACCATGCAGAGCCCTCCCATCTAGCTTCTCCTGTGGTGTAGACTGCTCTATTCTGTCGATTTGGCCTCTCTAAATATCTGTAGTGACAGAACCTAAAATTGGTATTTTCATGTAATTTAGAAGTCTTCCAGCTGCCTGACAGACTGTTACAGAGGTGAGGATATGTTATAGACCTATAAATAAATATACAGTACTCTTGTAAGAACAACAGAAAACCAATGTCAATTTTCTTCTCCCATTTGGCAATACTACAAGCATCTGCTGTCTAAGAAAATCAACTTTTTGTAGCAAATTGTTACACTGAAACAGCATAGGTCAACTTTTCTTATTCCCTTAGTGGCTGGAAAAGAAAAAAACAGAAAATTTTATATCAGCCAATGAAAGATAATGAAAACTAGGAGGTCAGATTAATGTTTCTTATAACATGCCTCGGGCAATAATACAGACAAGACATTAGATTTTATTAAAAACAACAACAACAATACCTGTTTTTCCCTCCCTTAAAGTAAGTGAAAACTGGGACAGGCAATGATCAGACTATCCATCTAACATGTTGGGACCAATTACTTTGCTGGATTATCCATACTCACTGGAGAAATTTGTTGTACTTGGCAAGTTTTGAGACTAGAAAGGTCTTGTGCTTCAAGGAAGGACAGATTTAAAATTATTTGGGCAGATCTAGCCATAGTCATTGTCTAATCACCTGGTCTCTGGTCCTGAGGTTACCTCTGCTTAATGCCATCTCCTCAAATTTTTACTGATGCTGAAAACCAGGAGGGGATCAGTGCCTCACAGCTGACATAAGAAGGAAAAGGAAAAGAAGAACATAATCTGTGTGAATTCTCCATGTGGTAGCAACTAAGTGGTTAAGGACAAAGAGTACTGATCCATGGCTAATTGCTTGAGTGGTGCCTTTTGGGGACAACAGCTGAGGCAAATGACCTAGGTGAACACCCAGCTTCAGAGAGCAGAGAGTAACCACAGATATAAGTCTTGCTGCTCCTACCTGGGCATGTAAGCAGCAGAATAAGCTACCTGCTGGACTAGCAGTTGGTCTCTCTGGGGACTCTGTCCTTCCAGTAGCAGCGAGATGTGCTGTTAACCTCTTGTTCAGGAAATATTACCCTGTTCTGCATGATAAGGATGAAAGTACATTAGTGGAAAATGTGCATACATATACAATAAGGACCCCCCAGGGAGCTGGTCTGAGACACATGGCCTGTCCACACACACTCCCACCCCTGTTTCTGTCACTTGGACCTCCATGCACACAGAACAGAGTCCCTCACCCAGGGTAATAGTTAGAAGTGGAGCTGAACGAGAAGACAGGACAGGCTGCAGTAATCAGGCACAGGGCATGGACAGAGAAGTGTACTGAGCAGCCACCTGTTTACACACCATCAGTCACTTTTATCCCCTTTCCATTTTTTTCCCCCATGCTTATTCCTTCCAAACCACCTTGATCCCTCACTGTCCTTGCCTGGTCCTCCATCTAAACATCCTGTAGTGAATCTTGTACAATCCCCAAATGATCTTCCATCACACCCCAGGCTGAGTCACACACCCCTTAAAGCAGTGACGCCCCTCAGGCCGCAAGGCAATCTGGAGAGCCTCTCCTGCAGAACCTCATCTCAAAGGGTTTCACACCAGGACAGTGGGCTGAGCATCCTCCAGGGATGGGCCGGGAAATTGCCAGGTCAGGGTGATTAATTCTAGGGGCTGCGTGGCAGGAGATGGACCTTCACTGAGCCAGTTGCTCTGTTGCAGTGCCTGGGCAGTAGTAATGTCTGGGTGCTGTTTCTCTCACTGGGTTATTGGGATTTCCCTGCTTCTGGTTAATCAGATGAAAAGCTGAGTTTGGGTAGCAAGCAAGCAAGCAAGGAAGAAAGAAAGCAATATAACATAACTTGCAGAACTTTATTTTTGTAGGAAGTCTGAACATCCACAGCTGTCCTTGCAGTCAAGGGGAGGTGAAGCTAATTAAAATTGCTTAGGGTTATTGCCAGCAAAATTATACAGAAATACTGTATTCATTATTTCGTAAGCTTTGTACTCTAAACTTTACAACATAACCTCACTGTTATAAATCGCAGAGCATTCAAAGAACAGCTAAAATGATTTGGCTTTTGGCACATGCTCATTTCTCATTCATTTAATTCTTGACTCACAAAGCTATTTTTGTTTTACACTCTTAAATTAAAAATGAATTAGCCCAAGGATGTCAATTTGAACTTAATGATTAAAAAAACAAACAAAAAAAACCCACCATCACCAACAAAACAACACAACAAAAGACAGAATAAAGAAAACGTGTAAAGGCAGGGCAATGAAAGATATTGAAAAAGTTAGTTATAAATCTTATCATGCTGTGTAGTAACAACAGAGAAAATCATAAATACTTGCTGGCATAATTCACCCATAATTTCTGCTCTACCAAAATAGCAACAATTTATTTAAAAAAAAAAAAAAAAAAAAAAATTTAAAAAATAGCCCAGAACAACCTTTCAAAAAATCCTTAAAAATAAATCAACATAATATTCATGCAATATTTGTTATCTGCTCATGCATATAGGATTGTATTAACTCTACACACAGGGCTCCAATACTGTTAATTTTGCAGCAAGGAGGTTTAATTCTTCAGTAAAAAATTGTTGTGCTTGCACCTATGCAACTTGTCACTACATCCAGACAGCAACTTCTGATGTAGAGCTTTGGCTGGAAAAGAGTGAAATCTTATTCTGTATTCCTTAATCATTTTTTGGAAGACTAACTGATTTTCTAAAACTGTGCTTAATATTTACAGCCATACATATGTTTTCCCCCTTCTCCAGACTCTGTTTTGTAATATACCCCTGCCCCAGCTTTATGGTTTTCCATCTGTGAAAGCATATGAAATAACCATAGTTCAATATTGAACAATCTTCTCCCTCTGCAACTAATATTTTCTGCCCAATGACTGGTTGTACCAGCATAAAAACTGAGGAGCAGGGGTGAAAAAATAATGGGAAAACTCACTGTAACCTCCCTTTTTTTTTTTCCATAGTTTTATTTTTGCTGTTTTTGGGGAGTTGTTCATGTGGATCTAAAAATTGAGTATAAAAATGTTTTCTCCCAAGGAGAAAGGGGAAAGCATTCTTCCCCCTTGTTCAACTATTCCTTACTTCTCATTTATTTTCTTTGGTTTCTAGATACTTTATGTTTAAAGTGTTGATTACAAAATGATCATAAGACAAGAGTCTGTGTTGTCCCTTATAGTGAAAAAACTCATTTCATTAACATAAAAAACCTAGGTGATACAAAGTAGAAGATACATTAAGAATGATGGTGACTCTTGAGGCAGAAACAGGAAAATATTTCTCATTGTTTTCAGCATTTTTAATTAAGATTTCAGCAAGCATTGAATCACTCAGTTTATGAAACTGAGGATGTAGACTTGTTTGATGAGAGAATACTTTTCATCTCCCACTGTTGGTGAAGTCCATGCTGTATTGATCTCCGGTGCTGATGCTGGGGGATGGAGAAAAGCAACAGACACATGTTTCTCAGGGGATTGATTGACCTGAGATAACTTAAATGTCACTGGTTTTTTTTTGTTGTTTGTTTGTTTTTGTTTTTGTTTTGTTTTGTTTTGTTGCATCAGACCCCATGCAATTTTTGTGGGCTTAAATGAACAGTTTTTAAACAATAATTTATCATTAATGCAATTAGTATATTAGCAGAATCAAAATACAAGAAAGGCATATGAATAATGCAGTTACCATGACACACATATAGTCCAACTTAATTATTGTTAATTCCTATTCGGTTGAAACTGTCATGCACAGATTTTCTAGTTTCTGTCTCTTTCTTTATGGTGTTATGCTCACTCTTCTTGAGTCCTAATAGCAGAGTCATCCTGCAGTTAATGCATATCACATACATAGCCCATCACCAGCAATAGCAACACTGCATTTACTGGTTTACATCTTCAGTAGTTTTTGTTCTTGGGATTCATGCCAATTCACCTGGCAAAGAAGAGCTCAGACATTAGTCTAACAAACCATTAGGTGGCCAGATGCTCTTGGCAGTTGTGAGGAAGTTTTGGCCACTAAAGAAATAAAAAGAGATGAAAATGAATAGTCATAGAAAAGCCCAGGAGAATTCTTAGGGTTTGAAGCTACATACTCTCAAAAACAGGACTGAAGAAAAAATAGGTGGGAACTAGGTTGGGCAAGAAAGAATATTGTAATTTATGAGTAGCCAAATGACTGCCTGACAGGTGCAAAAGCAAGTTAGCAGAGTGTGGGATGTTTTTATGCAGAAAGGTCTGTCTTCGGGGAAGAGCAGTTCTGCACACAGCGATGGAGCCTGGAGCTGTGCCACAGCCAAGGCATCTGATGTACAGAACTGTTATTGGCAAAGAGGGATCCACTGCACGCTAAGCATGTGTTAAATATAAAGTAAACTACAGTTCACAGAACAGTGTGTTGCATGATGTACCACAAAGATCCACATAAATCTTTTCCAGTTGAACAAATACATCCCTGAAAGGCATGCGATAGGCTACCCTACTCAACTCATGGGATAATGTGACCTTTTTGGGACATAAAAGCAGACAGAAAGTTTCTCTGTTGCAGGTGCAGAACCAGATTTCTTGCCTTAGATCACCATTGTTTACACTGTGTAGCTTATAACATCCCTTTCACTGGAGAAATCTGCAAGTAAATTCTAAAGAGTAGGGGAATTTCCACAATGAATAAGATCCCTCTGGCCAAGAGTGTCCATTCAGCAAGGGGACTCTGAAAGTTACCACAGCTGTAACATCTCACCTTGCCAGCTATACCAGAAAAGAAGAGAGCAATCTCTTCTTGTGTAGCAGAGAAACTTTGTGCCAGAATTCAAGTGAGATGGTGGAGCTGGAGGAAAGTACTTTTGAAATAATAAGCTGGTGACTGGGATTAGTAAAGCTAAAAGATGACCTAAAGCTTTGGGATGAGGATCACTGATGACTGCTTCCTGTGATGAACTACCCACCCCATGGAGAAGGTGATGCTTTCCAAAGGGCCAATTGAAAACTAGAATGGACTTTTGGAGGAATTCATTATCTCCATAAATCACCCTCCCTTTGTTATGATGCTAAACACGTATGTGAAGTTCCACTATAAACATGAATTTGTATTGTAAAAAGAAACACAAAAAAGCAAGTCCTTTCCTCACCCCACCTTAGTTTTAAGTTATATAATTGCAAAACAGTATACTGTAAACACTGTTCCCCTACAATAGAAATAGAAATAGGAACAGAAAAGGGAAGAATAAGATGAAGATGCATTATTAGCATCACTAGTGTAGTGCTAGTTATATAATGTTAATATAATGAAGTAAATATAATGTCTATAACGGATAGATAATAACTGAATGAAAGGAAAGCCTTATTCTGAAAGAGAGAGAAATTAATGAGAAACACTTTTTAATCATTTCAAATATACCCTATTGAAATAATCTGAGCAAGGTTGTCTAAATTCTGATAAGTTTATAAATGTTTTTATGCATGCCAAGTTGAACTAGGTCCCGACAAGGGAGGAGTGTCTTCCCGGGCATTTTCTGTATATGCAACAAGAACAGAGTATTCACCAACACAAAGTACATAACCATGGATATAATTCCTGAAGTTGCATCTGGCTACAAAACATTCAGAACCATATGGAGAAGACCTTCTTTATGTAGACTGTTTTACTGTAGCTTCAGAATGTTATGTACTAAATTAATTCAAGGAACTCATTATTGCTTGAAGCTTGCCTATGACAAGGGCTGGGACTGAGTTTTCTTTTTTTGAGCATGGATTTTAATCTATGTTAATATTCACACCAGCAGGGTAAGTTAATGAGACCCAAGCTCATTTTATTATCTTTTATCTGACTGCAGCTCTAAGCTGCTACCCGCGCAGCCCCAGATACGCACTCTGCATGCTGGATGAGAAGAAGCAGTTTGTACTCGAGCATTTGCACTGCACAGACGTGAGCACTCTGTGGTTGGTGTTCTCCATATGGGAAAGTTCATTTTGTTTCTGTCTTGCTTGAAAACAAACAAACAATAAATCAGCAACAAGACCATCCAAAAAAAAAAAAAAAAAAAAAACAACAAAAAAAAAAAAAAAAAAAAAAAAAAAAAAAAACAGCAAATAAGGGGAATGAAAAAATGATGCAAGCATGCCTGCTAGGTTTGAAGCAGAGCTGAGTGTGCACTTTTTTCTTTTTAGAAGACAATGAGTGGTTGCTGATTGCTGACGTAAGCTGGGAAAAAATAGAGACCTTATTTAGAGGAGGCAGTATTAAAATAGATACTTTTTAATACTTGAAGCTATTTTGGTCACATTTGGGTCTCCTGAAGGGAGTGTTTGCTCCTGATGATACTATATGTAAGGTATGACAGCCTTTTCAGAAGGATTTGAGCATATCTGATGTTCAAGCATTGGTAACAGATGCCCAAAAAACAATGGAAGTGGGACATGGAGTCAAGCTGGTAAAACAGCTGAAAAGGGAAAAAAAAAAAAAAATATATATATATAAATAAATAAATAAATAAATAAAAAAGAGGAGTGCAAAACTGCAGCCTTTCTGCTCATTTCATTGCAAGGCAATGCTGTTTGGAGAGGGTCTGTCTGGCTTCCAGTGTCCTGGCTGCTCCACCTGCCTGCAAATGCACAAGGTGCTGTAACCTGAGCAGGTTCAGGAAGATGAAGAAGTTTCACCTCCTTGGAATATTTAAAATGACTCAGGCAGGAGAATTCATTCAAGACTGGAAGCAGAGAGGAGGCAGTGAGTCTCGCCACCTTGGGATAATTTGGAATAATACTTTGAGGAAACTTATGCTGGGAGGAACCCATGAGCATTGCTGCCACTGTTCCCATCCAGTGACCCAAAAAATAATCTAACTTTAAACCAGAGTATTTGCCTTCATATTATCAGAGAATCACCAAGGTTGTAAAAGACCTCCATGTCATCTGGTCCAACTGTCCCCTACTACCAATATCACCTACTAACGCATGTTCCCAAGCACCACGTCCACCCTTCCTTGAACACCCCCTGGGACGGTGACATCACCACCTCCCTGGGCAACACGTTGCAATGCCGACTACTCTTTCTGAGAAGAAATGTCTCGTAATTTCTAAACTAAACCTCCCCTGGTGCATATCAAGGCCATTCCATCTAGTCCTGTCACTGGTTATCTGTGAGAAGAGGCCGACACTCAGCTCCCCACACCTTCCTTTCAGGTAGTTGTAGAAAACAATAATGTCCCCCCTGAGCCTTCTCATCTCCATACTAAACAACCCCAGTTCCCTCAGCTGCTCTCACAGGACTTGTGTTCCAGGACCTTCACCAGCTTTGTAGCCCATCTCTGGACATGCTCCAGGGCCTCGATGTCCTTGTATTGAGGAACCCAAACCTGAACACAGTACTTGAGGTGTGGCCTCACCAGTGCAGAGTACAGGGGGATGATCATCTCCCTTGTCCTGCTGGCTACACTATTCCTGATACAAGCCAGGATGCCGTTTGCCTTCTTGGCCACCTAGGCACACTGCCAGCTCATGTTCAAGGCAAGCATCGATTAACACCCCCAGATTGTATTCATTAGTTTGCCATTCCTAATACTGGAATGCTTTGCCACAATGCAATTAAGTGAATACTTTTACACGTCTTTCCACCCTTGTTACAATTTCAAGCTAATTTTACATCAAATGGCAGTATTGAATTCCACAGTTTTTCATCGAGAGTTCATCAGGCAGCTGTTGCAGAGATGCAGGCAGCAGTAATGCACAGCAAGCGAGGGGCCTTGGCAGGTGGAGCAGGGCCTGAACCAGCCTCTCCTGGTAATGCAGCACTGGCTTTGCTCCACAGCTGCTCAGTCAATTAAACCTGTGATACATCCATCTGAAGGCTATTATTTTATTTTAATTTTTAATTTTTATTTTTATTTTATTTTTATTTTTTATTTTTATTTTTATTTTTATTTAAATTATTTTCATTTGTCTTGGAAAAATACCTGTGGGAGTTTTGTAGCAAGTACTATTCTTATTTGTACACATGGATTATGCTTGAACAACTCATGCATTTTTTCCACTGTGCTGGTCTTTGTTCTCATCATAAATAGCTTATTTAAGTCGAAATGTCAGTTAATTCTTAGGTGAAGGAATTCTTGAGCTTCTAAACAAAAACAAAGCAGTAAGTATAGAATATTTGCTGGTGGGGATGGAAAAGTCTGGAGTCCTCAAAGAATGAGAGCATATATTATAGAACGAGGGCACATATTTTGTTACTGTTCCTCATATGGCAGCATTTCAGCTGTATGCTTTCAGCTTGAAGTTGGAGCATATATAATCTCAAAAGGAAATTCTGTGAAGACCTCTGAAACCAGTTAAATATCTATACGTAGGGAGAATAAGGAAATATGCCCTCTCCCCACATTCTGACAGTCCAGTTAAAAAAACATGTTTCTGTGTGTGCAGAAAACCATTTCTGTCAAATTTTCATAAGGATTGGTAATTTGCAAACTTCACACCCCTGCAGCCACCCAGTAATACTGAAAGCCTGGAAATAGCCTAGGCTATTCATCTATTGCATTGAATTTCAAATTTTGAGCCCACTCAAAGATGAGGTCAAAATTTGGAGGAAGGTCATTCCCATTTTAGTTACTAGGAACACCAAGGCAGTTAGTGATGGCATTGGCTTTGGTTCTGACAATTTTAGCAGCTTCCTGTGTACAGCTAGCTTTGTGGGATGACGGTGATTGTCTTCTGCTAGTGGTGCCTGTGTCTGGTGCTGACATTGATATTCCTTCCTCAGAAGTGACTGCAGCTGAGCTCCTTGTTCATTTGCATCTTTATGACTGTCAAGCCATCTTCTTCTATGTTTTTTTTTGTTTGTTTGTTTGTTTGTTTTTCCCCCTTTTTTCCCCCCATGAACTCTGTTACTTTGTTGGAATAGTTTCTTCCAGATACCTAAGTATGGGCCAAGCCAAGCCCTTGAGGATTTATTTCCATTGTTGAGAGTCAGGAGTGTTACGGCCTAAAGCCTTTAGCCCCAAGGCCTATGCTATTCCTCAGAGTGTTTTGATAGCTTTTTCAAACTAATAAGGCTAATCAATACATGCTTTGATCTTTCCTTAATAACCTTTGCATGCTTTTCTTTTCTGCCTTCCTTTCTGCTCAATGAGCATTCTTCCTTGAGTTGTTTTACCAAAATTGCCCTGTCCCTGCCTCTATGCCATAGCCAAGCATGTGGCTCTGGTGTGCAGGGACAGTACAGGAAACCTTTGTTTGCCTCTTCGGTGAGTGTCTCCATGCTTTGCTCTCTGGGTGACCTAGTTTTATCTTCATCTCATCACCCTCTCCCCACAACTCTGGTGTGAAGTTGCTCTCCTTGCCCTTCCTGCTCTGGTCCTTTCCTTGGTGCTCTGCTGCCCCCCCCTCCTCTCATCACAGGGAGAGTCAATGTCTTTGGAAACGTGAAGGCCTTTAGGATAATCTAGTAAGACTTCCTTTTACCTTTCTTGAGGAGAAACTGATCTGTAGTCAGCAATTTGCTCTTCTGCAGCAAGTCTTTTAGTGGCACCTACATCTTCAGGTGCCCCTCAGAGCATGATGGGCCAGTGGTCCTAGCATTACTTCCTCACTCTGCTTTGTCTCCTGAACCAGCCAAGAGTTAACTTTCATCCTTGCTTTTTTTTTGTATGTTTCTATTTGCTGCAGAGGCATCAGCTGTTGGACACAGCTTTACTAGGGATAAACCGAAAGCTTTCACAGGATGGACAAACAGCATTGTACTCTGGGGTAGCAAAAGCCATGCTATTGCTGTTGTACAGCTGTATCCAAAGAAGTAGGAACACAAGGTTTCCTGAAGAGAGATGTCCACACGTAGGAGAGGAACACTTTCTTATTATAAAGACTGTGTTGTCTTGTATCACCAGTTGATAGACTACTTAATAATATGAACTAGCTGTTACATCGGCTAGCTTATTTGGTGAGGATGTAAGATCCCTCCCTCCTTTAGGACAGAAGTATCCATCCATCTGTCCACTGGGATGGTTCTCTGGTGTTTGGAAGTACTGGTGTGCGCACAGATAGACAGAGTATGAGCCACCTGGGGGAGGAGCAGTTCAGCAGAACACTTTAGGAGTACAAAGCCGTGTAGGTATTTCCTGCCAGCTCTCTTTCACAATCTTTCATTTCTGCTTCATGTTCCCTTTATGTAGTCCTGGACAAATAGAGGATGTTGAGTTGTTCAGGCTTGTGTTTTTGCACTGTATGTCAGAGTGGGCCAGAGCCAAGCAGAGGAATTACTGAGCTGGGGATGGTTAGTGTGCATGTGTCCTTAGGATAGGTTTTGCGTTTTTGTTTTTGACAAAAATCCTAAAATGACAGGTAACATGGATGTGCCATGCAGGGTCTCATAGTGTTTTCCAGGCCATTAATGTTGGGCTGTTTGCACTTGCACAGTGTCCCACCAGCACTCTGTTGCAATGCACGCACTATTTCCCAGTAAAAATGACTTGCCAGAATAGGTTACTTCAAACCCGTGGGGTGGTTTGCTGACAGTGGCAGCTCCCCTGCTGAAGCAGGCCTCCCACATCGCTGACTGCAACAGTCAGTAGGTGGGTGATGTGGTCTCTGAAGTGGTTAGAGCTGTAGGTTGTGAATTTATTAGCTCCTTTTCTTGGCTTAAATTGCACCCTTTGCAGGTGGGTACTGGGCTGGTGCTGCTGCATAGAGATAAAGAAATCCTCTGTACTAGTGCTCTGTGTTTGCCAGTTCATGAAGGTGTCTGTCGTTTCTTCTGAAGCTCAAGGTCCTCTGAGCCTCTTTATGCTATGATTTTTCCAGTGAGCCAGGCCAGATGCTGTTTGCTGCCTGGTACCTACAGCTTGCACTCCCACCTCCTGTTTCTGTCCTCACATCCATTGTAACTTGACTGCATTTAGCCTCTAAAATACAGTAATTTGTTTAAATGTTTGTGCTATGCCTGGTCCAATGGCATCAGTCACCTTCTTGGAGGTGGTGAAAGACACACTCAGGGACTGAAGATGACCTTCTCTCCTTTCTCCACTTGCCTACCCATCATTCTTTCTCTTTATTTAGCCCATTTCAGCACCTCATCACCAGGAGAGGGGGTCTAAACAAGTTGCAGTTTGCAAAGCTGGTGAATTAAAATGCCTGAAGGCAAGGGAGGTCAGTGGCAGCACTGATGTAGTGGTACTGGCACCCCAGGTTGCCCTTACCAGCTACCAAACAAATAGGGCTCCTTGAAATGCAGCCCTAGACCTGCAACATCCCTTAGTGAGAGCAGACCAGTGCTAAGTATAGCCGCGCACCAGCAGGATCCTGATGGGCTCAAGAGGCAGACTGCTTTTGGAAGTGCACTTGAGAATAATATTCATGCATATTAAAGTAATGGACATAAGTGCCATTCACCGTCTCGACAGATGGAAAAGGCAGTCAGTAAATATGAGAACTGAACTCAAATAAAAAATCACGATGTTTAAAGCACTGTAATAAACCTGTCAGTCTCCTCGGGTAGTGAGAAGCAAATCCCGATTAAACAAGCCAGTGGCAGCGAGAGTCAGCCCACCAAGGGGCAGACTGGCTCATCCTTTGGGCTGTGATGTGAGTGCGTTGCAGACCCCTGATGACAGCAGCAGGGTGCTGTGGAAGGGAGGGACAGGTCCTCCCAGGCTGCCTTCCAGAATCTAGGCAAGGCTGAGCAGAAAGAGCCAGAAGCACTAATCCAGTCTCAGGGAGAACAGGCACACTGTATCAGGATTTGTGATGAACAAGCATGTCTGAAAACAACAGAGAAGATTTGATTATAAAACTTCAAGAAAAGGTATTATATGTTTCAAAAGAAAGAGAAGACTGAAAAAGTTCATTTCTTGCTCTTCCCTTACCATCCTTAATGTTATTAATTATTTGAAAGAGGTTCTGCAAAATTGCTCATTTTCCATGGATTCAATGGTGCTTTTATGATTTTATGGAAAGTGTAATTGCTGTGACTATAGAAACTCAGCTGTTTGAGTAAACTTACTCCCCTGACATCTCCCTCTTACTTTCCTTGACCTCTCAGAGCAATGGTTTGTTTTGTTCTTGTTTCATATTATTCTTGAGCAACTCTAAGTCACTCACACCCTCCCACAATTTCTGGCTGAATATAGGTTTCACAATAGAGCTGTTCTAGACTTTTTTTTTTTTTTTTTTAATTTCGTTCTTTTTTGAATGAGCTTTGATGTATCTGCATGAGTGTCTCCTGCCATCTGGTATTCTGTATTGAGATCCACGATCTGTGCTGCTGGTTCCTCACTCATATTTTCTCTTTAGCATGTGTTCTGCGCAATTCTTAAGTTGCATCAGAAATCTACAGGAAACACATTTGCCATGGCTCTCATGGATTTTATGTCATTTTATGCTGGCTTGAGGTTTTTGTGTTGAAAAACAAGCAACTAAAAGTGCTCTTTCCTCCATCTCACTCAATATACTCCCACCCTCCTCATGTGCTGCCAAGCAGAAGAGCCATGTTTAGAAGACGAACCCTGTGCAAAGCTGGATGGATAGGTTTAATGTTTTCCTTCATGAAACAATTGGTGATCATTCTCATAGATTTCATTCTCTGAAGCAGAGGTCTGTGTATATGGCTAGAAAATTGCCTTACCTTCAGTAACTTTTGTGAAATGTTCAGATCTTCCTCTTTCTCCTAAACTCGCAGTTGCTATGGTGCAAGAGAGAATAGTGTATGCATTTAGTTAGGTTTGGATGTAAATATTTAGAATACGTTTGATTTATATTATTTTCCCATTTAAAAAAGGTCTGAGCTTCACTTAGAAGCACTACAACAATTGTATTACAGGGCAGAAACTCATTTGTCTTTTTTCTTTATATGTGAACACTTCAACAACTTGGATTTGTATTTTGACTTTTTATTACACTGTGGTGTTATAATAGGATTTCTCCTTCTCCAGGGAAGACTTATGTATAGATGTGTATTACACATAAAGAATGGCTTTGTTGTGGGGGAAGAGGACACTGAATCCAAAAAGCTAGGTTTTCTATATTTTATTCATAAAAACAGATTTGCAACAATTTATTAAAAATTGATCTCATGCAGTATAAGGTTATACAAGAAATTCTTCATTTACATTTTATTCTGGCAGTTCCAGTCTAGTTTAAAGCATTTGTGCACTAACATCATTGGAAAATGCCATCGGGGCACAGCCTCTTCATAAATTTACAGTACATTTTTGCTGCAGTATAAAAGAACAGAAACATTAAATAGCTATATTCACTTGGTTGGTCTTGTTATCCGCAGTAAAGTAAAAAAAAATGTTATGGGAGAAACTACAGTATCATTGAGACAAAGAATGTACTGCATGGTTTAAACCTAATAAACGTCACACAGTCAGTATTCACAAAGTTACAGACACACACACACACTCACCTCCAATGGTCCGATACTTCTGATTTTTTTTTTCCTGCTAAATTGGAATAATATTTCTACAGAGATCTTTGTGTATACATTATATACAATATTGTAATTTTTCTTTTTTTTTAAAAAATTAACATTCCTTTTAAAATAAACTAGGCCCTGATGATATTAATAAAGCAAGAGAATACTGTCAACACACATTGAGTGACAACGTCAGTGTTTAGTGCTTAAACAGAGTAATGAGTTCTATTTTATCTGTGTTTATACTTACATGTTTTTGTTCTAAAAGCTACAGATATTTCCATAACCTCTCTTACTGTATGTGCCAAGTGAAATATTTTGTGATGCTCCTGATTGTAAGATTCAGATATATATTCATGTTGGTTTTGGCCACTATGAGGTGTGTTTTATTTTTTAATGGAGATTTATGCTAGCTTGTCAAAGCCGCAGTTAAGTCCCTCAGCTAATGAACCTCTTCAGCTGTGCTTCAGTCATTGCTAATTTGTAAACCTTTGTAGAAACGTCGTTCCCAGGTGTGGGCTGAGGTGCACAGGCATTGGTCAAAGAAGACTGAGAGCCCAGTGGGTGCTTCATGTATATTTTTTTTTCCCCTGCTCCTGGTAAAAAGCATTGGCAGGGAGATGCCACATTTCCAGTCCCTTGGAAAAAGAAGCTGCATGTGTATCTCACCTGTGCCGGAGGGTTTGTCTCCAGAGCTGGTCCAGATGGTGTGCCACTATCATTCCTCCTAATTACTTCTGTTCAGGGGAGGGAGCTAAAGTGTAAAACCCATTGCTGTTGTTGTTGTTGTTTCACAGTCCTTTTAGGATTAAAATAAAATATTCTGTTGGTAAATTTGATCTGTCCTGTCTATTGTCCACTACAACTGTCACACACGCAGGTACAAAGCAAACATAGCGTATATTAACATCTATGTGCTCTGCAGGCAAAGCCTGCAGCCACAAAGTGCTGTGCCCTAACCCCTCCCCCCTAGTCCGCTAAATTAATTTTATTGTAATTATGTGTGACAAAATTCAAACAAACTATGAAAAACAATCCACCCTGTGACATTAAGACTTTACTACCCAGCTGTCCCCAGCTTCTTGAGTTATCAGCCCTAGGACTTTTCCAGACAGCATAGTACATTATGCTTGGTTGTGTTTACTCTGAAATTGATGCCGAAACTTTGCTAAAACGAAGCTGCAGGTGGTCAGTGGTCACTACCACCATCCCTGGAGAAGGGTAAAGTGCTCCAACCCCAGCCAGCAGCTCTCCAGCTGGTAGCAACGCAGAGCTATAGCTTCAACCTCTGCTTGGGCTTCGCGTACCGTTGCTAGTTAGAGGTGACCCTGCTCGCAGCACTGCGGAGTCTCAATGACACCCGAGGAACCATTTCTCACAATCCGTCTTTCCTATTGAACATCATCCCTGAAATGAAAACAAGCAAGACTAACCAGTGCAGAATGTTTCCAGCAATTTAACACAACTCTTTTGTAAAAATGAGTGTATCTATTTCAATAAATATGTTATAGCTCAACCGCTGTATTTTTCCATACATGGATACAGTATAGGATTGCATGTTCTCAGCAGCCACGTAAAGCTCAGTGACATTTGAGTGTGTTTTTTTTTTTTTTTTTTTTTTTTTTTCCTAGTGTCTTTTTTGCAAGATCCGTATTTCCCAGCCTCCTTGTTGCTCATAGAAATTTGGGAAGAAATGTATCCAGTGACTTCTATGTGAAGAAATAAAAACTCCATGAATAAGGCTACAGATCAAGCTCCTTGCGTCCTTCTCATTTGCCTTCCCACATGAGCTACCCTGGCACTCCTGTGGTGGTGGCCTCAGCAGTAGTTCCTCTGTGGTCAGAGCCAATGTTATGTGTTTGTAGCTGAGTTCTATGTCAGATGTTTAGTCCAGTCATCGAGTACTTAAAAGCAGTTCAGGAAGCACTGATCTCCCTTTCCTACAGCCCAGAAACCATCACTCGAAAGGACGGCGGCACATGTCTGTGCCGGGGGCTGGCACTGGGGCTTACGCAGGGACTGGCACAGCTAGCGTCGACTCCTCCTATGGACGGCAAGTAGGCATGATGAAGGATGGGCAGCTGCAAAGACAGCCGACGCTGTATGCTGGGAGGGAGACAGAGAGAGAGAGAGAAGCATTAGCCAAGAGGAAAATGTCATATATTACATGCTTGGTATGACTGCAGGTTGCTGTGAGGAGATTTCCAGTGCCTGCCACTGTGATGGAGAGAGTTAATGCCAAGAGCATCACACTTGCTGCTGTTGAGCTCTGCCACCTCGGTGTTATTTCCCTTTGGGGAATTTTTCTGACAAGCTAGACATGACAAAAGAATCTAATGGTGCATTCTCAGCATCTCACAACCTTCTGAAATTCCTGGGCACTTTCAGATTAATTGCTAGACTGCTGATACTAGAAAAATGGAAATCCTTACATTTGCAAGGAGGGCATGTGGGCATATAGCAATCATCCGCTCCTTGCAAAGTGATCTACTGCATGCAGAGCAGTGGCTAACTGTACGAACATTCATGAGGTTGCCGACTCAGTTTTAAGCAATGCATCACTTAGCACACGGATCTTGGAATTAAAGATGGCATTTTTGCATCTCCAGCTAAGGTGCATAGAGGTGCACGGAGGGAGGGAATTCAGACTGCTGACATTTCCAAGCAGTTCATCTTTGCAGTTTCGGTCTGTGCTTTTAAGGTGCTGACTGCTCACAGGTTCCCACACTCAGCCCTGTGGGACCACGGAGTTGGCACTTTTAAAGCAGTCTGTCCTCCCACCCACACCAAAATACAGTGTTTAGGAACCCAGCATCCTCCATCCAATTTCCATAGAAGATTGACATTATCAAAAATGCAAGTGTTTTATTTTGATTGTTTTTAAAATGGATGCTAAGCCATGATCGCAGCTAGCCCAACTAACCCCTCTCCATGGAGAGGACAGTGCCACGAGACAAGGGCTCTGCTTCCCCCATGCTCCGGATATACTAGAGCCTTCCACAAAATCCAAATCCAGTTGAGGTTTGTTAGTGCATGAGATATTTTTGGTGATTAGGATGGTATCACATCAGGATTGTGCCTGCCTTTGGAAAGATTCGCACTTGAAACAAGGAGAGACTTTCTTTGAGAGGACAGATGTCAAAGTGATAGAGCTGAAATGAAGGCCAGATCTTTAATTACAGGAGAAAAATATTCATATGTGGCACTGGATCAGTTCAATGGAGTTTTCAATTTATACTTCCCTGCCATTTTCACTGTATAGACAGACTCATAAAAAGTGTATGTTTGGAAGTTTCCCTTTTGACTGCCTTTCCGATTCAAACATTTCATTTCTTTTTGCTTTGTTTTAGCAAGTGGAGACAGCTACAAATGCATCCATTGCACTGCTCAGGGACTGAACAGTATAGCTATCAAACTAAAACAGAAAGAAATGAAATGATATTTCTCTTTAGCTTCTTCACTACAGTACTAAGGCTTGTTATATACAGGGATGGGGTGGAAAATGGTTGCAGCCAGGAAACTCTTCCTCATTCTTTTTGCCCCACAAACCCTCTTTAAAATTTAGAGCAATATTATTCCACAGTATTTATGATCATACTGCTGGCCATGAGTCTTTGGGATAAAAGTAAATCCTCGCTGTTATTTTGCCACTGTTTCCGACTCTTTTTGGCGAACTCGTTTCTGGTTCCCAAGGAGTGCAGAGGTGGCATGGTTCGCTGCCTCCATGCGCTGCATCCTTATTAGCCTGACACTGCAGATTGTAATTCTGCCTCTCATTGCAGGGTCAGACACAGAACTGCCTGTGCTTATTTTCCCACCGGTGGAAATGCTTACTTTGTTCTACTGTTACAGACTTCTCATTAAAGAGGGCTTTGGAAGCTATTTCAAGAGAATTCAGTTGCATAATCAAGTGAATGGTGTTGTTTTTTTCACCCATTCAAGTGTTAGCCATACCATGGACAAAGCATGTTTATTTGGCTATGCACATGGTGGCTGCATTGGGCAGCAAATTTTGCTTTAACTATACTTAAAGTTTACTTTCACTTGAAAACTTGGTTCCTGGAATCGAGGGAGAGGAAGATAGCCTGGAGACTAGAACACAATTAAGAGCTTAGGCAAAACTCGTAGGGAGGAAAAACAAAATAAGACAATCAAAAAAAGTAACAAAATCCAAACAAAAGTGCCATTTTCTCCTCAAGTGAAAGTAGATCTTTAACCTTCACTCTTTTTTTTTTTTTTCTTTTTTTTTTCTCCAATATCACTGTTCCCTTCCCCCCTCCACCCTGCCACGTTTTGTCAATGCTTTTCAGGCTGGTGGCAGGCATTTGGTTTCAAGTTGTCCATACTATATAGATAT
Organism: Nettapus auritus; assembly: GCA_011076525.1. Classification (NCBI taxonomy): domain Eukaryota; kingdom Metazoa; phylum Chordata; class Aves; order Anseriformes; family Anatidae; genus Nettapus; species Nettapus auritus. Next base: position 94,082,668 of record CM021766.1, on the reverse strand, counting down.
GTCAGAGCGTATGATCAAGCAGGTGGGGGTGGGAATAGTGAGTATCAGTGGCCTTCAAAAGCTGCTCTGGGAGACTGAGACACACAGAGCAGTCACTCATCAGGGTGTTGGAAGAGGGTGTATATCCTCAGCTCTATAGAAATATCATTTATTAGGAATAAATAGATTCAAGTAAAAGCTTGACTTCCAGTGCCATTGCACGTAGGAGCACAATGTGATGCAGATGGGAACTCTGTGCATGATGCTGCAAAGAGGGCAGAGGCATTTGAAAAATATTTTGCTTCTGCTATACAAAAACACTGATGAGATCCATTTGGTAAGTGTGGGGAGTGAAACAACTGCGGCTGCAGTCAAACCTCTTAAGATCTGTGGGAGTGTGTAAACTGCGCCTAAGTGCTCAGAGATCATTTCAATCGATTCTTCAGCCCATTAATGTTGATTTTTAGCAGCTGCTGGGAAGCTAGGGAAGTTCTAAAAGGCTACAGTAAAGCAAGATATTGTACCAGCAATTAAATTAACCGTTCTCAATGCACCTTATTTTAACAACAGCCTCGAGTAGGATAAGCAAATATGAAGCACCATCAGTAGAGAAACTTCATAAAGGAGGTATTTTATGCCAAGGCATATGGCTGTACTGCAATAATCCAGTCATAACTGACTTTTTGGATAAGAATTTTCAGTTACTAAAATTGACATAACTAGCCCCAACAGGGTATTTGACTGTCTTTTAAATGCTGATAAAAGCAGAGCTTTAGCTTAAAAAATATCAAGGTGGTTTCTACTATATGGGTTACACAGTGACTAGCTTCTTTGGAGGTTACAAAAATGAGTACATTTAGGAAACAGCCTACCAAAGTACCAGCTTTTAGTGGTGTCTGGCAGAAATCTATCATTATTTTTACTCAGATATCTGCAGGGCTGTTACATGCTTATGGCACTGTTAAAATGAGCACTGTATAAATTTTAACAGTGCCAAAAAATAATTCACTGAATTCACCACTGGTGAGATGGGATGACATGTGGGAATGAAGGTGCACAGCAAAATATCTTTAGAGGTTACAGACAATATCCCATTTGTGTGTGGCCACAGTGCAGATAAGCTGACTGATGTGATTGTTAGATAAGCAAGCACTGTCAGGCTGGAATACAAATAATATTCTGATTAATATCTCAGCAAGCTGCACTGATAAAATAGGTACCAAAGTGCCACGTGCAACTCTGGTACACCGATCTTCCCCAGCAGATCACACACCCAGGGAAAATGAAAAAATCAAAGAAACAGCAAATTTTACATGGCACTATGAATGACCTACCAGGTCCTGCCCAGCAAGAAAGGAAGTAAGAGGCAAAGGAAATTGTTAATTGTCTACCTTCATGTGCTAAGGCTTAATTACAATCATGCATACAGAATTTTCTATAGGTGCATGGATAAAAATCTTAGCTATGTGCAAAACAAATGTTTTTCATAGTATGATTGAGATGATATAAACTGCATCTTGCAAGCAAGTATGAAACAACCTCTGGCCTGAAAAGTATGGCTGTGCCTGCGCTATGGACATAGCTGTACAGTAAGGAATCACAGTCACATTATTTAAATGTAGCACTAGAAGTAAGAAAGAATGAAAAAAAAATCCCAAATCAAATCTTTTCTTCACTCTACAAGAACTTTTATACTGATGAGCATGAATAAGGATGTTCTTGCAGAGCACAAAGTTTGGCAAAAGATAATTTCTTGTTGAAAAGAGAGAATCATAAAACCCAAGTTCAGAAGACTGCTATGCTTCTGCTGTCTGGAGGATCCATTGGGCCTGGGCTGTGCAGTTCTGGTAGCCAAACTGCATCCTCAGGGAAGGCACTGACCCATGGGCCTGGCACATGCACAACTGTGCGAGGGCTGAAAGATGCTCTTCTGGTTTAGCAGGACTGTACTAATTGCTTTCCAGAAATGTCGGTGGCTGTTCAGATTTGTGTTGACCTGCCTCTTAAGACCTTTAGGAAATCTCAGTCTTCTCATTAGTCACTGTTAGCCCAGAGGAACTTCTGTCTTCACTAGAAGTTTATTTTCTTCACCAAACATTTTTTTTTTTTTTTATAATCTGCATCAAGAGAAACTTGATGATCCTTGTTAGTCCCTTCCAACTCATGATTCTATGATCTGCATTTTTCTTAGGATCTCTCTTACGTCAAGGGGACCACATGTAGATGAGTGCATTTATCTATTCACACTACATTATGTCTCACAAATGGTGCTGGAAAAAGATGCGCATCTAATAGCTATGCATTAAAGCACTCTGCTGACCTCATCAAGTCACAAGAACTTCCTCAGTGAGGGCCCAGTTTTTGTGAAATAATCAAGAGATTTCAACTAATAAGGGCTTTCCGTGTGTGTGCATGTGCACACACAAGGTTAGCTCCTGTGCAGTTTTTTTTTTTTTTTTTTTCCCCAGTGAGGACAGAGATAGAACTCCTTGTATTTTCCTGCACCATGTAATACAAGGCAGTAACTGCTATCTGAAATAAGGTTTGCTGTCACTGATGTAACATGTGACTGAGTCTGGTAATTTATTTAATTTATTTTGTTTAATAAGCTTTTAAGTTGCCCAAGTACCAAACAGGAGTCTGACAGCTATTAGTTCAGATGTTCATGAAGTGGTGCCAATGCAATTAGGTTACCTTAGGGAAATGACTTATTCTAGGGACAAATAAGCATGATGCTTCCCTTAGCTTTGGATCACAGTAAGCCCTGCTGAGCTGTTAGAGGGTATTATGTGAATTTATTATATAGGTTCCTGGAAAGCAAAGATGATACCGTAAGTTCCTATCTTCTCCATGAATATAACCAGTGCTTTGTGCCATCCTCTCCTTGAGGGCGCAGCATTGTTTCTAAGGAAATGCTTTTCTATGTCCCAGTCAGCTCCAGCTGCTATGGTAACATTGAAAAGCCCTAAAACTGCTTTTATTTCCCAGCTAGCTTAAGACCAAAATGGAATAAAATGACTATGCACACCATGAACCCTTCTGGCTTGTGTGTAGAAGGACCTGGACTGTTGATAATGGTCATAATGTGTGTGTGTTCCCACGAACATCCTTATCTCTCCTTTATGTTGGTGGCTGAGCACAACTTGTTCTATAACTCTCTATAAAAACTTTAGACATCACACTATGGGTATTTCTGGCAAGAGAAAAAAAGCATGTTAGTTTGCTTTGGGGCACTTTAGGATCCAGTGGTCCTAATATCCTTTAAATTTGGTGATGATGGTGAGTTATGGACAGGGAGGCATCACAGGTGCTTCCAGAGTTGCCATTCACATCTTCTCTTGCTGATGTTCCAGCTGTCCCGTATGTTTTAAACAGTAGAAAGTATGTGCACACAAGTCACATGTGTACACAAGAGAGCAGGGTGTGCCTTTCTCTACCAGTATATAAGGGTGTACTACTTACTGTTCTGGAGAGTTGATATCTTCTATAGGATCTTTGCTTGTTCTGGAAGGGTCTGATGTGCCCCACTGTGCTGGTGGATTTTGATCAAGATGATTTTTCAAAATTGCTTTCTCACCATCTAGATGGACAACACAATCGATTTTATTTTACTGTTATCAAGTGACCTTTCTAAAATTATTTTATTAATGAAGTTCTCAGGTATACACAATGCCACAAAATAAATTCTTTCTGCCTATATTGCAATACAAGCTCAGGTTTCCCTGTGAGTCTTTGGTACTCATACACTTTTTGTGACGTGCTCCTTCATTGGAACTACCGGCAAGAAACAGAAAAGTGAAAAAAAAAAAAAAACACTTTTGTCCTTCATTTGCTTTCTCCCTCCCTCCCTCTCAAATATCTTCTTTCATACTTTTGTGTGCCCTATCATACTCCTTTCCTTAGTCTTGGGTTGTGTAAAAAAATATAGTAACTGCATCATCATATTGTCTTGCATTCAAATGTTACTTTTCTATATGAAAAACACACCACAGCTTGTTTAAAAATTTTCCCAGAAAAATTATCTCATTGATTTACGAAACCTTGGTACTCTTTATCTCACATAAGCAGTTAAGTGCTATCATTCAACCATCTATCTGCTATGATTTAGCGCAGAAATATAATTCATATCAGATGCACTGGCCCACAGGTTGTCTACAGAAAAGGCAGCTAATGGTTTCATAAAGCTTTCTCCTGCAGTTCTCTCTTCTGTGTAATGATAACATATTTTCTCTGCAGGTAGCATCACTTAATTCCCACGGGAGACGCAGGAGTCAGGGGCTAGCTGTGCTGAGGTCTGTGGCATGCATCAGTCCCTCTGCAAAAAGCAGAATGCAGCCATTTAAAGAAGGCTGTCTTAACTGGAGATCCTTTCTGTTCCTGCCTGCTTTTCCAAAGTTTCCTGCTGTGTTAAGCCAAGCAAAGTCACATGGAAAACATCTGAGTAATGAGGACAGTGCAGAGTTTTCATAAATAATTACAGAGCAGCTCCAAATCCATCACAGGCAGTTGTTTGCTACGCACGCAGAAACAGTGATTGCTGCAGGCGCAAAGGCAACATGGAGGAGGACATAAAGGTAGAAGCTGGAAAAGGATCTTGCAGGATTTGAATGCAAAAATGGGCAGGAGTGAGAAAAGCAGGAGAATATCTGAGAGAAATGAAAAAAAAAAAAAAAAAAAAAAAACACGTACTGAAGGCTTTAAGCTGCTTTTCTCTGCCACTAACAGCTAGAAGCCCCAAAGAATGTTCAGGTCCCAGCATGCTGGGAACATCCATGCTATCAATGAACATGGTAAATGAACATGGCTCCTATATGTATGTCTACCTTCCCATCGTGGCCATACCTGGCCCTAATTTGTAGGATTCACTTTCCTCTGTGGAAGTCTAACAAGCACCTTGGAAATAATTGCTACAGCCTAGAAGAGAAAGAAATATTCTTCACTTATGTTTTATGGAGACAAGAAAGGAGACAATCAGAATACATGAAGCTGCTTCTGTTGAGGCAAAACAGTGTCAGTAAAAGAGAGCTAAGGGATCCAGCTGCAGGAAGAGAAATGTGCTTTAAAGGGAGGGGACACGTCAGGATTCAGTGATGGCTTAGATGTGAAGCAAGGACAGCAAGGAGTCAAATCTGACAGTGGCTAAGATAAGGACCAGTGAAACCTATCATCTCAGGGCAGCCTGAAGTTTGCTGGTGTGGCACTTGCTGTCACAAGAGTTCAGTTTTTATTTTCCATATATCACATTGCTATGTATATCGAGCTTGACATTTGCATAAGAGCCTTGTGATGTCTATAAACAGACACATAGAAAAAAAAAACCAAAAACCTCTTTTTATTTCCATGATTAAAAACAATGTCAATGCTGAGCTGATCTAAGCTGACAATGAAAAATGCTGACTTTATGACACAGACCAAAGTTAAAATTCATTTCATCCTTGTAATTAGGGATAGAAAAGGCCTATTCTTTAACTGGTCTAGGGTCCCAAATCCTTTGGCAAAGATAAGCAATTTGCAAAACCACTGAAGATACAATTCTACACCAAATGACTGGAATATGCAACTGCCAGACTTTGGGAGTGCATGATTTCAGAGAATAATCTGTGTTGTACGCCCTGGAGGGATTTCTTGTTCTTTTAGTTGAGCTGGGGGGAGGGAGGAGAGGAAGGAGGTGGTCCCTGTCAAAAAGGTGGGGGATCTAGTTTAAAGTAGAGTACAAATCCTATATTCTGCGCCCACTCGTTCCTTAACACCAACTGCCCATTTATCACTCTGGGTGTTATTCTTAATAGACCCTCTCTACCACTCTTGCAGATGACTCTCTCTTAATACACTGCATGTATTTCTGTATACAAGGTGACTGAACACAAGTTTTAATATCCCAAGTTAAAGAAGTGCAGACAGAAGCCACATAGGACTGCCACAACATTGAGACTTTTTTTTTCCCCATTTCTCTCTCTCTCTTAAAAAATAGAAAAGAGTTGGGTAATTCTTATTTGTTGCCTAGGGCTTTAAACTTTTTGGGAGAGGAGTTTTTAGGTTTTTATTCTGCAGCTATGGAAACTAGAATTTTTTCACCTTCCCTTCCCCTCCCCTTCCCTTCCCCTTTTCTTTCATGTAATAATGAAGATCAAGATTCTCAGTCATAAGCTTTCAAGAGCTGGAGCTTAAAGAAGGAACACTATCACCATAAGCACTTAAACAACTTAAGGATGGAGGAAATTGATTTTGTATAGATGAACAACTGAAAGAAAATGAATTAAAAGTAATGGCAAACTTTGGGCTTTCCTGATTTCTCTGAAGTCTAGGACTGCCTTTAGTATTTCCCTATCTTTTCTTCTTCTGTCCATTAAGTATGCCATTTGAAAAATGTCCTTCATTCTCAGAGTACTGTCTGCCACTGCAGATGCTACTGAATAAGTTGCACTGAGATGATCTGGCTGCCTTCAAAATTGAATTTACATTAGCCAGAAGCAGTTTCTAAGTAATTTTCACCTTCTTAGACCTCAAACAGGAACTCAGAAGACTGAATAAGTGATGCCTGAGAACTTTCCATTCAGAAAACCACGGAGAAAAGACAAATATATCTCAAGTGCCTTGCACAGCACTCACTGATTGGTTCATTAGAAAACAAAAGCAGCTACCCAGTTGTCAGTGAGAGCCAGGAGGGGTTAGCTCAGGACCTTTGCCCACCTGCAGTAGAGAAATGACTTCCAATTACAGAGCTTTAAGGTGCAGGAGGACATCCCGTTGCTGCTGCAGAGAGCCTCAGTGAGGAGGTCACTGCTGCTAGCTGCTTGCCTTTCTCTCTGTCAGAGGTGACTCCCTCCTCAGACCTCCCATAACCACTTCAAAACATAGCTCCCTCAAAATTACCTGGGTAGGCTTAAACAATATGTGTGTTTTAGGAAATGCTGTTCACCTGCAGGCAGAAAGTACCGCATTGCTGCCACTGCTGCATTTTTTTCCAGGATTCTAGAAACAGCATCTCTTCACCTAGAAGTCTGTTTTGTACACTGTGGCTTTATTGAGTACCTTCATCATTACACTTTAGTGTCAATATTCCTCCACTTGCTTACAACTTGGTGTCAGGACTGCTGTTCACCCCACATTTTTCAATTCCACTGTTGTCTTCTCATTGTTAGAAAACATATTTTATGCTCCATGAAGAAGTAAATGTGGTTTAATAATGACTTGCAAGAACTGGCAGAGATACTCTAGTCAATTTACTGAAGAGCTCTGAAAACTTTAAAGGTAAGGGTAGATCTTAAAAATCTACTGCTATTTTCCACACTTCTATTGTTGGGACTGTGAAACAAGACTAGTCACTTTCGGCTTTGTATGTGAGCAGGGTGGAAAGAAAATAAAGCCAAAAAGCAAATTAAAATGGCCACATCATCTTTTGGTTATACACTAAAAAGTTTCAGAACAAAGCTCACAGCACCAGGAAGTCTAAGTCATGACTTCTCATAGTTATGTTTGGAGAGGAAGACTTTTTTTTTTTTTTTAAAAGAAAGTAAGCTTCTCTTTTGATTTATACTACTGTGAATCAGAAGAAAGTCTCTTCACTACAGATTGATTTCCATGCAAGCAAAAGCAAGAACTGAACCTCTGGCAGATTGGTCTCTCTGTAGAAATAGAAACAAGCTTCAGTTTCAAGATTGGAATACATTTGCTAGGCTTTACAGAAACTAGTATCTCTCTCTCTCAGGACATAATGAACTATATCTTTTCTTTAAACCAACATTCCTTAAAGCCTTGCGCACCTGTTTTTGAAAACATTTCCTTTGAATGTGTGGTTTTAATCTCAAGCTTAATGCTTGAATAAAACCAATTTCATAGAAGTAATGTTTTCCCCTCTATTGCAGATGAACTCTGTTTTGCCTTGCATTTACTTGCAACATGCCTTTGAAATCTGTTTTTTCTTTGTGCTGCTTTTACATGGGGAAAAACTAACACTACGAAACATTGGAGTGGGGTGACAACTGACAGAATGTGGGCATATCTGACATGTAAATGAATGCTCCCAGTCCATTTACAGCAATGAGTAAAGACTGTTTTCTGGCTCAAAACAGAAAAGACTTTCCGAGCAAGCTGGGGTGCCTGCAGAGAGAGAACTTGCTAATGTGACTAGGAAAAAGGGATTGCTCATAAGTGGGGACTATTGATTCTGTGGCTGTCGTTCATTAATTTTTTCTAATACGCTACTCTGAAATGTACAGGCAAAGGTAGCAACAAATGAAGATATTACTGTATGTTTTTTTCTCAGCTTGGCTTTAGGTGAAACTCTCACTATCAATCATTCATGTAGAAATAATTTCATTTAAAAATGTCAGATAGAAGTCAAATAGAATAAGACTGTAGGATTCTAAGCATAACAAAATTAGCCAATCAAAAACAAACAAACAAACAAAAAACCCAACCTACGGTGTATTACTGATGCATTTTTCTTGCAGAACCAAGTTCAGTCCTGATATGCATGCTCTTTTCACTTACCTATAGCTGTCAGAGAACAGAATTTGTGCCTTGAAGAACAGAAAGGGAGAAAAGTTCAGGAACTGATGAAAAGGGGTAATAAAAGCTAAAAAGAAACCTTTTCATAGCAGTGTCTTCCATTAGTTTATTGACAACGCCTGCTATAAATTTCGTGGAAAAGTTAATCTTAAAACTGCATGGTGGATCTTTCTGTTATTGCATGTGTGGGCTCCTCTGGAATTACGGTGGTGGCTGGCAGCCTGTGCTGCAGCTCCTGCAGGGACAACCCCAGTTGACACAGCCTGGGTTGCTCTGCCTGTGAAGTGGCTCCAGGTATAAATCCAAATAACACCAAGAGTGTTATGCTAGTTTATGGCAGCTTCTAGGGATGTGTGGTAAAAGCCTCAGTAACTTTTATCTCTGCAGTAACTTGCGTGGTAGAAATAAATTCTGCCTTCACAAGGTCTTCCCTTCTTCTGACGCACCGGTGGCAGGGGTGCAGGGAGCCCTTTCAGGAAGCTCTGGTTGGTGCCCATGCTGGGGTATTTCTTCCCTGGAACAGTGTGGCACAACCTCACTCTTGACATAACACCACAGATATAAGCAGGTATCCTTCCTTTTCCAAATGTCAGCCTGTAAAACTCATCCTCCTCTCCAAGCCTCAAGCTTGGATCTTTGCTGAGTGTCACCACCAGTTACAAGAAGTGCTCAAGCCAAAAACCACACTCACATACAGCCACATCCCTGCCTTACACCCAGGCTGCGATGCAGCTCTGCTGCTCAGGTAAGGTGACCAGATACAGCAAAGAACAAGCTGGGAGAGCAGCTCATGTTGTGAAAGCTGAGGTAGTTAGCAGACACTGTGATTAAAAATGATCTGAGGAAGGTATCAAGTGAAGTTAAGGGGATGTCCTGTATCCCTGTATGTACATTTTATATCCAACTGTGGAAGCCATCTGAGGTACATGGAGAATTGACTGACCACACAAAGCTAGCTAGCAGTGCAGAGAAAAAAAACTGTCTTAAAAAAAAAGAAAAAAGAAAAAAGATATATATATATAAATTAAACCATAAGCTACAAACCACATTTTCCTTATTGCTTTTCTTACATGGCCAATTGCTTAGATGTCTCAGGGATGGTATGGATTTGTGAACCAAAGATGAGCATCTTGGATAGTATCCATAAATGAGACCTACTAAATTAACAAGCGCTATAAAGAAGGAGTCGCCATGCCAGCAAAGAGTGGACTATGCTAGGAGCTGTTCCTGTTAATAACTAACCATTAACTTCCAAAGCTATGAGGCTTTGCCCAAGATCAGGCAGTTATAGTAGTGCTCAGCTGCGTCTGCCTTTTCTGTCTAAATAGGCTTTAGACACCTAAATTTAGTGTTTGGCTCCTAAATCCATGTTTGAGATAAATGGCAGGGGTGGGGAGGGATGGGAAAAATCAGATAACATCTTTTGGCACTCAGCTATAGGCTGGGAGTTTTGACTCTGAACAATTTTTACAGATCATAAATCTACTGAAGTGTGCTATGACATTAAAGTTTCATTAGGCCTTGTTTGAGATGCATTGCATAAATCCCGTGTTATTATCTGTCCTCTGAAGTGCAGAGCTCTGGAGTTGTGCAAGCAATAGCAACAGGGACACAGTACATCACGTGCACTACATCATCTATGTGAACTCTTGCAGAACAGCATGATGTTTTGCAAAGAATATTGACACACGATTCAGCCAAGTCCACAAGAGCAGTGGCAAATTATCAACTATGATTTTTAGCTCCAAGTCAGCTGTTTCTTTTAGCATTTCTCTCCACTGTATTACTCCCTCTCTCTCAGCTCACATTTTTTACAAGGTCCAAGCTAGGCAAAAGCCTTGTCATTAACTGAAAAGCAACATTGGACTGGCTTTCCCAATTGCAGGGTGGAGATGATACACATGGCCACTTTTAGGTCATGCTAATAAAATATTTACATCTTCTGAAGCTTCGCTGAAGTACCATCAGGGATGCATAATTTCAAGGTTCTGTACTTTAATTTGAAGAAAACAATATGAAATACATAGCTACAGAAAGCATAGTTATGTCAGTCAGAGTTAGCTTTCCTGTAGCTGTAAGGGCCAGAATTTTTTTAAGTACCATTTAAGTGATGTCTGTTTGTATCTGCACAGAAGCAGCAGTGACTCAGCAGCATGAATTCTCCAAAGCCTTATTATTTTTATTGGAATGGCAAATTTAAATTAAGCACACAGGTTGACTACTGGGATGTGATGCAGTGAGAGAAATACAGATGAGATTCAGACATCAAGCTAAGGGGAGGGAAACAGGGAAAGAGAGAAAACAAGGAGCAGAAGACAGAAATGGAGGGACAAAACAGGCTGTCGAGGGTGGTTTAATGTGGTGTCTCAAAGCCTGGAGATATTAATATCTGATGTCATTTGAGACAGGATCAGGATGCTCTGTCATACTCATATTTGAAGCCTTTGTCTTCAGGCGTGTGACTAAGTTTTGAACACCTGCTGGAAATTGAGATCCAGGTCCTCCTCACTCCCAGGTCAATGCTCTAATCTATTTAATATAAATATGACCAGGAAAAAACACCCTCACTTCTGTTCTCTTTCTTGAGCTTTAGGTGGTTGGTCTATTCAGAAAACTGTGTCCAGCAACAGCAGTATGCAGAAGAATATTTATCCTGTATGTTTAAATAGTACATAATTCAAAGCTTCTCAGTACATTAAGGCTCAGTGTGTAAAGATGGTTTTAAATATGCACCCAGCAACAGAAATGTAGAAGTTAAGATACCATACGGGGCTAAACTTGGGAGTGCAGAGAATCTTGGATGCTGGTGTTTAAAGCAACAGTAAAGCATCGATGTCTTCTGTAGATATAGCCACAAGTAAGTGAAGAAAGGTTGTATTTTCTCCTTGCTTTCTTTGACAGCATCCTACTGCTAATGGAGTGCAACCTGCTGTGGGAAGCATCCAGTCCTAAATTTATACCCAATGTATCTCTTGAGAATCATTTTTGTTTCTCATAGCCAAAATCAGATGGCCATTTGGCACAATGTAATGTATCTTTTTGTGCTTGAAATATTATTCATGATTTATCATTTTTCCTGGAGCATCTGACATGAGTGGAACATTCTATGTGTTCCTTTCAAACACTTGGTAAAACTGCCTCATCCCACTCACTGATGTTAGTTCTTGTTGCTGATCTCAGCCCAATAATCACACGCCTCCAGCAGCTATTTACGTTTTCCTTTTCCTCCTTTTCCCCCTTCTGTTTTTTTAATTTTAAAAAGGACACTGGGAACACTATGGAGCTCTTCCTCTCTCTCTCTCTCTCTCTCTTTTTTTTTTTTTTTCCCCAAAAGTTACACAACCAAACGTTTACCCATGCTAAAACAAAGAACCCCTTGAGAAAGTAACCTTATCCAACCAAAACTACAATAATTACAATATTCTTCAAAAGCATATATGAACCATTGTTATTATTTTAAAATAATTCTTCAACAATTATAATTTTTACTCTGCCACACACAGCAATAGGAAACCTGAGACTAGCACTGCAACAAGCATGCAACTCTACAACTTCCCAATACATGACAATTAGTTTTTTTTTTTTTTTTTTTTTTTTTTTTTTTTTTTACTTAAGGAAATAATATTCAGCTGTATGAAGTCACTGGCTAAAATTCACAAAATAGATCTATTCTAGAGTCAGAAATGTAAGCTGGGTGTCCTGGCTTCCACTTTATTGCAGTATGCACCAGATTTTATTGCTTCCCAAAAGTGAAATTCTTTTGCATATATCTCTTTGGAGAGCTGTGCAAGAAACATGGTAGGAACAACTTAGGAATATTACAGTACTCATGAAATCCCTTTTTATCAGTTCCTAGGGAAGAATTTTCATATATAAGTGCCTTCAATTCTACATTTAGAGTCCAAATCAGCACTGAAATATTTACATGGTTCTCTTCTATGTGCTTGATAGCAGTGTCCAAAAGCAGGATTTAAGTATCCTATTCAGACAAGCACATATTAAACCATGTTTCCTACTGTTGAAGGCTGGCACAATTAACTCTCACAACTGAAGCATTCTATGACTTCTCTCCCTCCATAAAGTACAGAAAACTTGGCTTCTGAACATAAATTTGTTTTTAAAAGTTTCATACTTTACCATGTCTATTACACATGTAAGTCATACAGTAAAAGAAGAGATATACAGAGAAATAACTTTTTAGTGGGTACTGTATAAGCTTATGATGCGACTTAGCATGCTTTCCATAATGTAACCAAAACATGTAAAGCTCTATCTTACCAAGATCTGAGTGCTCTGGAACTAGACCAATAAGACTTGTATTCTGGTGTTCAAAACCTTGGTGGGTTACATTGCTTATAGATTTCACTTACTCTCACCTTTGCTGTCTGTGAAGTTCCGTATACTGAGAATGTCATTAAGATCCTGATAGTGGTTTTGCTTAATGTATGTTGTTTTCTCAGGAGTGTCCTGAAGCTGCATTGTGACCTCTTCTAGGTCTTTGTCCAGCTGCAAAACAGAAAGGGTACGAATTGCTAAAAGTTCAAGGATCATTGCTTCAGGTATCTGCAGTAACTGCATAGTTTTCTATAATAATGAGACCAGGAGGGAGGTGGTCATGCAATGCCCACACAGCGCCAAACACTGTGTTCTTATGGTACTACTACAATGACACTAAAAATCACGCTACAGGTAGCAAATTGCATTCAACTGTGATATAGCATATAGAAGAATAAGCTTCAGTATTTAAGGGTTTAAGTAATTCCAGATGCACTGCCAAATAAGAAAGAAATGAGCATAAGAATGCCCAGTCTGAAAACCTTTCAACTGATTATTATTTATGCAGACCAATATGCTCCAAGTGTCCATGACGCTGAAACTACTTTTTTGAACCCACACGGTCTAGGTATTTAATTTGTTGAAGCAAAGTCTAAAAAGCTTATCAAGGCCCTCTGTGCACTAACACAGCACAACTGCCCTGATTAGCCTTACCTGTGTCATTGCCATGAGCCTTCCAAGGCACAGACTGAGATCTTGTGACTTAGGAGGCTTCATAGGAAAAATACATCAGGATATAGGAAAAAAAAAAATAGTGAATAGCCAGCAGAGCCTTTATCAAAAATTGCAAGGCCGTCACATGAAAGGCACCTGGCCAAGCTGAAGACCTACACTTTTTAAAAAAGGCAGGGATAACTTTTGCTTTTGAAGTCATCGTTTGTCTGAGTAAACACCTTTCTGTTACCTATGCAATTGTCATTAGTTAAGATCTAGACAAAGAAGTAATGGTTTAAATAAAATACCCTTTCTTCAAGGAATAAGAGTAGTTCACAATTTAGGCAAGAAAATAATAATTTTTATAAGATTATGGATATTTTGTCTCACAAAATATGCAGTCTTCACAGTTGATTTGCCATTGTTTGAAGTCTCCTGAGCAAGGATGGACATAATGGAAAATACCCATGTTATAACTCAGATAGGATTCATGTATTTTATGTGCTTAGCCCTCCTCAGTACAGACTGAAAAAACTTCCTGGCCTTTGTTCTGTAAAAGGTCAGTTTACACAATCATAAAGGTCATTTCTACTTTATGAAATATGTAATACTGTTTCATAGGCAGATGGAAGACCTGTCTAGCAAATTTTTGAGTGAATTCTCAGAGAGGTCAAGGAATAACAGCAACAGCAGTCTCTGAACTCAACCACAAACAGAAACAAAGACAGCTCTTAACTGCCCTTGGGGTTGCAGGTCTCTGTTACACTTGCATGGAAAAGCTGCCCTTCTGCAGCTATTGCTGTATGGTGCTCAGCATGGCCATGTGAAACAGCAGGGTGATTTGCCTGATACAAAGCAATAGAGGAACTTTCACTTTAATTTGCTAAGGCACAATCTAAATTCATCACATCTGCAAAGTATTCACTGTATTAATTAGCTATTCATATAAATCATCTGTTTCCTATTATTTCAATATTTTGCTAAGGGCCAACGCCAATTTTTTCCTCTAAAAAGTAGTCAACTTTTAAGCAGACTTCAGAATTGCATACACAATTGAAAATAAATTGCTTGGGCAGTATGGATAAAATAAACAATACCTCTGTAATTTTCATTCTCAAGCGGTGGTTCTCTGACTGTAGTCCTTCTAGCCGAGATGTGCTGGCCTGATTGACACTGGTGACTGATGTTGATGTTTTTGAGTCTTCTTTCTTTTGATTTTGAGTGAACTGAAATCTTCTGTTCTGTGTGGCTGCATCTGGATTTGTTCTCAGTGTGATGAGCTGAAAGGTTTAAAAGCCTTAAGAAATCCCGTAGATGGTTTTATTTTTGCAGTTCTTGCTTTTATATCCCTAAATATTCAAAGGTAAACCAAATGTTCCTTTCTGACTTTCAAGTACAAAATTCTGGAAAGTGAGCTCTGCTTGCCATATGTAGTACTTAAGGCAATTTCTGAATAACTTTGCAGAATAGTTTGGATCAAAATGTTTTTGCAAAGGGAACTGTTCCAAAAATTAGGAAAAACTCACTTAAAATATATTAAACTGGATTTTAATTACACTAAAGATATATTTTAATATTTCATCAAACATCTGTTTCTCTTTCATCAACATCTTTATACTTTCAAAGGATTTATTATTTCTTCAAGGAAAATAAAAAGCAACCCACCAAGCCCTTCAATCCCCAAACACAATGTCACATGAAATTTCTTCTTTCCTACTGTTACAAGTAACACTCAAGCAGAGAAAGGCATGAAGTAGGAGTATTAACAGAAGAACCCTTGGGAGGTTGCACTCTGGAGATAACAGAAACTTAATTAGGTTTCAGGGACCCAAAATAAAACAAATCTGTCCAAATATATTAAATAAGCCACTTAAAAAAAAAAAAAAAAAAAAAAAAAAAAAAGGTTAGACTTACTTATATTTGTTTAAATTAAATATGTTTAAGATTTAACACTCAGTGACAATGTGAAAATATCTCCTTGACATGAGGAGAGAAAGCTACTAGCTGTTTGGCAAGGGGGAGAGAGATTCTTGGAGTACTCTGGAGAGCACAGAATTTGCAATTACTTGTCAAGCGTCATACATATATATTTGTATACTGACACAGCTGAAGGAGCTCCCTGTCCTGAGAACATAGGTATGGTATCATAAATCTGAAGCTGTTGAGTTGTTTGAAAAGATGGAAGGGGGAAGTTATTCTGTAAGCACAGTGCCATCAGAGTTTGTGGTATAGCTGTATTTTGTAACTGGTTCACCTTGACCTTCTCTAAGTGTGGCTGTTCTGCAACTGTGGTGGCACGAGGTAAAGACCTAGCTTCTGACAGAGAGACACATGACTGACCAGGCACCAAAGCACTTCTTCCCTGACATGGATTTACAGACAAATCTGCAGATTGGGATGGTGAACTATGTTTGAAAACAATATATTGCATTTCTTTAGGTGATAAAGGGCCTGGAGATGGCTCAGGTACTCAGTACCTGCTTCACCTCAGCCTTTACTGGTAATACTTGCTTTCAGGAATCACAAATACCTGAGATCCCCCAGCCAACTGGACATAAATTCATGCAGCCTGACAAGGTGCATTCTCAAAGACTGACAGTGCTGATGTTGCTGTGAGGTCCTTCTCAATTATCGTTGGAAGGTGATGCTGACCAGGAGAGGTTCCTGAGCACTGGGAGAAAGGAAATATCCCACCTGTGTTCAAGAAAGATGAGGAGGATTTGGGGAACTACTGGCCAGTCATCTTTAGCTCAGTGTATGGAAGGTGGTGTAGTGCATCGTCCTGGGATCCTTTTCTAAACATATTAAGAACAAGAATGTGATTGGAAGCAGTCATCTGATTTATGAAAGGGAAATCCTGCCTGATCAATCTGATAGCTTTCTTTAGTGAGATGACAGGGCTGGTAGATAAGGGGAGAGAGATATTTTTCTTGACGTATGCAAGGGTTTCCAAACCATCTCCCATAACATCCTCACTGACAAACTGTTGAAGTACGGACTAGGTAAGTGGACTGTGAAGTGCACTGAAAACTTGATAACCTTCCAGGCTCAAAGGATCATGAAAGCCAGTCACTATTGCTGTACCCCAGGGTTCATACTAGGATGCCTACCACTTAACACGTTACTAATGACCTAGATGATGGGACAGAGAACACCTTGGCAAGCTTGTAGATGATCAGCAAAGGAAGAGTTGATACCGCAGATGGTTACACTGTCATTTGGTTGTAGGTCAAGAGGCTGAAGAACAGGGCTGCTAGGGATTTCCTGAAGCTGAACACAGGAAAATGCTATGTCCTACATCTGGAGAGGAAGAAACTCCACTCCCACTCCTGCAGCTTGGGGGTACACGAACTGGAAAGCAGCTTTGCGAAAAAGGCTCTGAGGACTATGGTGGATACCAACTGGAACATGAGCCACCAATGTTCTCTTGTTGGCAAAGGTGGCCAGCAGTACCCTGGCATAATGGAGGTGATCCTTCCTCTGTACTCTGGTGAGAGCACACCTGCAGCAGCGTGTCCAAATCTGGGCTCTCTAGTACAAGAGGGGTACAGGCATGGTGAATAAAGCCCAGTGAAGAGCCACAAAGATGCTGAAGGGATTGGAGCCTCTATGATACAAGCAGAGGACTGTTTAGCCTTGAGATGGCAAGGCTCAGGGGAGATTTTATTCATGTGTTTAAGACACGATAGCAAAAAGTAAACGAAAGGACAGAAACCACCAACTGAAAAACAGGTTATTTCACTTAAACATCAGAATAAACTTTACTGTGAGGGTGGTCAAACAGTGGAATAGGTGCTCAGAGAGGTTGGGGAGTATCCATCTTTGGAGTCATTCAAGACCCAACTGCTCAAGGCCTTGAGCAACTTTCTCTGTTTGAATTTTCATAGAGACCCCAGACTCTCCCTTCCCCTAGTTCTATGATTCTAATTAGGCTGGTTATAATGACTGGTGTATCTAACTCCCAGGCCAAAAACACCATTAAATTGAAGTTAAAGGTGAAGAACAGTAATTATAAGGCTTCATAAATTATTAGGCAAAAGTGTTACAAGATAAAAGCTCTGCAATTCGATGTGGTCTAAGTTCAAACTGAATATAAGACAGAAGTATAACTTTCCATCAGTTGACTCAGCTTTATTTTGGAGTTTATAGCTAAAGAAGGGATGTTTTGCCACAAGGATGTATGTTGTAATGAATTCATTCATGTAGTGTGGATTTGATGGAGAAGCCCATGGGTGATATTGTTTGTTTCACAGTGTACAAGGGATGAAGTTAGATGAGCATTTGTTTTTTCTGACCAGATAATCAGTGGAACTTTTTTTTTTTTTTTTTTTTTTTTTTTTTTTGCCTTGCTTCTATGTGGTTCCAATTTCTACAAAGAGTCAATACAAAATAGACAAAAAATGCTATCAATACACAAAAATAGTGTTTTATTCCTGGTCCCTGGAAGTGACTTTGCCTTGCTGCTCTACTGGAAACTGGATGTGAATTAACATGTTATGCCGTTACAGTGGAGGATGGTATGCACTCAGTGGGTGACTAGAAGTGAACGCAATGTTCTATTTCAAAAAGGATGGAGCAGAAAAAATATGAGGATGAGGATGTTTGTTAGGTATGGATAAACATGGAAAAAATGCTTCATGAAGAGAAAATACATTTTAGGATTGCTTCTTTTAAAGAAGTGATGGCTACGTTGAAAAATATTACAGACCTATTCTCCATTAAAAAGATAATTAGGCATAATAGTTAATTTCCAAAAAAATATATATAAAATAGGAAAAATATATATAATATAGGCTTGAATTTTACAGATTGTTTCTACAAGATATTCTTGTACCCAGAAATATATAGTATTTTTTAAAATGATTTTTTTTTTTTTTTTTTTGATAACGAGAACATCTATGGTTATTGTAAGTAGAATCACAGAATTACAGAAAAGTCTAGGTTGGAAGAGACCTACAGGTCTCAGTAGGGTGCAGTGTAAATGGATAACAACATTTGTATTTGAGAACACCTTTAAATGGAGAGAGGAATGAACAATTTGTCCCTGATCTAACTCTACTATGAGATTTTCCTCACGTTTTTCTGAGGTACCTGGTGCTTAACAAAATCGCAGAGGTGGGCCTTTAACTGGAGCTGTAGTGTAATTGCCACAGTATAAGTAAATAGGACTAATAGAACTGACAGGCAATAATGGAAAAATGTCATGTTTCTTTCTCTAGTTTGCCTACATAATTGAATAGTTGCCTGTACAGATCCATAAAGAGACTGTGGGGAAAAAAAATGAATTCTATCACTGTAGGACCTAGAGACAGCTGAAGATTAGTTAAAAAAAATGTGTTTTACTTTGTATTGGAGAGAAACAGAAGTACTCACATGGCCCAAAAGCATAGTTTATTGCTTGCATCTGTCTGATCATGGTTAAATAAATAAAAAAGTGCAAGCTTCCAAGTCTTCAGTATCTTCTGTTCTTGATGAGCTACAGGCTTTAGAATTTAATGAACAATCTTCCTATGTCACCAAAACTCTACTAATTGATTACAACTATTAGTTGTAATTACAATTGATTGCAATTAGGGCAGAGATTTGGTGCCTGTCTCACACTGAAGTCTTACCTAGATGTACAACCTGGTTGCTCCTAGATCTAATATTCCGTGGGGTCCAGGCAGGCAATCATGAAATCTAAGCTGGAGAAAGTTGCAGGAGAGAGTGATTGCCAGCTGTTCTGCTGCAACTGTGGCAAAGCACAGCAAGAAGAAATGTAGGGCAAACTATATACTTGTGAGAAGAAAAACTGTCCAGCTATGGAAGTATTCATATGGACATAGGAAGTGCTGCATTCCAGCTCCTGCTTTGACCGTTTTTTTATATACCTCACCCAACGACCATTTATAATGCAAAATAGCTAAGCATTTGGAAACCTGACAATACATGGAATGGGATAGTATACTTTATGCTAGTAGGCTAGGGTTCATGTTTGCATTTTGAGTAGAGAGAACTGTGAGGAGAAATGATGGCAGGGTAGTTGTGGGTTAAAAGAAGAGCAGATGAAGGGGTTAAAAGAGGAAACAGAAAAGTCATTTCAGAGCCTGCAGCAGCAGAATAGAAGGATGGGCAAAGGAGCATGAAAGCAAAGGGTCAGAAGAGCATGTCACAGCATTAATAATATTTTCTCTTTGAAGAGACTTCTGAAATACTGTGGAAGTATTTTTGGCAGCAGAACTTTAATATGCATTTTCATACAGCTCACACATTTATATTTTGAAGTACTCTTGTGTTTGTGAATTTTTCTTAATTTAGAAAGAAGTTGTGATTTTTCCTTAGGATCCAGAATAAGAATATGACTATTTATGTCTGTGCAGCTTTTTAATTTTTAAGAAGTGAATTACAGAGCTTATAAAAACATTTGGGTTGTAAAAACAGTCCTGGAGAATTAATTGCTCTTCTTTGCTGCGTATCAGAAGTCAGCTTCTGTTGCTTGTCTGTGCCTCTTATTTCTCTCAGAGGGAATACATTGAGATAAATTCCCCCTCCTAGAACCATCACTAGGGATGCCAGTTAACACCAACATGTATTCACTATAATTTGCTCAATTAATTCAAAAATATTTTATCACTACACAACTGAAAAGCTTAAAAACTGAGATTCTAGAGGTAAACAGACCTGCATCTTGAATCTTGCCTTGCAAATGTTCCAGACATCCAACTGCATATGCATCTGATTTGGGGTGATATGCTAGGTTTATGCAAGTTATTTAAATGACCACAATTACATATTTTACCACAAAATATCACATGCATTCTCTAGAACTTTTGTTTTAGCTAAGGCAATCTTATGTAGAAATCAGCTTTCTCTTCATTAAAGGTCTGTCATGCTTGCGTCTAAAGCTTAATTCTGAAGTAAAATGACCAAGTTCCATCCTTCTATGGGTAAGTATCTTAGTTCTTCTAACAACACATAATACACATATCCTCAGAGCCAAAAGGAGCAAAAAGAAACGAGAGCATATGCCTTACAGTCCCTGCCTCATTTAGTCCTTTAACATATCAGTTATTAAAAATATCTTTAGTGTCAGCATCTGCAGTGTATGTATAGGTTTTTTTGTTTGTTTGTTTGTTTGTTTGTTTGTTTTGAAGTGCTGATAAATCCTATTTTACTACCAGACTTGTATACTCTTAGAGGTTTCAACATAGTTAACCTTACAACATATCATTAACTCCAAAGGCCATACTGTTTTGTAAGAATTGAAGAAAATTTCCTGATTAACTTGCTTAGGGCTCATAAGAAACATGTGACAAAGTAGACAACTGGACCTGTCCCTCCTGAGCCTCCACAAAGCAACCTCTCCAAAAAGTTTCTATTCCATTGAAATTACAGTGAGCAACCTTTGTTTTCCCAGTCACACATTTGGTAAAGGTGTAGGCATTTGAAATGCATGTCTTCACATTGCTTTAACTTTATTTTCCACTTTCTCTAAAATCTCACAGATCTTTGTTCTTCATCTCAGAATACAGAGTTAAAAGATTATAGGCAGGCTTGGCTTAGAATTCACACATCCTGTGTGCTTGAAAAGGTAACAAACTTTTACATATTAAATCACAGTCATAAAATAGAAGGAAAAAAAATCCAGAACATGCTAAACAAATTCACCTACCTTAGGTACAAAGACAAGGCAGAGAGTAATGGTACTGCAGAATATTATGACTAAAGCAACAATACAGAACTGCACGTTGGGTTGGTCCCGAGTAAGGAATGAAACAGCAGCACCAATAATGCACATTATGCCCACGTTGTATACACTCATTCCAATATATTTGCTATCGTTCAAAGCAGGAATGCTGACATTTCGTGTTTCCCAGGCTAAGAAACAGCCAAATAACTGAAATGGTAGAGGAAAAAAAGATGATAATTATGAGAAAAATTGGTTTACATTCAGGAAAAAAAATAAAACTGGTATGTTTTCTAACTTGATAAATACAGGCAATATTACAATACAGAGATATACACCTACCTTTTATATGATTTCTAATTACCTTTTTGATTTTTTTTTCTCAGCAGGACAGATTCCTGCTTTCACAAGAAAAATGTTAAACTTGGAAGTAGTAGTAGTAGTAGTAGTAGTAGTAGTAGTAGTAGTAGTAGTAG
>CM021766.1:93967613-94061037 GCA_011076525.1 Nettapus auritus | reverse complement strand
AGTAGTAGTAGTAGTAGTAGTAGTAGTAGTAGTAGTAGTAGTAGTAGTAGTGATGGGAACAAATTTCTCTAAATGTTATGGAAGTTTTCATTTTATACTTTTGGTTATTTCTGAAGATAGTTCTCCTGTTTGTTTTCAAGGATTTCAGTAAAGATCTAAGATGTATTATTCTTTTAGCTATTGTTAGCAGCTGTTCTCAATATACTCTTATCAATCCAGTTATTCATTGTGTGATTATCACCTACATTAATAAGCAGCAGTGCCAAGATATGTCCCAAAACAGACGAATAACCAATGTATAAAGTTTCACCGTAGTTGCTCAGACTGCAAGTATAATGTCTTTTATTGTAGTGGGAGTTGGTAATGGCCTTTCAATTGAAGTTCTCTGATGATTTCTGGCATAAAGCATTCTGGTGGAAATTTTTTATTTGCTTGTTTCTTTGGCATATTTTTAAGTTCTAGCCCCATTTTTATTTGCAATATGCCTTTGAAAATCAGCAGGGTAAAGTCTTTAGTATAAGGAAATCTTCTTCATCCCTTGAAAGTTAATTGGATTTTTCTACAACATGAATGACTGCAAAAGATTACTTGCTTTCTGTTGTTTTTCTCAGGGAAATTCTGGCAATGCAGGAAACTCATGAATGAAGTCAAGGCATTGTAAATAGTTAGCCCAGCCTACAGTCTAGGCAAAGCCCAGTAAATGCGTATGGTGCCCTGGGAAGAACAGTAAAGAGCAGATGGTGTCAGAAGGGAAGGACAGAGAGAGGAACCATCATCAAGACCCAAGACATGGTGCCTGTACTATTTAGCTTTTTCTAAACACACTGCATAGACAGGAAAGAAAAAGTAAAAAAGATGCACTCCTACTGATCTTGCTACCCTTCCTTCCAGATCACCACATTTATCTACTGCTATTTCACAGGGATAATCTCTTATCTTAAACAACCGCAACCCATGTAGTAATCCAGAAAAGTAGAGGTCTGTGATGATGCCTCTTGGGGGTTAATTACAGTTGCCTAGTAAAAACTTAACATCTGCTTTTTACCTGTGGGGAAAAAAAAAAAAACAAAAACAAAACAAACAAACAAAAAAAAAACTTTTAAAATTTCAAAGGCAAATAACCAGGACTAGAAGAACATTGTCTGGTTGCAAAAGCAAACACAAGAGAGTCAGGAATTGACAGATTTATGTTTGCTTTGCAAACTCAGTTTTGCCCTTACATGTTTCAACTCTGGTAATGACCAGACATTAATAATTGCACGTTTCCTTTATAATTTGCTTTTTTTTTTAAAAAAAAAAAAACAACAACAACAACAACAACAACAACAAACAAACCTCAGCTAACAACAGTAACAAACCCAACTGTTTGTGACTCATCTGCTTTGCACTCCCACAGAAAGTAGCAGCAGGCTGCAGCCACCTACCTCCTTACCCAGACTGCTGAACTGCTACTCTTGTCCTCCCATTGCTGAGGTTTACTGATAGTTTATTTAACTCTGTTGCCTACAACATGTTACCATGCCACATGTTCCTGAGAAGACCTGGCTGAAATACTCTGGTAGATCATGCATCTAGTCTCAGTCTATGGAGTATGGCAGGCTGGAAGTATTGCCTTTATAGGACAGGCAAGCCTCTTGCTCATCCGCTTTCCACTGCTGCTGTCACTGCCACAACCTGAGTCAATACTTGCAGGCAGAGGTGACCCTCCAGCTGCAACAGCAGCAGCAATTGCCTTTGAAATCTTTATTGAAACCTTCTTTGGCACCATTCCCACCTTTTCCTCTCCTCACACTCCTGCAGGATATAGTATTTTCCAAGTCCTTGGCTCTTTTGTTTTACCCACCTCCTCTTGCAGGACCAAAGTCCACACCTGCTCTTGAGGGGTCAAGGTGGCACGTGGAGGATAGAGGTGTCTCAGAGTCCTTTTGTTAGGACTTAGGTGGGGAAGCTGTGTATTGAGCTGGGTAGCCTTGAGCAGCAGCTCATCCCCTAATGGATTTTCTAGATCCCATCAGGTAACCAAAGTGATGCTTCCAATAATGAAGGATGTAGGTACTATTTCTCCAAATTTTGAGTCTGGCACTATGCATAAATGGAGCAGAAAACGTACAGATTTCTCTACAGGCTTTTTTACAGAAGCAAATTGTCAACTGTATTGACGTGGTTGCACTGGGGAGCAACAGTGGCAATGCCTTTTCTCAGACTACAAGCATATCCCTCCCAGACACTCCACCATATCAGCAGTTGACTATTCTGCATTCCCTCCACTCTTGCTGCTGTGCATCTCAGCTGTGTTGCAGATTTATGCTTCGTCAGTGCCTGAATTGACAAACAGGCTGGGCTGGGCTGAGCTTTTTGAGATATGGGAAGGACACTGGTCTGTGTGTGTCTATAATATGTTTTAAAAGGGATGAAACCCTGAGTAATTATTTTAGTTCTAATTCAGATACCTCTAACCATAGTGACCATGTTTATGGGCCAGTGTATACTTGGCAGAACTTCTGTTTTCTGCTACAACGTTAATGAGATTTTTAGGGTTGTGGGCCATCCCTTGCTCTCCCCACTTCTTCCAGTACGAACAGACTCTTTTCCAAAAGCATTATTCTGGGAACACAGCCAACATCCTTAAATGAGGCCAGCACTTATTACAAATAATGGGCATGAATTTATAGCTAAGGCAGTTAGAAAGCTATCTAAAATATCAATTATAATGGAAAAAGATCATTTGAACAGTGTCGTGGGTGTTAAGGTTTGACCCATCCTCATTTATAATTAAAAACAGCATGGAAAATGGTTAAGTATCTTCCAGCTGAAAGGAAGATATTTATTTACTTGATAACTAAAGAAAGAGAGAGGCTCTTGCAGCAAGTGGGTTTCCTCTGAATGATGCACTATAATCTGAGAGCATTGTTTTTAATTTTTATTGGCATTTTGGGTAAAATATTTGCCTCAGGAACATAGCTGTGCTTTTCTAAAAGTCACACCTCATCTTTGAGACTCAAACATGGATAAAAACAGAGATTTTTCCACAGCTTGCTGCCAGGACAGTGGTGATCACAAGATGCTCCTAGTTTGCCTGTTAAGAGTTTGAAGGGTTCTACAGAGCTGATGAGATTCCCCCTCTATCTCAGAGCCTTCCAGAGAGAAAATGACACTTCATTTTCCCTCCATTTGCCCCTTTCTGACGGTCAACCAATCTGCAGAAAGGAAAGATTCACTTTTTTGACTTCAAAAAAGCCTGAAACTCCCTAAAATGGCTTGGTTAAAGAATGGGATGCACATTGTCAGTGAAAGGTCCAGATTTCTGTAGTTCTCTGATACAGTTTTGAATATGAAATGTATGAGCTCCAGTTAAAAACACAGGCTCTCAGCAGCCCAGTTCAGCTGCTCTCTGCTCCTGGTATCTAAACTTTAAACATTAATCATCCCCAGCTATGTAAATCAACATCCTCATTATGCTTGGGGGCACCTAAGTCTTGAGATTGTGAGGAATTTAAGGACTATTTGATATTTAAAGCCTGCTGGGATTAGCAAAGCAGCTGTTTCTTCTCCTGTTGCTCCTGGAGGACTCAAACTGGTAAGGCTCCTCAGAGCGCATCTGCCAGCTTGGCCTCCACATAAAATGCAGCATCAGCCATCTTCACTCAAGACAACGATGCTGGTGATGATCAGTGCATTGCTTAGACACCACACTACAATACTTAATTTTGGCTGAAATGTGCTCCCTAACCAGAGCTGTCAGATTTTATGTAATGAGAGACTGGCTGTCTTAATTACTTGGGCACTTGCGTGGGATGTTAGCTCTAATCTCTGCTGAGAATTTTGATTAAACAGTCTTTAGAGAAGGCGTGCATAAACACACCGGGATGGAGGGAGGCAGCTGTTAGTAGTGCTAATGTGCAAGATTCACAGAGGGACAGGACACATCTGTCCCCACTGCTTTATATCAGCTAGCTAAGGCAGTTCCTGGCTGACAGATACAATCCCCCTCCTGAGGCTCCTGATAGATCCTGTGCATCACGGAAGGAGTTTGAACAACTCAGGGCAATGCATTTGCCTATAGAAAGCAGTTACCTAAAGGTTAGGCAGCACAGTAGTCTACTATCAAGTCTAATTTAAGTCCCTTTGGGGATCTCAACCAAAGACACATTGACAATGCAACTAGGAAGGCTTACTACATTGTTAGAGTCATTAACTTATAAAAATTGACTTTTCCTATTTTGGTCTACTAAATACACATCTCGTTGATGTAGAAAGTGTCATAAAATGTTGTTCTGAGCTTTCTCGGAAGGTATGGACTGTACAGGAAAGAATGGTTTGTTTGCGGGTATGCAGCTTCTATTTGGCACTGATTTAGATCATTACCTTTGCAGCAGTGGTTTTTAGGCTGTGCTGTCAATGTACCTAAAAAGACAGTGAGAGGACTTCTGTATAAGTTTGGGAAAAACAATGCAGAAAATGGAATTATACCACTGTAAATAATGATGGGAATTTCAGTCACTTAACATGTTGAAGTCTCACAGATTTTAACAGGCAAACTTTAATTTTTAGATATTTTTTAACAACTAAGTTGTGATAGCAGGGAATATAGTAAAGGTGTTTGTAGCTGATGTATGGGAAAATATTTAGCACTGTTTTTCAAAACTCAACAGATAGTTCATGTTAACTCTTGTTCATCAGAATTACTGCTAAACACATTGATGATTGCTTACTGATCCACAGCATACATTAATACAATTAGGAGTCTAATTCACTATTGGACTACATAGACTGGCTGATGACAGGCAGGAGATTACTTCTCTTTCTGTCTTCCTTCTTGCCCTGTGCTTACCATAAACCAGTTTGCCTATATGTTTCATTTCAAAGTCATGATTCCTTATACTCTGAACAAGGGATACGAAACATTAATAAAGATGAAGAAGGAAAATTATAGCAAAGATATCAGATAAAAGCAGAGAAATAACAGAGAAAATCAGAGAAAATCACAATCATGCTTGCCAATTACTAGAGGTTATGGTTTTGGAAAGATTATATATTGGATTAGTCTGCAGCTTTGCAGCTAATTACTGTACCGTAGTAGCACTTACTGAGCTCAGTTGTGGATCATAGCCCTGCTGTGCCACATAAAAGCAAGCTTTCACTTCAAAGATCTTACAGCTATTTTTATATCCAGCTAGGGTGCTGGGAGATTTCCCCTCCCGCTGCCCCTTGAAATAAAGGCAGTTCTGGACTCAGGCCTGCAAACATCTCTCAGTCTGAAGTAATCGTAAAGTTGGAGTTGTGGGTTTCCAGATTCATGTTCATTCATTAAGTTTATATCATCACAGACATAAGCATTTCAGTGAAATGGCTGCACATTTTTTCAATGAGAATTTTCAAAACTGAAAAAAAAAGTATTTTAAGTTTTTTTTTTTTTTGTGTCAGTACACCAAGACAAGTTAGCAAACTGAATGACAAACTACACCCTTACAGGTCTCCTACCTACACAGCACAATCTGACATTAAAACATGACTCACTCCCCTGATCAGGTAGGAGTCAGCTTTTATTTTATTTTATTTTTTCTTTTACAAATGTTTAATTCATTTTCACAGAGCTTCTCTAGATGGCAAGTACTAAAGGGAAGCTTAATATGTCTACTGAGCATTAAGACAACAGCTGAGTATTTTTTTGAATTGCAAGAGGAGATGTTCAGCTATTCAGCTGAAGCGCTTTTTTTCTTAAAGGTCACGGTTCAAGCTGCAGGTCACTTAGTAGGGTCCTGCACAGATCAAGGTGGAATAGCAGCAGTACAAAGCTGTGGACAATAACATGTATCCAGATAAAAAATTTCCACTTAATGCTCCAACCTTTCAAATAAACAGGTTAATAACATCTTCTGCCTTCTTTCTATTCTGGCGGTACTGGATTTTCCTCCATGTAAACTCTGCTTAGTCATGAAACACTTATAGTAACAGTTATTAGCAAATACCCATTTGGAATAACTTTATATGGTCTCTGGCAAAAGATCAACACAATCACGCTTTAAAATTATCAAACATCTCTGATAAAAACAAGGGTGTGTTACAATTTAAATCTATTTCTGTTCTATAAAAGTGATGCAAAGAGACACGGAATATGCAATATCTGCAGTATTTCAAGACTATATTCGAAATTTCCTTATGGTCACAGTAGGGAAAAATTATCCCACAAAATCATATGGTAACTTATGTTTAGGACACTAAAATACTGTCAATGTTTAATTAAAGACATATAAAAATCTCTGGTACCACTATAAACTACCTTCCTCCACCATAAAACTTAACTACCTTCCTCTCTAATGCTTATAAGGTGGGACAGATGGGTTGATGTTAAACGTGCCGTAAATGAGTTGGAACCATGTGGTTTAACTGAGGAAGCAGTCCCTTCTCCTGAGTACTCTTTTTGATCATGACGGGAATTAATAAAGAATGCAAGCAAATGTGTTAAAAATTACAGATGTTTTGAGATATAATTAGTAATTTTCACATAGTTTTTAGATTATTCATTTATATTTTTTCTTTCTACACAGAACATGTATTCATTTGATGAGGAGATTAAGAATAAAAAAATTATTCATATAGAACCATAAGACAATTAGGAGGGACTTCAGGAAATCATAGAATCACGGAATCACAGAATGGTTTGGGTTGGAAGGGAGCTTAAAGACCATCCAGTTCCAACACCCTGCCATGAGCAAGGACAACTCCCACTAGATGAGTTTGCTCAAAGCCCCATCCAACCTGGCTTTAAATCATCAAGTGCAACTTTCTGCTCAAAAAGCAGGCTCAGCTAGGAGGCCAGACAAGGTTGACCATGAGTTTATCCAGTCTGTTGATGAAAACATTGAAGGGTGGAGACTGATCAACCTCTCTGTGTAACCTGCTCCACTGCTTGACTTTCCTCAGAGAGAAAATAAATAAATAAATAAATCTCTATGTCCAATCTGTACTGAGTGAATACAGTAAAACCAAAAAAATGAGCAGTGCAGGTTACAGATCACAGCTGTGGTGTTCATAGGCTAGATGTACAGTGAGTGTTTAAGCACCTGATGTGAAAGTGAACCCCAGTTCACGAGCACGAGGCACTGACTGTGCAACTGGGCATTGTAACCTAAACTCTAAAACATGATACTTGCAAAATATACTACCAAGTGTGTGAAAATATTAGAAAAATAATATTAACAGATTGCTCTATTAACTATCAAAGTGAAGGAAAGGTATCTGAGGAAGAGGAGGAGCAGGGGAAGTGAGGGGAATGTTTACATACAGTAACAGAAAGATGCTTGGGTATGTGCTGTAAACTGTCTGCCCTAAACTTCGTAAATGTAAAAAAGCTTTCCTCAGCTTAAAAATTGTTTTGGTTTTTGTGAAATCTGAAACAAACAATAAAATTGGCAGAAGAATAGGAAGAATGTATCAAACCTTAAAAAGAGGAAATTCATCCTAGCAATTATGAATTAAGGTTCTAAAATGGAAATAGTGTACTTTTATACACTACAAAAGTGTATACAAAGTTAAATTCATAATAGAAAAGGAATGGCTAACAGCATTAGGAGTATTAATTAACATTTCTTTAAAAAGTGTAAGAAAAAAGGATTCCTAAGACTGACTCATTCTTTGGAAGTTGACAAATTCAATAGTAATGATGCATGATAAGATATTCTTAATTAATATTTTTGTCCTATATTTATAAAGAGATGGAATAATGCATCCATGTCTTGCCAAAACAGTGAAACCCAGTATATTCCAGCAGTCAGAGAGCTCTTGAACACACTGTCAAGACTAACTATTGTCATCATTGATAACTGGTAGTTTGCACACAGTAGCTTTAGGAATTGATTTAGAAACTCTCTGGACTGCTGGACTTAATTGTTGATATTTATTATAATTCTGGCAAAGCTTCACTTAAGATATGAAGAGGTCGTACGGGAAAAGAGAAAGTGGAACATCTTCACATCTTCAGTGATTACAGTGCTATTGTTGTCATTTATATCTTAAGCAAATTAATGAAATGGCTGATACCTGAACTCAGGCAATAAATGACCAAAAAAAAAAAAAAAAAAAAAAAAGTCATATAATTCAACATGCTATTAGTTTTTCAGTGAGATTGTAAGACTGAATAAAGATGGTCAGATTTATGCAGCTTGCTTGGATTTATCCGTAGTGTTTGTCTTAATATAGTGTGGTGATTTAAAAATAGTGTGTACAAAAATAAATATAACAAATTTAAACATTGAAATCTAAGTGGTAGATCTAGACATGCGACTATGAATGAGAAAGCAATGAAAATGGATATGTTTACAAAAACTCCTAACCTAATGCTACACATTTACTAACCTAATACCACATTTACTAAACCTAGTACCACAATTACTTCTGACTTGAAGTAGACTATAACAGAGTTGCTGAGAACGATACAGAGGAAGCAAAAGTGGAAATGGGTAAACAATTAATAGATGTCATTTTTTTTAACATAGCAAGATTTTTAGAAAAGTCACAGAAATTTGGCCACGCTCAGGGTAGTTTTTCTAGCAATAAACATATCAGGTTATTTTATAGAAAGAGGGATAATGGATAAGCAGGACCCACCAAGATTTGTCTATCCAGAGCTAGACAAAATTCTGCCTATTGATTAGAGATCCTCAGGAAGTATAAGGATTCTTTCAAACTTGAAATTAAGATTGAACATTTATCCCAAAGATATATTTTAGTTGAATTAGTTGAGTATTTTTGGCATCATAAATCAATTACAGTCATTTTGTGCAACATGTCAACCATAGTGACCAAAACAGAACACTGGAAAATGAATCACGAGAAGAAATTTTACTTCCTGCTCTTATCAGCCCTCTTAGTGACCTCTACCAAGTGCCATCATGTATATGCATCAGTTTTTCATTTCTCTACCATGATGTTTTTGTCCTAAACTAAGCACCATACATTAAAAACTATGCATCAGAAATGGTTGGTAATAATAGTTACAGCTCTAAAAAAATATGTTAATGTTTACAAGGCAAAAGTAGGATTTGATATGCACAGCAATGGCCAAGTTAAAAATGTACCTTGGCCTTGAGATCATGTTTCTCAGTAACTGAATAATATGTAAGGGTGATATTACATCAGCAAAAGAATGAAACTTCCAACATATGAACACCTAGAGTCTAATGATAATTAAATGCATTAGCAGAAAGAGGGGAATCAAACTGTAGACAAATCCAGTGTGTGTGATTAATACACAAAGTACGCTAGAGCAGTCCAATCCATCCTTAACTTGGTACTGTTCTTTCTGAGATTGGAAAATAAATTCACAATGCCCAGAAAGATGGTAGTAATGCAGCACTGGCAAGTTTAAGGTGATGTGATTTCTATCATCTTTTGGAATATGAAAGGTAGTTTTCAACTGTGTCTACACCATCAGAAATTAAAATTAGACATGCTACAACTGCTGGTCACCATGTAATCACAGAGAGGCCTTAAGCATGCATGTAGCCTTTTAGGAGTTGAACCTGAGATGTGAAAAAAATGCATCCAGTACATATGATGGGGGTTGGCCAAGGTCAGTAAAAAGACTAATGCAATGACAAAAGCAAGATTCGGGGTTGTCATCTTTCTGTTATCCTCTGATCAGCAGTCCTAAAGAATTCAAAGCCAAAAACTGAGAAGCTTTTGTGCAGTTAATAAGCATTTCCTCACATGACTTCAAAGGAAACTGAAGAACTATGAATCTGACTTCTAATGTTTCCGTACTTTCATACAGAAGAAACTTGTGCCTCCTGGCAACTAATGGCTTCCCTTGTCTTCCCTTGCCCCTGCCTTCCCTGCCCTATCTTGTCCTTCTCTGCCCTGCCCTATCCTGAATGATTTATTCACTGCATTAGTGCATTTAGGTCACAAGAATGAACAGTATTTGTCTATATGTTCAACCCACAGCAGAAAAGTATTTTTTTAGGTTAACTTAATTTCTGTTTTCTCAATTTGAGACAAGATTCACCATACATAATTTTGGCCCAGGGAAATCAGTAAGCCATGTTACCTTAAATATTGCACTGTGATGTAGTTACCAATGCTAGCTCTTAGTTTAAAGCATGTGAAAAACAACAACAACAACAACAAACATTTTATTATTACAAACTGCTGAATTTCATATTAGATAAAGCATTATAAAATGATACAGTAATGTGAGAAGTTCTGTTGCTTTTTTGTTTGTTTTGTTTTGTTTTGCTTTGTTTTGTGTTATTATTCCAAAGACAAGCTATATCTGGTGTTCAAAAGTCTAAAACATGTTTGGTGATGAGATTAAAAGCATCAATCCTGTTCTCCTGATATTACATAGTTGTATGCATTACAGAAGAGTGGGACACCATAGCAATTATTTGATCCATTCATTACAGTGCCTTTCTTTTTCATATATATAGATTTATGTGATAACTGGCATTGGAGTAATAAAAGTATATATTTCACTGGTGGTTATGAAACACTGTGTGCCTGAAATAATTATAATGACTAATACCAAATGGTATTTGCAAACTTAAACAAACTGAGTCACATATCTTGTAGAAAACAGTACAATGACATGACAACAAACCAAGCTAGGGCGATGAACCAGTGAGAACCAACGCAGTTTAACTACTGCCGAGAACAACCTGAACAGAAAAAAAAAAATCAAAGAAAATTACCTGTTTTTATTTTTATTTTTTTTATATTTAACATTATTTTTCCTCTCTTTACTAACAAATGTCAGAATTTTTCATTGAAAATATTACTAAAGTTATTAAAAAAAAAAAAGATAAAGTAACCCTTCAGTGTTTTATTTAATGGATTTTAATTTCTTTTTTTTTTTTTTTTCATTTACACCGCCCTATATGAAACAAACTTATTGACATGTTGCTTTTTAAACAGAACTGTGTAGGGAACACTGACAACTTCTACCTGGGAAAATGTGAAATGAACTGTTTGAAATTTCTGCACAAAGAGGTTGGAAAGCAATAAAAGTATGGAAAACCAGTTATTCCTTTTACCATAGTACCTAAAAAACTCTTGCAAAATTAAGTATTTAAAGGGAAATATACGCTAAGTGAAGAGTAGGAATTTACTGACAAATACATCCGAATAGCAATCAAGGAATATGCTAGAAGAGAGACAATAAGGTTAAATACCTTGTCAGCAATTGCGTATTAAAGCTGACATCTTAGTTAGCTATCTTACTGTAAAACTGTGGCCTCAGTGCTGGTCAGTGTCACTGCTCCTAACTTCTGTCAGCCTTGCCCTCAAAACAAAAGTCTCTTGATGCCGTGCTACATGCTGAGGTTTCCATGAATCCAGAGCCACATTCAGCTACCCAGTAAGAAATGCTGAGATGTGGAATCTATCCTAAATTCTGATCTCTGTGGGGTGATCACGTATGTCCTATAACTCTTGGTTTCACAGCCTGCTTGGACACCCTCCTAAAAATAGACGTCTACAGCTGGTCATACTTTTGTATTTTATTTTTAAATGGGAAGGTGGGAAGGCTTTCTTCTAGTGAGTAGCATCAGGATCGGAGCCCAAGAAGTGGAGGGGCTCAGTGCAACCCCCTTCTCTGCCTGAAGACACCTCCCAGCAGACCAGCCTGACTACAAAGCAACTCAGTGTTTGGAATAAATAGAAAAACCTCTTGTCCCTTCTTGTGAACTTTGTGCTGCGTATTTAAAGATCTTTCAGCCTGCAAAAAGCAGCATGAAAACAAGCAGGACCCTGCAGCCTGGTAGAGCAGCCATTTGCTGTAGAGCAGGGAGATGTGCTCTCCAGGCACTAGCATCTCACTCTCCCTGGCTTCCCAAAGGCACCAGCACCAGCAGTGCTGAGTGGCAGCAGCTGACCCAGTCTTTCATGGGTGCCCCAGTGAGCAGGCATGCTACAAATGCAGAGAACAGATTGAACCCTTCAGGCAGTGTAAGCAAATGTTTATCTAGTCTTAGGATCCAGATGGGGCTTAGCTCAAGGTAGGTGTTCAGCTGGTCAGTGCTGTCAAAAATCAGGTATTTTAAAAGCCTTCAGGCTTAGGTTCTCAGGAGCTTTTAATCATGAATGGTCACTTTTACATTTTTTTTTAAATCCATAAAGGTTTGAAATTGCTGGTTCTTGAATTTTATTTTTATTAACAAAACTTTTTATTATTATTATTTTTTTTGGTGGAGATGGGCCTCAGTGCAAACAGTGTTATTTTGACTCTGATTGAAATTCATCTCGCATATCCTTTGACTATTCTTGAAGGACATTTCCAACTCAGAGGCAAACTTTTAGAATAAGCTATTCCAACCTTTTGGAGAACATAAAGGAATTCAGATTATCAGGCTGCTGAGTTTACTAAGTCGTCTCATTCATAGACCCATCTTTTCACTATTTAATTTATTGGTTTGCAATGTATTTATAGTATTCAGCTTTAATACTATTAGTATTCTATTAGTTTTATGTATTCTTATATCCACATATTACCACTGAATAAACTTTAGAGCAGGCCCAATTATGAAAGATGCATTCAAGAAAGTTGTAACTCACTTTCAGCCATCAGGAAAGCAAATATAATTCCATTCATGCCTATCAGCAAATAGCAGCTTGAAAGCAGCATTATGCAGAACAAGGTATGCTTACCATCAACAGCCCTTTATATGCATAGACAATCCCAAGCCAAATTGTCATGTGTGTGTTCTCGCAGTGCTCCAGGATCGGTCGGATGGAGATGTCTCTTCCTGCAGGGTCTGGCTATAAAAATAAAGGTTGAAATAGTTGAATTAAGATTTCATCTGTATTCACAGATTCAGAGGTAGTTAAATCTATTCTCAGTAGACTGAGGATGTGTAGGATATGCCATTAACAACTTAAAAGAAACCTTTGATGGCTGCAGTCCCAAGAACCTGCAAAGGAATGTAGTAAAAAGCAAAGATCAGAGGAAACAACTGCATGATAGTTACTGCTAGATGAGGTCACCTCTACTGCAAAATAGAAAGAAAATGTCTGAAATCACTCTCTATAACAGTATCAGTCACATTTATCAGCTTTAGGACATCTATTTTTTTTTATTTTTTTATTTTTTTAACTAGGCAAACAGCTTGAATGCACAGCCATGAAAATAAATGTACTTGAAGTCATCCTTCCTTTCACCTGCAGTTCTTGTGTCACTGGCAAATGGCTGATAAACAATGTATGAAACACTGCTGTGTTTCAGATGTTTTCTCAATGATAACCATGAGCTAAATCAAAGACCATTTACTATGGAAACTGCAGCAGTAGCTTAGAAGGGAGTATAAATCATCAAAAAACTGAAGCAAACCTGTGCAAAATTTAATATGGTTGGAAGTTTTGTAGCATTTTGGAAAGCACAGCGTACAAAAGCACAGAATCAAAAGGACTTGCAGACTACCACAACTTCTTGAATGAGGGAGAAGTTATAATTAATGCTCAGAGAAACCTGCAAGAACCCCTCTTTTTTTTTTTTTTTTTTTTTACATCGAAAATAAAAACCAAAAAGCACCCCTCCCCCCCAAAAAAAACAAAACAAAATAAAAACCAACAGCTGGCACAAAGAGCAACAGGAACTAGATACTATGTTGCCTACCATTAGGGTATGGACTAGGTTATGGTGAAACTGCTTTTTAATGGTGTACATCATTTAAGAACACAAGGTGCTTCTTATATGTGATTCTAAGAGATGCTGTTTTTGTTAAGTACCAGAGAATGTTCCTTTTGGCTGTTCAGAGCTTTATGCACTATTATTCTGTGTTGCTTTAGAGAATACTCTGAAATCGTGAAAGCTATTTTTGCTTTCTGCTTTGAAACACTGGATCTGATCTTCAGCTAAAGTGAGATCAACCTAGACATAACTTTCTGTACCTGGTTGTCCCTGTAGGCTTTGCCATTTCCCTTTGTGACAAAAAAAAAAAAAAAACCAACAAAAAAAAACCACCACCACCAACAAAAAAAAAAACACTGTAGAATGTCTCATGCAGGAGAATAATGATTATTACATAAGTGAAGGAAAAAAAAAATCACATTTCCACCAACTGAAACACAGAATTGTAGGTGAAGGACTTTAGAGAGGTCTGCGTAATTTGCTAGAGCTCATGCTTGCTGCTTTGGATGCTAGTGTGAATTCTGCTATAGAGTTTAGTGCTATAGAATTTAGACAACATTTATGCTCAGTTGTTCCCTCCATCAAACGTTTTGGATGTGAGGCATTGCTCATGACCTAATATAGAGTAAAAAAAGTATAATAACAAATAAAGAGATGGACATGGGGGTAAAAGAACAAACAGCCTTGTGCTGTGCACTGCACAATCACAGGATTCATAACTTTCCTTGCAAACCCTGCAGTAGGCAACACAATAATATTTAAAACCTATTCTTATCCCGGACTTCTGTAGAAACCCTGAACAGAAGAATAAAGATCTTTGAAAAAATATCTCCTAAAATAAAATAGAAATCAGGAAGACAATATTTACTGTCCCTGAGAGCTTATGACTCCACCCTAACAGCTGCTGATGGAAAGCAAATAATAATTGGCCACAGAACTCAAATGAGTGACAACAGGAAGTGGTAGTACAACATTTAAGATGCTACAAATGTTGCTCTGGGGATCTGTACAGCTACCCAATTCTCCTTGGTCAATGACAAAAGTCCAGTCCCCTTTGTTTCCCTTGTCCTTGGATTGAAACCTCCCCTCATGCTTTGACTGAAGCATGCCACCACTTTTAACCAAGTACAAGTAATTGGAATTATTCCTTATTTTGAAAAGTATTACTGAAATGCTTAACTTCTGTTTGGTCAGTTGCAGATAACCTTTTTATTTTCACTATGTAGTTATTCTCTAATGCAAATTTGCTTCAAAATTGTAAAGCATATGTCCATTCATTACTCAAAACTGAAGAACTCAGGCAGAAAAACGATGAACTGGAAAACATAACTTGTTTTGAAATCCTATTAGAGAGAATGGATTCACATCATTTCCCTAATAGGAAGATGGCCAGATTTTATAAGGCCATGATAATTTAAAAAATATGTTAATTAAATAATGCAGTGTATCCACATCTTCCGTGTGAGATACGAAAGTCTTGTGAAGTGCTCCAGCGGGAGCAGGAAAAGGGAGAATACTCTCTGCAGCATCAGCAGTTCTGTACACAGGACAGCACTTCTTTCCAGATCTGCAAGGTGGTAGCATATTAAACAAATTTATGTTGAGCATTTGTGCATTTGGAGTTAAGTGTTGGAAGGTAGCAGTAATTTTACAGTGAACTTATTCTGCTGATTACTTATCACTAGTGCAAAATGACATTCCTGGTTTACTGCCTTTAATTTGCCATTCTGTTTCTTTACTGATTTTGCATGAATTAACTAATCATAGCAAAAAAGCTGAGTTAAAAAAACACGATATTTTTTGATGTCAAAAGAATTTTTAAAAACTCCACAATTATAGCTGAATGGAGCATTTCACTGACCTCTAATCATCCACCATTTGTACACTTTTTTACTGCTTTAGAGAGGACGACAACATAAATGCTACCAGTGATTATATATGTACTGGAAATTTGCCCTTTTATAGAAAACAGTCTTAATGCCCTTCAGATGTCATTCTCAAAAGCCTGAAGACCTCCTATCTTGTGATTAGGCTGAAGCTTTCCTACCTCCTCTGAAACCTAATAAGGTTTCTGACATTGACATCAATTTCTGGAGTGTTTTCAGCAGTTGAACATAAACAGTTTAATCCATTCACTTCATAGAGGAGTTGTGTATCATTTCCAGTAAAATGCTTGTTTTACATCAGATCTGCTAGGTCTAGGGAGCAACTCAAGCCAGTAAACAAATAAACCTACAAAATGATTATACATGCTTTCCATGCATGTTCAAATTGTTATTTGTCACCTCTGTAGTTTGGTTGCCTTTTTATTTTCTTTGCTCTGAAGTCTGTTGGTGGTCTGGCAGATCTTCTTCATGGTAGGTGAGAAAGGACTTAAGTGGTTACCGCCAGATGGAGGAGTAAAGATTAAAACCATCTGGAAACAACAGGAAAATTTGCAAGAGAAACCAGGGCAGAAACTGCTGAGTGCCTCACATACTCCCGTACCACATCAAAAACAAACAAACAAACAAACAAAAAAAACCCAGTCACAATGAGAATCAAGTGAAAGTACAGTTTCAGTGGCAAAAACATAAGCGGTGTGGTGGCCAGCTCTCCTTATCTCAGGCTGAGGTGTGGAAAGACAGAGCAAACCACCCTGAGGCACTTTTACCACCTAGGCATGATGTTAGTTGATCTATATAAAGACTGTCCAGGTCTCCCTTTTTCATCTAGAACTACTATTTATTTTACACTGCAGGGGCTATTGTACTAGACAAAATACATTTGGAAAAGAACCTGCAAAATGGGAACATATTTGTATGATGACAAATATATTATTGACAGATTTTGAATCTTTAATACCAGCTTTTCTGTACAGGACTTAAAGGAGTCTCGTAAGACTTAAAAGGAGAAAGGGTCTGTGCTCCTCAAAGCATTTCATAAAGTGAAAAGGTTTCCTTTCACACTGTGCCACCACACATTACCCAAAAGGTCTTGACCTTCTCAGGACACTTCTAGATGGACATATCTCCAAATGACGTTGCAAGGATAGCAGATAATCCTTTTTTACAGAGTTCTGGTGCTGCTGCATAGCACAGCTCATGGGGTGGAGGATCTCACCAAGCTTTCTAAGAAAATTCATTGCAGATTTCCAGTGTATTTTGTCTTTTCTACAGCTGTAGTTTCATCAGTAAGAAAATAGGAACATTAGGCCTCAGCCTTTCTAAAGATGGCTATGAAACATAAGGTAAATAGTTCCAGCTTCTGTTTACTAGGTTTGAAATAAACTGCAGTTCCCATCATATAGGAAAATATGCGATCATACTCTTTTGTCACACTGTTAAAACGGTCTTCATATGCCATCCCACAGTCTGTTTTATCTTCCCTTTAAATGGTCTCCACCTAACTGGTGTAATGACTGTATTCTATCTGTATATTGTTCTGCAGCATGAATTAGAAGTCTCTGGCATTTTACATTTGGCGCTCGTATCAGTCATATGGAGACCAAATGTGATTCCTTATCTAAAAATCCAGATTTGCTAAATTAGAAGATTGCCCTTACTTCTTTTTTTAAATTCACATTTTTGCAAGAATAATTATAGTTAGTTTTTACTATAAATGCTGTAAAAAATTACATTTACTTGCACATTATAACAGACCCTCCTCTGTGCTAAATTGCATATCCATATGGAAAGGTGTTTCAGAAGAGAATTTAAACAGGTTTTATATGTAGTATATTTTATCCAGGCTTTCCATTACTGATGAAAAGAGAAAAAGAAGAAACAGAGACTGTCTACTTTTCAATTATTTAATGATTTGAGGGTATTTTAGGCGAAAACAACTTGGATATGAAAAAGAGATTTGCCAGGAAATTGATCTTTGTTTTCGATATTTTTTTACTTGGTGAAGTCATAGCTTCCATGAATGCAAAATAGCGAATGCAATATTATGCTAGGTTAGCTCACCTAGACTCTTCCAACTAAAAATTTAGTAATCAACCTAACATAAAAGCATTCTTTTCTTTGTCCATAGCTAAGATTGTATTCAGGTACACTGTTAAACACTTTATATGTTACCTAGTAGCTCAGCTAACTAAAAATCTGTTACTGGAGTCTTGCAGTCCAGTGACCAATTTCATTTCTCCTCAAGATTAATTAAGAATGTCAGTCATTTCTGTAACTGTATACTGATCCAAAACATTGATTTAAAGACTTTTTCTTTATGTAGTTTTATTTATTTTAGAGTCTTGGGACAATTTGATACTAAAATAGAAAATCACGGAATCATGGAATCACCAAGGTTGGAAGAGACCTTCAAGGTCATCTGGTCCAACCATCACCCTATTACCACTATTACCCACTAAACCATGTCCCTAAGCACCACGTCCAACCTCTCCTTGAACACCCCCTGGGACAGTGACTTCACCACCTCCTTGGGCAACGCATTCCAATGCCTGACTGCTCTTTCTGAGAAGAAATGTCTCCTAATTTCCAACCTAAAACTCTCCTGGCACAACCATTCTCTCTAGTCCTATCACTGGTTATTTGTGAGAAGAAGCTGACCCCCAGCTCCCCACACTTTCCTTTCAGTTAGTTGTAGAGAGCAATAAGGTCTCCCTGAGCCTCCTCTTCTCCATACTAAACAATCCCAGTTCCCTCGTCCTATGAGCCGACCCTCATAGGACGTGTGTTCCAGGCTCTTCACCAGCTTCGTAGCCCTTCTCTGGACATGTTCCAAAGCCAATGTCCTCCTTGTAGTGAGGGGTCCAAAGCTGAACACGGTACTTGGGGTGCGGCCTCACCAGAGCAGAGTAGAGGGGGATGGTCACCTCCCTGGTCCTGCTGGTGACACTATTCCTGATACAAGTCAGGATGCCGTTGACCTTCTTGGCCACCTGGGCATTCATGTTCAGGTGAGTATCAGTCAGCACCCCCAGATCATTTTCCTCTGCACAGCTTTTGAGCCACTCTTCCCCAAACCTGTAGTGCTGCATGGGGTTGTTGTGGCCAAAGTGCAGGACCCAGCACTTAGCCATGTTGAACCTTATCCCTTTGGCCTCTGCCCATCAATCCAACCTGTCCAGGTCCCTCTGCAGGGCCTTCCTACTATCCGACACATCAACACTTCCCCCCAACATGGGATTGTCTGCAAACCTATATAGCGTGTACTCAATTCGCTCATGCAGGTAATCGATAAAGATTTTAAAGAGTATGGGCCCCAACACCAACCCCTGGGGATCACCACTGGTGACCAGTTGCCAACTGGATTTCACTCCATTCACCAGCACTCTCTGGGCCTGCAAGTTTTTAACCCAGCAAAGAGTGTACCTGTCCAAGCCATGGGCTGCCAGCTTCTACAGGAGAATGCTGTGGGAGACCATGTCAAAGGCCTTGCTGAAGTCTAGGTAGACTATGTCAACAGCCTTTCCTTCATCCACCAGGTGGGTCACACAGTCATAGAAGGAGATGAAGTTGGTCAGGCAGGACTTGTCTTTCATGAACCCATGCTGCCTGGGCCTGGTGGTCCTGCATACATTGCATGATTGCACTCAAGATGACCTGTTCCATCACCTTTCCTGGCACCGAGGTCAGGCTGACAGGCCTGTAGTTCCCTGGCTCATCCTTATGACCTTTCTTATAGATGGCTGTCACATTAGCAAGTCTCCAGTCATCTGAGACCTCTTTGGATGACCATGACCACTGATAGATGATGGAAAGCAGCTTGGCAATCACCTCCGCCTGCTCCTTCAGTACCCTTGGGTGGATCCCATCGGGCCCATGGACATGTGACAGTCCAGGTGAAGCAGCAGGTCTTCTCTGGGGGGGATGCTTCTGCTCCTCATCCAAGACTTCTAGATTGACAGGATGAGTGCCCTAAGGATAAGTGGTCTGTGTCTAGTGAAGACAGATGCAAAGAAGGTGTTAAGAACCTCAGCCTTTTTTTATCCTCAGTAGTCATATTCCACCCTGCATCCAGTAAAGAATGGAGATTCTCTTTGGCCCTCTTCTGTCCATTAATATATTCATAAAAACATTTTTTGTTATCCTTGACCATAGCAGCCAGGAGAGGGTGAGGACAAGGTTCTGAACAACCACAATGGACACTGCATCCGCTGTACATACTTGATGCTCATTCATGCAGGCCCCAGGGAGAAACTGCTTTTAGATTTGAATTTGTATTTGTTTTACTTTTTCATAGTGTTTAAATTTGATAAGTTTACAGTCAGGTAGTTCTTTATATTTGTCTAAAAATGTTTACAGCTGATGACTATGAATACAGCTTCAACAAGATACCATGCATTATCAGTCCCCATCTGCATAGAAAACCTTCTCATAAGGATCAAAAATTTAGGAATGCTGCTTCTGAGGTGAAAAAGAAAAAAAAAAAAAAAATCATTAAATAGTTACAACTACTCTAGCTGCCAATCTGTGAATTTACTCACCTTGTACCAGAACAATGAAGTAATGCTCAGGGCACTATCAGAAAGGGAGATGTTACCTCATTTCTGTAGCAGAAGACAGGGAGTGATATTAAGGTTAAGCAAATTGCCTAGGAAAGCTGAGAATAACCCAGCTTATTGTGTCTTACTTCTTTAAGTCAGAGAAAACATCTTTCTTTCAGTTTTCTAAAACTTGAAAAAGATGTACCATAAAAGCCAAGGAAAAAAGTCCTAACACATTTTGTGGTTTGAAGGATATTAATGTAGTTATTTTACACCACTCAGCTAGCCACAGATACAGAAGTCAGGTCTAACTTTACAAGTGGATGGGAATGAAGAAAGAAAGGCAGACAGACAGAAAATAATAAAAAGCATGTTAGGGATAACCACCGTAATTACTACTACCGCAAAACAATAAGGTCTGGTAATGAAGTCACAATGATAGCTACACTGTACTATCTTTAAAACAAATCTACTTTCTAGTTCCCCATCTGCCTTTTGTACAAATAATTCCTTAAAACAGCAATAATATATTCTGTATGTTAGTGTGATTGAAAGTTAATAACATACTAGAAAAGCTATTTAAAAACTTTTGTATTGTGAATGTGCCTGTGCATTTATTTGTAAAGAAAAATCTCCCAGCAGCATTTTTCTATAACATCACTTTACCTAATTTTTATTTTAGTGTTGTGGTACTTCATTTTTTATAAAGAAAATTGCTTGGATTAGGGGATGATATTAATAAAAATACCAAGAAACATCCGGGAACCTCTAGACTCTCAAAAAGCTATTTCATTTGTATTAAAGTAAAATACAAAATAATAAAGTGGACCAAATAAAGAACCATCACCACCAACACCACCGATAACCCACTACAATACCTGCAACAAATACAGACTGACAATGAAAGGGAAAAAAAAAAAAAAAAATTATCTTGTATTTTGGAATGTTTCAAAGAACTATGACTAAGACTTCCTACTCTGCACTCAGTGATCTACTCAATAAAAATTTTACATCATATTATTTCCTCAGAGAATGTTGCCCCAGTTATATATCTATGGACTGGATAATGAAATGTGTTGGAGTATGTACAGTGGGATGTGTTACAAAGTCTTCATAAAGCATTCTCAGCAGTAGAACATGTGTTTTTCTTTGAAAGGAGGGCAAAAGGCCAAGGTTTGGAAAAGAAATAGTTTAGAGGAATGAAGACCTTTGCTACTACCTAGACCTTCCTGAGCTGCACAGACTCCTCCAGAGATATGCACTTTGCGGTATCAGCTTCGCAAACTAAGGAAGAATAATATTCCCTCCCTTTCTGTGAAGCTGCCCAGCACTGTGGGTGGCAAGCTGTATTTGCATGTTCTTTTAAGAATTTTCCTTTCCTAACTAGATTTCCTGCTCTGCTGATACCATGCCAGCCACCCTTTGTGGTGGCTGGAGTCATTCATTACCTCCTTGCTTACAGTAATGGAAACAGACAGCGTTAATGTGAAAGTATGGAAAATGCAGAAAGGAGAACAGGAAAACAAATATTCAGAGGACAGCCAAACTGTTAGGGTGGTCCTAAAAACAACCAAGGCATAGTCTCTTTTTTTTTTTTTTTTTTTTTTTTTTTTTTTTTTTTTCGCTGAGGATTTGCTAGCAGGAAGGCTTTCTGTTGTATGTGGAGATGTGGCTTACTGTTTTATTGTGGCACTTAGAGAAAAAGGACTTAGCACTTTTCCTGTAAATAAGCTGGATAAGGACACAGAAGCTAAGAATCTATCAGCAGGGTGTTCCTCCCAGCAAGAACAATTCTGAGCTTCTCAAATGTGACCAGATATTTAGGCCAAGGAGGACAACAATTGTGCCTTTGTAATCATACTACATTTTTTTTTTTAGTGCTTTATTTCTTTGATTTACATATTTTGCTAATATTTATTACCATTCTTATTTGCATTGCAGTGCCAATGACAACAAATGGATGTTGTCTCATGCAGGAAGAGAAAATCCCTTTCTTAAGAGCAAGTAAAACATACATATGAGGTGTTG
Source organism: Nettapus auritus (assembly GCA_011076525.1). Lineage (NCBI taxonomy): Eukaryota > Metazoa > Chordata > Aves > Anseriformes > Anatidae > Nettapus > Nettapus auritus. Next base: position 94,038,961 of record CM021766.1, on the reverse strand, counting down.
GAGAAGAGATAAACATAAAGTAAATTTGTATGACATTTTCAGAAGCAAATATCAGTTGACACCACTGTCCCTCTATGCAAACACTGATAAATATTTAGTTTCTGGGCTGTGGCAAATACAATGGATTATTTCTCACCAGGAAATAAATTTGAATTTCTTACCTATTCTTTTATATTCTCCAAAATGGTTGATGACAGCCCATCAACCCACTACTGGAGGATTTTGCTGCAATTCTTATGACTGTAGTAAGTAATAATTCAGAAACTGTTGTATTAAGTGGAGGCATTTCCTTTGTTTTACAATACTCAAGCACACAAAGTGTACCTTGATTTTAGGGGGAGGCATGTTTCTGCTGTGAATGACATAGCCCAGTGCAAGGTAAAATTACTCTTGGAATCTTACTTAAACAGATGCTTTTCCTGCCTTAAAAAGGGAATCTGAAAGGAGTCTTACAGAATTCCATTCTTATGTCAGCATTGCAGTTAAATGAGATCATTTTGATAACTGTCTCATCTTCAGCAAAACCCTGGATGTAGATTTCCCTTGCATTAACTTCTGTTTGAAGTAAAATACCTCTAAAAATCAAAACCAACCAACCAATGAAACAAAACACGAACATTTATGTAGCAAACCTATATAAACCTTTCTAAGTTGTCCTAATGTCAATTCTTTTGACTGCAAAAAAATGGCCATCATTCTGCTCCTCACTTCTAAATTGAATTTAGTGTCAGGTTCTCTGAGTTCTTACTACATTTTGTCTACTAAATTGAAGTGGTATGTAACAAGATATTATTCCTGCATAGGTATTTACAAATTTTGGCCTAGTAAACTATTAATGTAGTCCTTGATAAACCTTGATAACCCTATTGCTGTCCTACTTTTTTTTTTTTTTTTTTTTTTTTTTTTTTTTTTTTAAAAAAAAAAAAAAAAAAAAAAAAACAAAAAAAATTTTTTTTCCTTGGACCATGTCCAATTAACCACTGTGCTTCCTTAATTTTGAAGAGTGGGACTGAGCACACTGTGCTAGTTGTGCTTGCCCTGGTGCCCTATCCATATGGTGGATACCACCATAACCTCCAAGGTCATGTTTATGCTGCTTAAGCATTCAAACATCACATTAGCTCTACTTACAACAGCTTCAAACCAGGAAATAGTTTTTGGCAAGTTAGACAAAACTACATATATGAAATGAAAAATGCCATAAAATTTATATTTTCACCTATGTAAAGTTATTAAACAAATAGAGAGAATTTAAGGTAATTTAGAAGATATAAGAAAGATAAAAGACAATCCTCAAATCTTATTTACCAAGTATTTCTCCTGATTTGATAGGAGTAGTTGACATGCGTAAGAACCAATAATAGTTACACTAAACTACCTTGAAAGTTACATGCTCCCAAAACACAAAAAGAATAGCAGTTATGGAGATTTTTGACTTTTCCTTTACATCTTTCTTCTACGAATAGCTATTTCAGTGTTGCCACTTCTGTTGACGTTATCCAGAGCAAAGCAGGTAGTCCTGGGAATTTTTCCTTTCTCTCAGTTCAGTAAAACATTTATGCAACATTTTTCTTAAATAATTTATCTTTCAGCAGCTGTCAAAACAGATTTCAAATAACACAAGTCTACCAAACATTCTAAATGTTGCAAGTCCTTTGCTCTGGTATATGACAGAAGAATTTCAGTTGGTAAGGAAGCAAAACAATCTGGAACAAAACCCAGAAACCATAAAATCAATTTTATATTTCCATAGAATTGTTTTTTACATTGTTAGGCTCTATATCAGGTGGTTTATTTTCCTCAGCTTTTGAAGCATGTTTGATATATATCTAGTACAAGCAGATAACTCAGAACTTAACCTACCATTATGTAGTGTAATTCCTGTATCTTCCTGACAAAAGCAGTTCATCTGCTTATTCATAAGATTATGCTTCATTGATTCCTTGTATTAAAAGATCCAGTCAAGACAAAATGGCTTATTTTCAGTTCTCTGATGTGTTTTTAGACTTTTTTTTTTTTTTCTATAGCTAAATGTACAGTGTGTATCTATAGCTATACATTTTGTCTCTTGTCATGCGAACTCTAAGTTGTCTTGGTAGACACAGACTATCTTACCTAAAAGCATCTTCCTACTACAGATGTGCGAAAAGTCAGTTTAAAAGACTGTTTCAGGATCCAGTATTGGCAGCAAAGCCTGCAGTCTTGACAAACCTTGAAGAATTCATTGAGATGGTTATTTCTGAGATAAAGTGCTCCCACCGTACTCTGTCCATACTTTTTTACTAGGCTGTATTTAGAAATGTTATCATTTCTGCCATTAATGTTTTAGGAATGTCTATTACATTTTAGCAGATGAACAAGTATAATTCTTCTGGAACCCTTCTAGAGCTGACATCAAAGGACTCAAAAAATTTTGCACAGCACAGCCCCTGACAGTTTACATTTGCACCTAAGTTTCCATCTTTGAGATCAAGGCATTGAAAAGAAACAGTGAGTGGATCAGTGTCTTTGTTCTTCCACACAGTTTCTTACCACTCATTGAAAGACAGGCAAAGGACTAGATAAGCACAGACAGATAGGCAATATCAGCATTAGGGCAGAAATGCTTCCATTCAGAAAAAGCAGCAGATTTCTAAAGGGTGACAGCTGGTGTCAGCTAGGTTTATCTGAGTAGCATTCACCTCCTTTGCAGTTTCCACCTACTGACAGTAAACCTGTCACACATTTCAGGACAAACCTATTTGAGCTACCTGAGCCATTATTATGCTGTCACTGTTTCGCTTCTAAGGTAACAAGAGGTTAGGAAAGGCAGGAGTTGCAACCTTCTGGTACTTTGTACTGGACTGCAGTGCTAGAGGGCTTCCTTGGAGCAGGACCAGCCCAACTAGACTGGTAAGATTAAACAGGACCTGCATGGTATCGGGAAATCTCAGTTTTACCGATGTGCATCAAGAAGCTAAGGAAAATGCAGAATGGTCCACTACAGGGCTCTTAGCTGATCTTCCCCAGACTAAGCTTATACTGGCGATCCATGGAGCAGCACCAGAAAGAGCCAAATGATCACACTTGACAAGGTGAGACATTTTAGCTCTTCTGCTAGAAGACACTTTCATTACCAAACAGAAACTGAAGCTTGAGCTTGCATTCATGACTCATCTGAGGCTTGAAGTGTCAGTGATGACAATTCTTGATCACTTGATCCTCTGTACTTCACTCTGTACAGTGAAGCAAACACTTGGTAAATTGGTCAGAAGATGAAATAGGAGACATCAAAGATGGAAATAAACCTCGGGAGAAATGCTGAGATCTCAAAGAGCATCAGGATCTAATTATATTTTCAATTTCTAAAAAAACTGAAACCTCAAGGACTGAAACATCGGAGTACTTTCATTCAAGAAGAGAGTGGAGAAGGGAAATGGTGGTGAGAATATTCCCTCTTGCCTGTCATAACTAAGCAGAAAGGGAGGAGGGGATAAAGCAGAAAGGGGCCAGGTTCACATGCCACATGCTCCTTCTAAATAGTGTCTCCTTCTTCAACTGTCTGCAGCAACTAGTGGGGTATGAACTGACTCTGCAACAATTCTATATATGGTCCCCCAGTTTACATTTATAATACAAAAATAGAGAAAATTATTTCTGTCACCCAATAACTATTTTTCTACCTGACAGAACATGATTTTATTCTAACTGTATTAACAAATCCATTTTATCTCTTGAAGAATGTTTTTAAAAGTGATTTTTCTTTCTGAGATGTGTTTGTGTAGGTAAATGTGTACTTCCATGGCAACGAGCCCTGATGTTCCCATAATCACCTTGACATTATTTTATGAACACATCAGGCATTCAATACAACACATTAAACAATAGCAATTACTGATTTGAAATGAAAAAAGTAAGAAACAAAAAACAAACAAACAAAAAAACCACCACACATTAGAAGGTGGTTGATGGCTACAAAATTCACCTCTACAAGAATCAGAAATAATATTAATCTTTAAGAAACAGGAACTCCTATCTAGGCAAAATATAGATACATTGCTTTGATGTTGACTTAACAAAAACACCATCAGCTGAAAATAAATAAATAAATCCAACAGCTTGAAAAAAAACCCTATCCATTGTTCCTATCCAGGGAAGAATGCATAGTCTATGCATAGACTTATTTTCCACTGAGCAATGCTGGGATATCAGTGGGATGAACAAACGTAAATAAAGAGTAGATTTTGATTTAGCTAACATGTTAAAACTCCAATAATTATGTATTGTGTAGAGTGAATAACTGGCACAGTTTGTTTGCATGAAATTGCATTTTTTTTTTTTCATTAATTCTTATTTTAAATTTCTGGAATATTGTATGTTTTCATGTTTTTACCTGGATTGATTAGAGTTATATGAACACATTCCTTACATACGGCTTATGTGATAACCTTCCTCAGTTAAAAAGGATTAAATTCTACAAATAATTCTCACTGTAGTAATTAGGGCAACATGTGGAATAAAGTATAACCATAAGTTAATATGGATATCTGAATCTAGTGTTTCAAAAGCTGATGGTCTGCATTACCTGATTTGCATATTAAATAGTACCTTAGTGCTGTATCAACAAACTGTCACTATCTGGCCCCATGCATTTAAATGTTTATGGAAGCATATTAACTTCTTATAGTTCTTTAAATACTTCTTCTCCACAAAGAATAAAGTCTGTGGCATTTTGATTTTTCTATGTTCTACGTTTTCTGTATTCTGTTCTAAAAATGACTAAATCAAAGATTTTCATTTCAATGTAGTGTAAATATGCACTGCTTTCATGTACAGTACCAAATATAATAGTCACAGTATGCAATTTGGATTGAATCATGTATCTGGGAATCTGAACATTCAGACAGGAATTGTTCGCATGTGAATCAAGTCAAACCTGAAGACCACACCCTCTTGTGATAAGCAATAAAAGATGCCTCCAATACACTCTCATCCATATTGACTGTGCAAATATGTTCTTTTTAATTTAAAAAAACATATATTCTCATAATGCAGGTGCTATAGTTTAATTTCTATTCCCAACACGTTTTCACAAATGTGATTTCTGATTCTCTCTTTAATAGGGTCTATGTTTGCCAAAATAGTCTCAAAAGAATCTAGTGACGTTGAGTTCTATGGTTAAAACTATTTGCCTACACCATGGGTTCATGAAGATATAGCATGTAGCTTATAGACAGAAATCAAATCCACCAGGAATCATTTGTTGCTTCTGGATTTCTTGCCAGAATATTTTACATGGTGGAGAATTAATATAAATATATCCCCTAAATTCTCTGATCAAACACTTGTCTATATACACATAGCAGTGTCTTCACTGGCATCTCCTGGAACATAATGTGGGATTATTTGCACTTGTGAATGGCCATCTTCAACCCTTGGGATTCCAACATTATCACTAACAATCAAAGTAGAAATAATAAATGCACAGATGAAGGGCATGACAATACACTTTTCTATATATACCATCAGCATGTCACTTACCAACAGATGATAAGGACTCACATCTGTACAACATAGTGTTTAAAAATGTCTTTAAAGGACAGGCAGGTGCATGCTGTGTTAGCAGATAAATTACTTTTGTGCGTATGGACAACCACAAACAAACAGGCTATGATGTTATTAAAGCTATGCATTAATGTGACTGTCCAGCAGGGTCTTTACTAGAGGGTGAAAAGGGGTGTCTTTTTCTAGCTCCACAGAAAAGTACAATTTAGAGTACATTATAACTTTGGAGCCAGTGGCAGTATCTAAAAATCGATTGCTGTAGTTCATTCCTGTCATCCAGCTGCCAAGGCAGGGAGAGTACCTACGCAGGGTATAATATGCCTTCACCAAAGTGGATGGGAATATTATTCTTCACTTTAGGGGAGTCAGGATTACACCTCTGATCTTTCATGTTTTCAAGCTTGATAGCATTCCTACAAGTGCAACTATAGCATTCCTACAAGTGCAACTACTTTGAATTAACACCTATATCACATCCTGGTTTGGGTATAGCTGTTGAAGTCCTGTGGGCTGAACACCCATTAGTGGATGGAACACAATGGGTGCAGTTTTGAAACACATCTTCCAACTTAGTTTCACTGAAAGTGAGACCATCTCTTGTCTTCATCTCTAAGAACCTTTCCAGAAGAGCATTCCCCAATTAAAATTTTGATGCAGACAGACACAATGTTCCCTAGGGAGGGAAGTCACTTTGTGCCATAAATCAGGAACGAGATTAAACCAAATAGCTTGCATTATTAAATGTGCATGTGTGTATGTGTGGCTATGGCATAAATTGACATTTCTCTTCCATGGCTTTTTTTTTTTTTTTTTTTTTTTTTTTTTTTTTTAAGAAGAAATCAAATTTTCACAAGCTTCAAGTTGAAAATTCAAAGTTCCTCTTTTAATTTGCATTACAATGCTTAACTATAATTTAACAACAAGATCAAAACAGAAAACCTAACCACCCAGTAAAAGCTGTCTTCTAACTAGGTAGAGAATCAAGAATCAAAATTTTTCTGTAAATTGCAGTCTTCAGACTGGGTTAGACATTTGCCATGGTAGCACCAGTGTAGGCAGAAACCTGGAAGATTTTTTTTAACTATACCATTACTCTAGATCTGTATTATTGAATTTATTTTTACCAATGACAGCAGAGGATCCTGTATGGTAAGCCTGAATTGTGACTGCAGCTCCTATATACATATGTCTTGTAATAAAAAAACAAAACAAAACAAAACAAAACAAAACAAAAAGTCATTCTTTGTAGTTCCTTGGAGGTGTTGCATACAACCACTCACTTATGATACTGTAGCATGTAAAGGTACATCTGTACATATGCAACAAGTCCAGGCCTTACTGAAGATGATTAGTAGAGAAGCCACAGTGTGGCATCTTCTCCTTCAAATGCACGGACCTTACACAGCTACCACCACCAACAAAATCCTAATTCTATCCTTTACTAGCACCCAGTAAAAATCATGGTCCCACAAAATGTATTATTACATCCAAAGGAATGTAACTGGCAATTTCTAGAGTAACATGCAAAGTGCAACTTTATATCTACATCATCTGAAGGATATCAGTTGAAAGACTGGTGGAAGGGCAACAGGACATTCCTATCAGGAATTCAGGACATTCCCACCTAAAGATAGCCCATTGACAGAGAATCATGGAATAGATTATATTGAAGGGTACCTCTGGGAGTCATTTTGTCCCCTCTGCTCCACACAGGGTCAACTAGGGTCAACTGCATACCACTATTTTTTTTTAGTGGTATGCAGGGTTTTTCTAGAAGGGACTCCACAATCAGATTGTTGACCAAGCTGCTTCCTTGCTCTATCTTCTTCAAGGGAAGATAAAATAGTTGGTGGTACAAGTAGCTCATGCCCAAGTCTCTGTCTTGTCCTCAAGTTTACATAAAAATACTTTGGTCTTCAAGTGTGGGCTTTGGTCTGCATTCAAAATGAATTTTAGATATGCCAGTGGAATATTCCATGCACAGGTTTGCACCAAAAATGCCATGTCTTGTCTTCTGCTTCGTGTTCATATATATGGCTTTTCCCCTAACATATGTCCCCAATTCCCCAAGTGCTGGGTATATTGAAAATGTATGCATGCTTTACATTTCATTTAAGCATTACCATAGCAACTGCTAGATTTCAGGATGTTTTACTTTTCTCCCAAGTTATGGAATATATTCTAGTCAGAACAATTTCCCAGGTTGTGTTTAGCCACATTCATATGACTTTCTATAATTCAATTTTCAATGAAAATTACCATATAATCTACCAGAAGTAAGAGTTTTAACAAACAGATTGACTTTCATGATTTATTTCATCTCACTCTGTTTAAACAAGCAGTTCTGCACCAAATGGAGCTAATGGAGCCTGATTGCTTAGAATCAGTGGTTTTGATTGATAGATGCAGGGGTTTAATAAGGTCTGACTCCCAGCTGTTCTTCAATATTCTTCACTGTTCCAATGTTCTTCATTTTTTGAATAGATCAAATATGCGTCTCCCTCTCTTATGTCTCTTTCCATCTTTTTCTCTCTCTTTTACACAGATGCTCTACTGTTGGGAAAGCCTTAAGGATGAGTATGGTTACAGGAGGAAGCCTAATATCCAACCAGCATTCATAGTGACATGAAGATAGGTAAAACAGACTTAAGACTGCCTGTATGCTGAAGGTTAAAACAAAATTAAAGGGACTAGAGTTGATGTATGGTACACCTAGTAGTTATGAACTGATGACCCATAATTCTGTTACACCAGAAAGATGGGCATCCTTGAAAAACTTTTAAAAACCAAGAGATTCAAGTAGGATTAAAAACGGCAGGATGGGTAAAAAGGGAAACATATACACAAATAAAACATAACAGGAGAGGTATGGGAAAGAAGATGATCTTCCTTGCATATTTTCACTACTTTCTCATCTGCATTTTGCCTTTCTAAATGTCATTCCTGAAAAGGATACCACAATTGCAAGCTATTTTTTCTGCCCTTTGCAGTCACAACAGCAAACTTTCCTCTTGTCTGCTTCCTGCTCCAGGAGCACAGGTGGTACAGCATGCACCTTTTATACTGGTATACTTCTATGAACAGACAGCTTAAAACACGAATTTAAGGGAGAGTAGGTGAATGAAAAATTCAAATTTGCCATCAGCTTATGCACATATTACCTTCATTTTGTGGAAGCCGTAATGCCTAAGCCAGGTGGTGAACAATCAGGCTTCCTATCCTGTCAGGCAGCAACCTGACGCTTTACTTGCCTGATATGTTACACAAACCTGAGCTGCTATGTAAACAGCAATAAATAACAGAGAAGTGGGTGGCGGCACATTTGCATTTGCAACTTGCACATTTCTTTCAGTGCCATCACTTTCATCCCAGGAAGCAAGCAAGGCAGTAGAGAGGTACTCCCAGGATCCTGGCAGGCTCCAGGATACAACCATCAAATAAATCAATTAACTTAACCTTAATGTAATTATCTTCTTCAGATGAAGGGTGATTTTAGCTTGCTGAATTTGTTTATAAGATCAAATAGTTATCCTAATAAGTTTATACTGTTTTCAAGATGATACTGTTCTCAGCAGTCCTGATACAACTCCAGTGTCTTGAGTGATACTACATATGAGAAAATGAGAGAAATATGAGAAATGAGAGCAGCTTTCAGTCAGGCAACAAAAATTTGATTTCCAATTAAAAAAAAAAAAAAAAAAAAAAGCCTTCAAAAATAAATTCTATAGTTACAATTAAACTCATTGCAATGTCCTTGGGAGGAGGGACTATGGCTGATGTTCACAGCAAAGACCTAGTATATTAAGTATTAGAACCTAAAGATCTGATGCTTATTTTGTCTATGAACAGTGCAGTGAGGGAGAACACTGCCAGGTAAGGACTCATAAAAACTGAGCACTTGGTTAAAGAGAATTCCATGATGTGGTATTTTCAGGTCCTGTTCATACAAGCAGAAAGACAAGGGTATTCTTGCAAGAAATGAGATGTAAGGCAGAAGCAAAATTTATAACTATGCATTTTATATTCCCACAGAATATTATAGTAAGGAGACTACCACTGTTGTGATCTTTGTTTTGAATCCTCCAATTCAGACAATGCGATCCAATAGTGCAAACAGAAGATAGCTGAAGGAGTGCTGCTTAGGTTGTGAACCCTGGCAGAGGTGGAGGAGTCCACAGTTTATGTTGTTCTTCACTAGAAATGGTACTTGGGCATATGGAAAGTCTAAGAGGTAGGACTTCAGGAGTCTGCAAGGAGAAGTGGAAACTATACCAGAGGTTGTGAAAATGTTAATTTGCACTTAGGTGCCTATGAGGCATCTAAGCAGTTAAAAGTTCAGATTAATTTGTGTTCTTGCAGTGCTTTGGATATTGCTGGCCTTCCATGATCAATTAACTGCCATGCAACAAATACTGCTAACTCACAATCAATGCCTCTGCTGCCAGTATCTCCTCTATTGGTAGCCTAGCTACTCTCCATCTTCTCTTGTCCAAAGGAGCTTGTTCCCAAATAGCTACTTGTTCCTAAGTAGCTAATTAATTTAATACCTTGCATCCTTGGAATTTGCCTCCCTGGTAGTGGTGGGCACTTTCCCTATTTATGATTTTCTTACTCTCTGGTTGTGGAGGTGAGAAATGAACAGCCAGGTTGCAACAATGCTGAGAAAACCTGAGTGCTACAGAAGCAGCATCACCTGTACACTGTGGGAGGCTGAGCAACAGGCAATTCTTTACTTGTGGTGTGTGGAAAAGGCAAATAGATTTCTGAGAGAAGATTATAAAAAATAGTAAGACTACAGAAAACCGGTAAAAATTGCTTACAAGCACCCAGGGCTCCCCAAGCCAAACAAGCTAAGACTGTTTTAACTTCACAACTCCCTAAACTATGTGTGTGTTCAACCCATCTGAAACACTGCTTGGCAGGGTATAATGATGGACTTCAAATCATAAAAACTGAACATATAATACTGAAGGGGATAAATGTTGTGTGAAGCTAATAAACTGTTAGTAATATACTATTTCAGCCATCCACCCGTAAACTGGTCAAATGTCATATGGGGACAAAGTTTAAGGAAGAAATTTTTTTACAAATTAAAATGACTGCCTCAAGCAAGAGCTAGATTTTAGTACTGAGAAGAAGGCATGAATCCCAGCTTAAGAAAATGACTTTAGCTAAAAAGAATTTGGACATTATTATTCTGAAACTATAAAGGCTGCACAGACTAACGGTAAAATAACCAAAGGTAGTAATTGTTTTAATTATTTCATTTCATGTTTATTTGCAGCTCAGTTCTCAGTCCTAAAGCTAGAAGCAGAAGTTCGTTTTAGCAGTAACTGGAGTTGAACCTTAAATAATAATTAAAGGCAATTTCCTTGGAGGAGAATAGATAAGAATACAAAGCAAATCCTATTTATATCTATCATGAAGATTCAAACCCATCTCAAACACAACCATTAGAAAATGAAGAGGAAATGGGTATATAGACATGGGAATAAATAGCAGGCAATTCTTTTAAATGTGTTAGATAGAGGACATTTTATGAGACTATTTTCACCAGGACCAAAGACAACAAAACGGAACAATTAAGGCGGAGAAAACTGTCACTAAGATGCTCAAGGCTGCAATTACAAAGAGGACAGGAGTGCTGGGTTTCAGGGATGCATGTCCATCATTCTGGTATCACTGATATCTGTTTCTAGACATCAGATCCCTGTGACACATCAGTTTCCTCCTGCAAAAATTTCCAGTACACACTACTACTTCTGCAGCTACTTGCACGCATGGCATCTCAGGACACTCATTTATGTGTAATCTGTTTTATGATCAGCCTTACCATAAAGTGGATCCCAGTTGGCTCACTTGTTAGGCCTGACCTGGTAATGCTGCTTAGGCAGTGCCTGTCCCTCTGTAAAACACGCCTTATGGATAGGAAGGGGAGGCGTCCTTTTCATCTTCCCTCCTCCCATCTTAACTCATCTATCAACATGTAGCAGAGATGGGTTCCAAACTGTCTTCCACCTCATCAGACTTGAACCAACATCTTCCACCTGAGTACCCTAAACTCCTGGAGCACAGCAGCATTTAAAACTTTTTAACCTAAAGTGGTAAAAGAGAGCATGACAGAAGCTGCCACCTCCTTCCATACCCTACAACTTGATGCATAGCTGTCAAATGGAAGAGAAGAGGTGGAGAAATAAAGAACTTCAACACCTGTTTTGGAGCTGTAAATTCTATTAATCTGTATGTGCATTTAAAAATGGACCTATTCCTCCGTGTGGTTGACCACTGAAATGGGAAGAAGAAAGAAGGCTAGTCAATGGTGGGGAATGCAGATTGGGAAGGAAGATGGTGTACTGGAATACAGAATGGCTGCCCATTATCTGCTCTACTCCTCTTCTACTTTTGTTCTAGCATTTTCATTACATGTGGCGTAGAAATCAATCCTGCCAGCTGTTTCATTGGCTTTAGGAAGGAGAAAAACAAGTTCAAAGCATGGTAGAATTCAATCCTCATGTGACTGAAATAACCAAGAAGGCAATAAAATAAAGAGGCAGCACAGTCATCAACACTGTGAACTACAGTCAACAGATCTCTTCATTCTTTTTAAATAAATATTTAAATAAATAATTTAATCTAAATAGGAGTAGTGCTGTCATAGGCTAGTCAGTTTCTGAAAAGATGGTAAGAGGAAGATGTATATGTATGATTTATACTGACTTTTTGACTTCTTTCTTTCAAGCAACAGTTGCTGTCTTTGTTTCCTGAGGATGAAGACAGCTTCTACAGATAATCCTGACTTGAAATGCTAAATATTCTAATCCTTCCCAAGCATGGACAATGCTTGATCAGAGGCAAGCTGCATTTCATAGTATCAGGAATTGCTCTATTATCTGTGTCATCATTCAGTTGACTGACAAAATAAAATTAAATTAAAAGGACAAAATCCTACACTTTTGATAGGAGTTTTACAAGTATGAAAAGAATTATCACAAGATATTTTAGTGTTCATCTTGTTATAAACTAATGAAAATAATACCTTTTAACACCTCCCCTGCCCCCAGAGAATGCAGAAATGTTTTATCTACTTTAGGATATCATCTATCTCTCTCTCAAAAAAATATATATTTTATTGAAAGTTTCTCGCTCCCAAGCCAAATAGAGTACCTCCAATATGTATTGAATAAAGAACGATTGTTGCATTTAGGGGGTGCTGACCTCAGAAAGTGAAAGATTAAATGGATTGTCCAAAACTTTAGATCACTATGCCAATCTTGGTATATAGCTTTAATTGCTCTTTATACTAAGAAACATAAAATCCCATCTGTAACTTGCTCCAAAAACTTTTTCATTGTACAAATGGCAAGTATTGAATTAATATCTAAGACAAACCTGTTAGGAAATAAATTTTCAACCTTACGCATTGATATCTAAAGTGCTTCTGAGAACTGGAGGAAAAAAGGTATGACCTACCTAAAGTGTTGTGACAACATACAAGCAGCATAAACTTCTGCTGTGGTAGGTGAGTTGCTTCATTTATGAAAAGAATTGATTTAGTGTTGCTAGTAAAGAGCATTTCATTTCATCTAAGTGGACTTTAAGTAGAACAGAACAGAAAGTCAGGTCTTCTGTATTGCTATGTGCTATTTTGAACTAGTGCTCAGCTTTCACAACGACAGGTGTGAATCTGCACTCAATGACATAATTTCTGCTAATGCTTTTGCCTTTTTTTTTTACCTTTTTTTTTATTTTTATTTTTGAGCAATTAATATATCACTGTACCACAGCAAGGAACTATCACTGTAGATAAAGCCAATAGCCCAGTTAGCTGAAATCTTGCTTCCAGAGGCTCTTAGCAAAGCGTATGAGAGCTTTCTGGCCATCCCTATTTCCAGGAAAAATGAATAAATAAATAAAAAGTCCTTCCCTCAAGCAGCTGAAAATTTTGTTTCTCTCAGAAGGAGTGGGAAAATCTTTATTACTTCTATAAAGGTTAGACTCTTTATTATTTATTACTACTGCACTTTTTTTCTTCAGTATTTCTTACAGAAGTGAGTTCAACAGGTTAATTATGCATAGTCTGCAAAGTACACCCTTTTATCTTTTGAAAATGTGTTGCTAAAATTAAGCCTTCTGCTGTCAGTTTGCTTATGTCACACAAAAAGAGTAAATACTCACATTGGTTGGCCTTTCTGGCCATTAATTATTTTATATACTGCTGTCATATTACCTCTTATGTCTTTTTTTTTTTTTTTTTTTTTTTTTTTTTCTGAGCTTTTAGAAAATATCTGAACTAAACTCTTTAATGATTTTTGTTGTCCTATTATTTTAAATTTCTCTTTCATCTCTCTGTGGGTTGCTGCCTTCCTGTATTTTCCACTTTTATCACTGCATGCCACAAACATCTACGATTGCTATCAGTTATAAAATTGCTCTTCAAAATGAAAACACTTAAACTATGCTTCTTTTTTCCGCCCTTTCCTAGGTCCTTTTATATTTTCTCACAACTCTTCTATATTTAACTGGAATGATTAACTAGTGGTCAGCTGTGTATTTTTTGCCTGAATAGTCAGAACTCCTTCTATGTAAACTTGCTGAATAACTGTGATCCTCATACTGATTTTGAGACAGTTTATTATTAGATCAAATCGGTATTTTTTTCTATTTATTTATAACCAGTATGTGAATGAAGGCAGTATCTTCTGAACTGTGAGCTACTCTTTGAACTAAAGTAGCAAAACAAAAACAGCATCCTCTGACTTTCATTAATAAAATGCAATTTAATAATTCCACAATGCATCTTTAGTAACAGAGTAATGGTTAACTGGATCACTGCTTTTTATAATACATATAAGTTCTATTCCAGTTGTGATATACTTACTACTTTTTGACTTGTGGTTAGAGACAGATACTGTAGGAAAATCTTTTGAAAATATATGTAATTGCTGTCTGTATACAAATTTTGCTGCTTGCTTTTTTTTTTTTTTTTCAGGCATTCTTGAAATACTTGAAAAAAAATATTTAAGTATAATGTACGTATGCACAAAGTGCTTTAGAGAAAATATAAAGGATAGGAGCACTTCATTTTAGTGATGCCTGAAAGGAAAGGTAATCTCATATTCTTTCAAGACACCTAAAATGTATTCAAAGGCAGGCCATTTTGGCTTGCTGTACTTGAAAAGTGAAACTCCAGAGGTACCCTCTTTGAGTACCAGACATTTTATTAGAATTGCATTTCTCTAGGTTTCATATTTGAAAGTGGGAGGTTTGTCCTACAAAAGTGTTTGAAAGTTTCTACCTCTTCATGTATGCCTATTAGAGCATGTAGGATATATTTAGTTTCTGTTTTTCACAACTGGATGTAATGACTCACACTTTGTGGTCGTTCCCTACATTTTCAAAGTAATTGTTGTCAGATAACTATTTCTTATATTCCTGAAGAGAACTTGAAACCCGTCACTTAACAATTTGCTAGAATCTATGCTAGTGTTATATTTCATTGAATATTTGAACATGAATTTTGATCATTTTTGCTCATAGATGTTAAATTAACGACTTGATAAATCCAAAACCAAATTCATCCTTGACAGAAGCACAGATTTAATACCTTAAAGCACATCTCTGTTTATTCACAAGAATAATACCAAAAACAAGAGGAAACCTTCAGGGAGCACTTTGTTAAAATGAACTTCTCTGTACTGAGTAGTTAAAGTATATAGAAATGGGAATTTTAGAGCTTGTTTTGCAGTCATCACAAATAACCTGTATTTTAAATATGTAACTCAACAGTAAATGAAATCTGTAAATATGTCTCATGTAGGATTTTACCTTGCTGTCTGTGGAAGAAGTGAAAACTCTGACAGCCACAGCAAATTGCCTTGGAGAACACTTTCAGACTGAGCACAAACAACTACTCATAACAAGAAACTTACATCTAAATAACATGTAAATAACTCCATAAAAAGTATGGAAATATTACAAAAACACACTATGAACCTTAAAAAGACTTAGCAAGTTTATTACTAAAGACTTTAAACAGAACAGTGGAATCAGAAACAATACATTGAACGTAGTTTGCATTCCACAAGGATGAGATGCTTCACATTTCCTCATATCAGATCTTTCCATACTTATGACAAGGAAAGGAAAGAAACTTTTTCTGCTGCTTTAGGGAATGTTAGTTGGTAAAGCTCCTTTATCAGAACAAATCCAGTTTAGCATGACATTGTGGAATACTCTCAAGATGGATTAAATGTTGAAGATTTTCTCATGTAGCTCTTATTGTGTTAATATTAGGTTTAAGTGTATTTCTGAATATTTTGATGCATAGCTGTTAGACAGCTTTCCTTTAAACCACACATCATAGGTTCACAGGAAAATTCTGGTTTAAAAGAACCTCAGGAGGTTTAACCCATTGTTCAAAATGGAGTCAGCTATGAAATCAGGTGAGGCTATTCACACAATCTGATCTTAAGATAGACAGAGACTGCATAACCTAACTGGGCAAACTGTTTCAGTACATGACTGTTGTCATCATGAAAAACTTTACCTTAATATGTAATCTGAACCACTCATTTCCACTTGAACCCATTGTTTCTCATCCTCCCACTACATACCACTCTTTGTAGGCATTGAAAGGTGATATCAAGTCACTCTGAAGTTTCCTCTTGAGGTTGAACAAGCCCTGTTCCCTCTGCCTCTCTCAGGACAAGTGCTCCAGCCACTGACCATGTTGCTGGCCCTCTGCCAAACTTGCTTCAGTAACAAGCTAGTTGATAGTGCCTTGCTTTTTTTCCTGTACTAGTACAATTCACTGTAAGTGAAAAAAAAAAAAAAAGTACTCCAAATAAAACTGCAATTTTTTTTGAATCTCTAGTGATGTAGGAAGTGTGCCAACTGACACTGTGATCATGCACACTCTAGACATACTTATTAACAGCAGGAATTTTAGGACCACAAGCTTGCTTTGTCCTATTTTTTTTTTCTTTTTTTCTTTTTTTTGCTTCAGCAGACTTAAGATCACATGTGACCTAGCTCTAAAAAGAATGTTAATTTTACAATCTCCATTTAATACGAGTTATCGTTTTGACAGATGGATGTGTATGTTTGTAAAATCAGCAAATTATGTGAATGCTCACAGCAAGTAGCTGATTCTGTAAGACAGAGCTGCTACAGAAGGCTTTCACATGCAACAAACCAGGTGAAAAGTGCAAACTAGTTAAAGTTTATTCTGAAGCATCTACTATGGTTTATACTTTATCTGAGATCAAGATTTTAAAAGGTGATTTCAAACATGATAAATGATCTATTTTATGCTGGTAAAACATGTGTTTTGTTGTTGCTGTTTCCAATTTAACTCAGAAGTTCTGTTGAGAAGTACAATGAAAACAGTTAACTACAAGGTTACTTAACCATTCTCCAAAGGGCATGGTGAATTTTTTATCAATTTCTTTTTTCCTGTGACGTTTTTTTCTGAAAAACATTGTAGATAAAACCTCATGTAGTAAGTTGAACTACAATTGTGTTATTCTGACGCTCAGATTAGAAATTCCTCTGACATAAAGCACAAAAACCTGAGAATGCATTAAAAAAAAAAAAAAAAAAAAAAAAAAAGGACAAAAACTACAAAAGAATTGTGTTAAATGTATTTTAAAACAGGAGGAATATGAAAAGAGTGGATGTTAACTGATGTGGACTGATTTTTGTTCTAAAAGATGCATGCTTAGCCCATCCTACTAAGACTCTGTGCATCCTACCAGGACCATAGCCTATAGCCCACAGCCTACCCCACATGCTCCTGAGACCATTGAAGAAATAGACTCCAGGCAGAAAACGTACATTAGATCTTTATGGTGAATTACAAGTAATTTTAGGCCAGCCGGATGTGTGCAATACAATTGATCTGAGGATGTGCAGTCATCTGACTCTTCAGAAAAGCAGTGGGTATATTATGCAAGTCCAGACTGAGTTTAACGCAATTGTACTGTAAAGAAGGGGATGACATGGGAGAACATGTAGTGAATGGATGTAGTGTATAGGATGTAGTCTCCCTAGCACTGCAAGAAAGGTGGGATGCCCTGCAGAATGATCACAATAAGAGGTTTTCCAACCTCTCTTCCAAGAAAACAGCTACAATAACTGGCACGCTCAATCCTCTCCTAACGGTTCTGCACTGTTCAGTTCATTAGTTATACACAGGTAATTCAAGGCAACAACAACAAAAAAGAAAACAGAATAGCAATACTTATAATTGCTCCTTGTAAAGAGATAAAACTTGCCAGATATTCCTTAGGCTAAAGCGTGCTCAGAATTCTCATAGAAGCTTCTGTTTGTTTTCAAGACTTCATAGCTCACTGCCTGAATTTCCAACATTGTTTCTTTAAACTCTAAAGCAAAGTATATGCAGAGAACTTTCTGAAAAATTTTTGAAATATTAGTAGGAATATGAATACTTAATAACTTATCCCTCACTTGGAATTAAAACTGTAAGATTTATTTATTTATTTATTTATTTTTTTAACTTTAGTTTATCCAAACAAAATTTTCATCAAACATCCAAATCTGATCTGGATCAAATAGATTTTTCCCACTTTTTCTCCTACCATGACAAATAAAAATTATTTTCTGTCAATTAAAACATTTCATTTGCCGTAGAAAATAAGCATTGTTTCAGAAACTTGTTAAAAGATCAGTTCTAAAGAAAGCCTGGACTTCCCAGTCCAAGAAGAAAGGATAGGCTCATTCAGCCATTCAGGGGATTAACACCTCTGGTGCCCAGGCTCAGCTGTCCTCTTTGCTTGAGTGGATCTGAATTCCCAGTTCCTACCTCCCTTACTATCATAATGGGCAATGTGCTTTGCACTGCACCTATAGATACTCTTTCACTGTATTATTACAAACTAAGGACAGATACTAACACATATGAGCTCTCAGGCATGAGCTGCCCACCCAATCAATGTCCCAGCCACAAGGCAGGAGAGTCAGGTTCAGACTCTACTCTCTTTTTTAGTAAATTTCAGTATCTGATATATAACAAAACCACCTCAACAGGGAAGAGTGAGGACGCCTTTGTTTAGGATGTTGTATAATCTGACTATCAGTACCTCCTCCTCCACCTTTTAATGTTGCAGAGGGTGGGTTTTAACAGAAATGAGTCAAGTCTCTTCCAGTCTACCAGAGCTCTAATTTATGAGGCAGCAGAGAGACACCAATTCCCCTTCTCTAGCTCATGTATACATCTGTTTATCATTCTTTGCATTGATCATTTTGGTGAATTGTGGCCACATCTGTAAGATATTTTGGAGCAAGTGAAATTGCACTTTGGAGTGATTCCCTTTTCTTACTAAAACTGTTTGTCCATCTCTGTCATAACAATAGGCCTTGTCAGTGAATACTGTTTAGCAAAGAATAACTGCAATTGCATGCCTAGAAAACCAAACATAAAAGCAAAACAAAGCAAAAATGGCATAAAAAATTAGGAGGCAATGAAAATTTTGCAAACAGAACTCCTAAGAATAATAACAAAAAGGACATTGCAAATGCAGTCTTTAGGATTCTGCACATGAACATAGCAAAGCACTGCTGTTGACACCCACCAGATGGCTCTCCATGCTGGAACATAGCAGACTGTAAAAATCCCTTTTCAGAAGAGAAAGTGGCTTGCGCATATCCAAAATTATTCAGATTTTCTTTTGAATCTAAATATCCACCTCAGCTGCTGAACAGATGCTCAGCCTAGGAGAGAGTGCGAAAGCTTCATGCTTAATTCTTCTGTTTATTTTGAGGCTGTTATTTTTGAATTATTGTTCTGGATCTGGAAGAACTGTAACCCCATGTTTACCCAACTCTGTTTCCCTCAGTATCTGGGAATTGGATGTCTGTCTGAGTTTTCTGTATGCTTGCTTATCATAAGAAATACTACAGCTAAGGTCTTGTGCACAACTAATATTGCAATTAAAGGATCATACAATCTAACCTTTAAGCTCTGTCTATTTACTTGCTGGAACTTCTATTTCTCTTAAAATCTTTTCTCCCTCTCCCCATGACTACTTAACCTATTTCCATGATTGCTCTGAAATGAAGCTCCTAGTCCTTAATCACAGAATACATTGTCACTTGATTGTGGTGGCAGGCATTTGTAAGATGTTGTTTTCTTCCCCACCTCTCCATACCTGAGATAACAATGATTATCAAAGTCATCACACTAAACCGAGATGTTATTGCTGGGTTAGAGTCTGAAAAGAGTGCAGCAGAGAAAATCATCATTATGTAGGCCCAAATCCTGCTTTAATTGAAGTGCAGAGCAGAATGCCTCACATATCACCAACTTTAAATGATCGTGGTTTCTTTCACTGTTTTGGAGGAAGACAAAATCTTCATCTCTGAGCGCTTCATGTTTTCCTGCCTCAGAGCATCACCTCACCTCTGCCTCTTTAACAAGATTTTATCATTGGGAAACAAACTTCATCTGAGAGCAACACCAGTAAGGACACCTTTAGGTTTGTTTTCTTTCTCATCTTAATTTTTCTGTTTGTATTGATTCTTCATAATGCTGGCACCTGGACAAAGAAAGAGCACTTCACAGCCTGGCATTGCCTCTTTGTGAGGTTATCACATTTTCCTCATTCCAGTTGTTACAGAGCAACTGTTTATGATGTAAAATTTTATCACCAAAACAAGCTAACAAAAAGAGATTCATTTAATGAGAAACCAAAGCTATTTTTACAAAAATAGGAATATTTACTTAGGTTGTGGGATTGCTCTGAAATAAACTGAAGTGGTGAGTATGTGAGGAGATAAAACAGGAACCAATTTACAGGTGCTGCTGCTTTCTCTCAAAATTGGAACCCAAATTTCATAATCCAGGGAAACTTGAATCAAAAGTAATCTACCCTCTAGGTATAAGGTATTATATAATAATCTATATATATGGAGTGTGTATTTACAAATACATATCTTTGTTTTATTTATTTATTTAAGTAAGTAAGAAGGTTCCCAAATTCAGTGTTTAAATGAGGAGTACAAACTGGCTGCACCTGAAGACCAGGTTGTGGTTTGCTGGGTTCTGTTGCTAAAGACTCATTAACTTGCTGTGTTGTACCAGGTGCCTATCCAAGAACCATGATCCTAGCATGCTGACATTGCACACAAGGAAGTGGAAAGCACACAGACAATCTCCTGGGGAAGCAACATGATAGCACTCTTCTCCACTCAAGGATGCTCTGAGAGAGAATGTGGCCATGGCAACAGCAAAGGGATGGGGCCTGCCTCCTAGGAAATACAGAGAAATCCCTTTGCCAAATAGGCATATGTCGCAGATGGTGGTTGCATGGGCGACCCAGGAATGCTTTCTGCCAGCAGCAAGTGTGTTTCCACACATACACTCAGGCCCACTCCATGGAGTTACAGTTGACAGGATTTTAAAGAAATAGAAGAATTCTCTCCCAATACTGCCTTGGAGTACATGGGCCACAGAAAATATAGTACTTAAACTTCATTTATGACCTTAATTAATCTCTACTTTAAACTTATATATTTGTAAAATATATATGGTATTAACTTCACAGGTGCTTAAATAAATGTTTATTTTATTTTATTTTATTTTATTTTATTTTATTTTATTTTATTTTATTTTATTTTATTTTGGGGCAGAAGGTTACATAAGTCCTAAGGTGACAATGAACAATGCAGCAGTTCCACATTTTTTAAAGTATGAAATAAAGAACAGACTGTGTAATGCCAGGAATGAGTTCACTTCTAATTTCAAAGAAGTATGGCCACAACAGATATGTTAATCATGAGAAGTATCCTGTTGAAATTAGTAAGACAAATAAACCAGTTTGAAAAATTAAAAAAAGGCAAAAAAAAAAAAAAAAATCAGGAGTGGTGATAAGAAAGCCAAGAAAACCCTGCCAAGCATGAAGCTCATGATAATATCATGAAAACTGCAAAGCAGTAAGCTGATTTTTCTTATTTTCTGTGACAAATATGCAGTTGGACTTGCAGATACATACCTGCCAATTTATATATTACATATCATTATTTCATTATTTCTGATGACAGAGTATTATTTCCTCATTTTGTGCTTTGTTTGGGTTTTGTGCTTTTAATTTTTGATACGGAGGCACTAACATAGCTTTTGTATTCTTTTTTCTTGTTGCTTTGCATTGCCATGAGGAAAAACAGGATCAGAAAAAACTTTCTGCAATTCTAATGGTTACCAACTCAACAGCCCATGGGACTGCTTTTCACAAAAAGCTCTGGATGTGGGTCAAGTTCAGACCGTTTTTTTTTTTTTGTTTTTTTTTTTTTTTTTTTTTGCCTTGAGGCATTTCTCTGCAAGGCTAATTCTATAGGGCAGAGATAATAGTACAGTGAGATAGACAGAATTTTTGTGTGGTTAAAGACAGATTTATTTATTTTTAACAATGAAAGCTTATAATTTGCATAATAATTGTGCTGTGAAGCAAAGATTATATAGATACCTTGAATCTGCTGAAATGGCATCTTTTTCATGACTGCACTTGTCTTCTGTCCTTGACAGTGACAGCATATTTATTTATTTTTGTAGAGACTCTGGAGGGTCTGCAACACAGCCCCTGTTTTATTCACATAAAACAATTCCAGCAGCAGCCTGATTCTTTTTATAATCAGGTCAAACACAAAGAATGCAATACTTTAATAGTGGGAAAGGATAATCCTGTAGGAAGCACTGTTTTGTAATGTAAGCAGTGTTAGGCAGCAAACATTATAGCAAATTACCACAAAAAATGAACAACACTGGGTTTTGAGCACTGATCATATGTCTCCTTCCAATCCTTTCCATTCATTGTATCTCTGGGGGATGCTCTTACAACAACAACAAAATAATAATAATAATAATAATAAAAGGAGAGAGAGATGGATAATTTCACATCTCCAGCCAATAGAGGAATAATAGAGGCTGAATTCTGTCAATAAAACTGATATTTACAGCAGAAATAAACATGATAAAAACAGGGTTACAGACGTGTGCAAATTACCCTTTGATTCCCAGAGAAGGCAATAGAGAGCAGAACCCTCCTAACAGACAAGATTTGCCGGCTGATCCAGGAAGATAAGCATTTGAAAAGAGGCCATCGAAAGCCTCTCATGAGCAGTCCTTTCTTCCAAAGCAATTTTCCTTGAGGATACAGGAAATCAAGTGTTCATTGATAATGTTTACTTTGTAAAAAAGTCATGTGGGCCAGATTATCAGATGCGCTTCACTTACTTTTCACAATTCAGCCAGTAACAAGGATTTAAAAACTAGACACATTTTGCCAGCTTGGGATTCTTTTGGTGCAAGACAGTTCATTATCATCACAAATACAGTGGTATCCCACTATTCCTAGCAAAGGAGGCATGTTAGCTGTAGTTTTTCTGCACTTTGCTTAGTTTGGCAAACAAATCCTTTAGGCAGTTGCTAATTAGCAGTCTTCAGAAAAGCACTAAATTCTGCTAATGCTATAACTGATGCAGAGCCAGTCCAAGAACCAGGAACCAGGCCGTCTGATCCACAATCATCATGAATGTGAAAGCAGGATTGCTCCAAAAAGTCATTAAAATTAGATATTTTAATTTTTATACTAATGCAGAACAAATGCAAATGTTAAAATATCTTAATTTTTTTTCAAGACAGTTTTTTCCCCACAGCTTCAATAGACAGCCACAGCAGTGTCTTGCTTAATAAAGCTGTTTAATTCTTATTCTTAAATAACAAAATTGAGTTTTTTTGTTTGTTTGTTTTGTTTTGTTTATAACTTATAGCTTATGCATAGATGCAGATTTTTGAGAGGGTGCCTTATATGGATCTTACTTAATTATTGATTTAAAACAAATTATATTTGAGAATATGGATTTGTCCCCTCCAAGTGTCTGACATTGTGTAGCAGTTTTGGTCATAATAAATGGCAGACTGGTAATCATTCATATTTTCAATGCTATTGAAAGTCATTGTCAGACACCTCTGAACACACTCTTGAAAAAATTATGCTGTCAGCCAGAACAATTATGAGTGATTGTTAGTTTTTCCTGTCATTCAGACTACATTCACCATTTCCTCTTAGTTTTCTCTCCTTGCTGGATGGAAGGATGAAAATTACCCATGCTCTCAATTAATGATCTTACTGTGTAAATGAAGCTTCCTGAAAATTGTTCCCTTAAAAATGAATTAATTACTTATGCAACTACAATCTGTCTGCACCCAGATCATCTCATCTTCACTCTCTCCCACAAATATCTACTAGACACAGATGGATCCACTTAGCTGTTATCCCCAGATATGGTGTTAGGATGATCATGCTGACATGGGTTAGTTCACGCTAAGTGGGTATATTGTTGGAAATCTGATCCCTATCACAAAGTAGGAACATGCTTTTTGGAAAATAATGTCAGGCTGTGTGAAGCCCCACCAGCATTCAGGAGATACTAAAAAGTTGTCTGCTTGTTTCTGAGACATAGAAGAGTAAGCGACACATGATTAGCAATATCACTGAG
This sequence comes from Nettapus auritus, assembly GCA_011076525.1. Lineage (NCBI taxonomy): Eukaryota > Metazoa > Chordata > Aves > Anseriformes > Anatidae > Nettapus > Nettapus auritus. The sequence continues at coordinate 94,014,904 of CM021766.1, read as the reverse complement.
CTGAATAGAGCCTAAACTTTGTGGGTATATCATCTCTGTATTCTATCCTAAAACTTATAAAATGTTTTGCACTTTCCTACAAAAGATAGGAAATTGCCTGAGACACAATATAAACACAACACTTAAAAGGTAGTGTCCTTCAAAAAAATTTTGAATAATGGCTCAAGTTGCTACTCTGAACATTAGCAATATCTAATGTTGGTAATCCTTCTACATACTGCCTAGGATATTTTCAAAATGAAGTAGTCTTTTCACATGCAAGAAACTTTCCAAAGTGAAGAAAAGAATATTGCAGAAAAGAAAGAAAAAACATCCCAAATATCTTAATTTCCCTTCTAGAACAATACACAAAAATATACCCTGCCAAAAACAATCTTCACTAGTCTATGATGGTCTGATTTTGGTTTGATAAATTAGAATGGCAGAATGGATGAGGATGGAAAGGACCTCGAGATCATATTGGCCAAATCCTTTTCTAGAAGTGGAGCCAACTATAGCAGGCTGCTCAGGGACTTTTCAAGGCACATTTCAAATATATCCAAGGATGCAGTTTCTCCTGGCAACATCAAATCATAGAATGATACCGCCAGCGTCACCCATTAAACCATGTCCCTAAGTACCACATCCAACCTTTCCTTAAGCACCCCCAGGGACGGTGATGCCACCACTTCCCTGGGCAACCTGTTTCAATGCCTGACCACTCCTTCTGAGAAGAAATGGTTCCTAATTTCCAAGCTGAACCTCCCCTGGTGCAACTTGAACATTCCCTCTTGTCCTATTGCTAGTTGTCTGTGAGAAAAGGTTGATCCCCAGCTCTTCACAACTTCCTTTCAGGAATGTTTCTATGTTTCTATGTTTGACAACCACGTTTGACAAACATATTTCTATGTTTGACAACCCCTACCACAAGAAAGATTCTTCTGAAGTTTAAATGGAATTTCTTATATTTCAGTTTGCGCCCATTCACCTTCCTGGCCTGTCCTTCTTAAAGTGCCTGTATCAATCCAATGCAGCACTCAACCTGTGAGATCCTTCACACCACATCTCCCTGATCCCCATCAGGCTGTAGCCCTGCAGCTGCACACACAGTTATGATTCCTACTGGTTTTGTCCTATGCTATATGCATCCATTAGTGTAAAGGCATTTCAGAGAGGTGCTCCAGAGTGTTGACTTTCCCGAAAGTATGTGAGCTTCCCTTAAGACACTTGATGTGGGCCACCTTCACCCCATTTTGTCATTCTCAGGCTCTGTCTTGTCTGCCATTTCCTTCTTGACAACAAAGACCACCACTTCCTCAACGGACAGTGGGTCATCATATCCCTTCCACACCTCATTCTTAGTTTAAGTCTTCCCAGCAGGCTTCGCCACTGGTCTATTGGCAGAGATTCTTTTTCCTGAATCCATCCAAGAACTATTTTCTAGAATCCATCTAAGTAATAATTTCAAACATTTTCATTACTAAGTAGAAATCACACAAAGCTAGACTGAAAGAAACCTCTGGGACAGGGTGAAGTATACCAGGCTCACTGTTGATTGCATATTCATCTAATGCACCCTTAGAAATCTCCAGTGAAGGAGAATTCACAGTTAGTATGTTCCAGTGCAATCTGTCTCTACACTTTTTCCTAGCATCTAATTTAACTCTCTCTTGGGTAAATTCAGCTAACTACCTTGGTCCTATCCTCAGTGGGTAGGAGGAAATTCTGATTTCTCATCGTTACAATAATCTTTTCATATTTCACTGTTCTTTTTTATGACAATCTTTCTCATTAGCTTAGTTTAGAACAAAGAAGGTACAACAAACTAGCAAATTCTCAAACCTTCCTTACAAGCCATTTTCTAAATTTTTATACCTCTTCTTACTTTCACCTGGACTCTAGGCAATTTGTTTTGCTTTTCCTGAAATCCAAGCATCAGACACATTGCTCTAGTTAAATTGTCATGTGTAATATAAAATGCCTCCTATCTCCCATGCTTTAGATACAAGCATTCCAATTCCTCTGCTCCATTTTTTTTTCTCTTTAGGAGTATTAAACTGAAGAATCTTGTTTTGCAAGAGACCACAGTCTCTTGCCTCTTTGTACAGTATTATCATACCTATTATGAATTTTCTGTTTCAGCATTTTATTCTTTGTAGTTGCAATACTTCTTTCTTCTTTATTGAATGCTATTTTATTGATTTCAAACCACTTCTTCAAACTACCATGACTTCTGAATTTAAATCCTGTCCTCCAAAATATTCCCTTCTTATCTGTAGGAAAAAAAAAAAATCACAACTTATTGAAGAGTGTTTTCTGGTTATTAATGAAACTATACCTATACAGAGGAAAAGTATTCAAAGCATATTATATAAAAGAACTTTGCAGCCTGACAGTGAACTACTCATAACTAATTTTTAGTACACTGCAACAAGTGGGTGCACCCACGAGGTGGCAATTTCATACAGAACATTTCCCTAAATTGCTCATGAGAATATATCTGATACTATGCCAAAGTCCAACTATAACACATCCACAACTTCCTTTATATCCACTAGGCCAGTTATGATGTTAAAAAGGAAAACAAATTTGATTTGATTTGTTCTTGACAAATTGATGTTGGTTGTTTCATATGACTTTATTATCTATGTGCTTACAAACTGATTATTTAACAATTAGTTTCAGTAACTTTTTGCTACTGAAGGCAAGGGTGACTGTTCTACAATTTATATCTTGCGATTGGCAGTATTTTACAAAATAATGATGATGTTGATTATTTCTATTGTAGTCAAAGCATTCTTGAATGCCTAAATTGAAAGTCAGCAATTTGTAATATAATTGTAAATAATATATAATCTTTTAAATAAATTAAAAATTTTGCATATTCTAACAAGAACTTGTGTTCCCTGACCCTGCTCTTGTGATTGGGTTTTGTCTTTTGTTACTTTTGCTATTACAATTGTGCTCCAAGCCTTGTCTGTCTTTACTCTGTAGGAGTACAGAGAACTCTTGAGGACTGTAGAGAGGCATCTCTGATTTACTCTGAATTAGGCCAAAAATTCTTTTTCTTATCCTCCTCCAAAGTCTTCCTCAGGAAGATCTTTCTTAATGAATAAGCAGAATTAGCCAAAAAAAAAACAAAACAAAACAAAACAAAACAAAAAAAAAAAAAAAGTAGTTTGCTATGGGCTTCTCTGGACACATTTAACTACATTTAGCAAAACAAAAACTCTGAGTGTATGTTTTAACCTTCATTTGCCAATTCTTTTCACATCACAAGTGTTTAGGAATTCAAACCCTCTCACTGTTTGGACACTGTGGACTGACATGACTGAACAAGAAATCCAGTGGGATCTAGCTATAGCAATCTCAATTACAGATCTACTATTACTTCAAAACTTTTTTTTCTTTTCTTTTCTTTTCCTGTTCAGCCTGACTAAATAAAAGCAGAGCAAGGAATCTATAACTTCTGAAAGAAAACAGTTTTAATTAGCTCATAGTACAATGCAGTGCAGCAAAGGATTTTGAGAAATAATAAACTAGATAGTGCTTCAGCCTCAAGACAATATTGTTTACAAGTGTCATTCTCAAAAAGAAAAAAATCAGCAACAAATAAATCTTCAGTAAAAAAATGCTTTAAGGTTGCTATAAAAAGTCTTGGTGCTTTGAATGTATTATGTTGTATAGTGTCTGGTCTTAACCATTATTCTGAATGGTGTGCCTTTATTATATGACTCCCTGTACTGTTCTGGACGGATTAAGGAACTCAAGATGTTTCCTGTGGTACACGGTCCTACAACTTCATCATTGAATCACAGAATTATTTAGGTTGGAAAAGACTTTCATCAAGCCCAATCATCAACCTGACCTACCAAGTCCCATCACTAAAACACATCCCTTAGTGATATGTCCACATAGAGCTTACCTCCAGGGATGAGGACTCCACCACTTCCCTGGGCAGCCCATTCCAATGCTTGTCCAACTTCTCTATTAAGATTTTTTTTTTTTTCTAATATATCATCTAAACCTCTCCTAGTACAATTGGAGGATATTTCTTTGTGTCCTGTTTTTTGTCACATGAGAAAACAGACCAACACCATCCTCACTGCAACCTCCTTTCAGGTAATTGTAGTGAGCAATGAGGTATCACCTCAGACTCTTCTACTCTAGACTAAACAACCCCAATCTCCTCAGTTTTTGTCTCAATCTTCTTTTCTTGTCCCTTCACAAGCTTCGTTGACCTTCTCTGCACATGCTTGAGCAACTCACTATCCTTCATGTAGTGAGGGGCTCTAAATGAACACAATATTTGAGGTGTGGTCTCACCAGTGTTGTGTACAAGGGCACAATCACTTCCCTAGTCCTGTTGGCTGCACTACTTCGCATGCAGACCAGAATGCCATTGGCTTTCTTGGCCACATGGGCACACTGCTGGCTCACGTTCAGCTGGCTGTCAAACAGTACCCCAGGTCCTTTTTGGCCAGGCAACTTTCCGGCCACTCTTCCCAAGCCTATATCACTGCATAGGGTTGTTATGACCCAAGTGCAGGACCTGGCTCTTGTCCTTATTGAACGTCATGAAAATGATATGCATCATGTTTGAAGCTTCTGCACTAGTAGAATGTTCATCCAATATCAGTTCCACATCTAAGTTCTACATATCTAACTGTGCTACACAGTTAGGAATATCTACATATCTAACTGTGCTACACAGTTAGCCAAATCAGAGAAAATGTCACTCCAATTTATATCAGCAACTTATTTTAAAAAGAAGGAACTTATAACACAAAGCCTTCTTTCAGTTGGTCAGGCTGCTCCCACACTCTAACACAAAGACCAATCCACTCTCTCTGTGCTACTTCTACACTTCCTTCCACTACAGGATTTGCCAAAATAAGATTGCTGCAACACACTTGCTAGAAAGACCCTGACTTTGATGTCTGAGATACTGAAATCTGGTTAAATGGAAGGATGGATAGGAGTTAAGCCCATTATGCTGGTACACTCAGCACTGAACTGGACTCCAGTGATCTTCTGGGTGGAAGTTAAAGGGGTTACTTAAACCTATAAAACCCTAAATTGTCATACAAGGATCCAAATAACAGCAGCAAATTCCATGACCAAATCATTATTCCTTGCTGCAGCCTCTGAGGGTATAAGAGAATTATAGTCTCTACAGAAGATGTGACAGGCTGCTAGCTTTTTGCCCCAAGAGATCTTTAGTTTTACTCTCTTCATCCATGACATTTGCTAACTTTTAGCATGCTGTGACAACCAGTATTCTTCTTGTATTTCAGAGGAAAAGGCAAGCTCAAAGTTCAATAAAGTGGGGAAATATTTTCGTAAGTATAAAATGGAGCACAGCATTATGCTTTACAGATTATACAATCAGAGCTCAGGCATATGTGGGCACCTACAACCATTGTATCAAATCCATGTGTTCACTCATTCCCAACATCCATGAAAACTATCTAAATTTACAGATAATAATGTGCTAAATTTAATCAAAATGCATTCAAACAAGTTAAATCACATTAATGACAACTCACAAGCATTTCCTCAGTCATGTTTCTTTGGCTTCAGATCTCAGACAAGTGATATGAAAACAAGACAGTTGATCAAAGTAAAATTTAACTGCCTGTGTCTGAGCTTAGTTGAAAAAAAGAGTAATAATTGCCAGATGAGAAAAGGCTATTCCCTGTTAACAGACATAAAAAAAAATTAGCTCTGTATTTGAAATACTGTGGACTTGACAAACTGGGAAAAGGCTCACCTTAAATTAACTCTTTGCTGCTTGGCACTAAAGGGGACAGAAAAACAGCAACAATTAAATACTCATTTTTTTATTATTTTTATTTATTTTTATTTTTTGTCCCACAGCAAGGAGAAAGTTGGGGCTGGAGGGTGTGGAAGAAGAGTAGAAGGCTAGGCCCATGAAAATTGTTGAAAGAGAGAGCTGAAACTTATTCTTTGAATGTTAGTTGAATGTTTGTAGAAGAAAATATTATTTGATTTCCTGTTCTACTACTTCCAGATGAACAAGCAAGGGCTGGGCAAATATAAAGTCGTGACAGTAATGTCAGTGTTTCTGAATGGAGGGAGAACAGCCTCTTATCTCCTCAGGATTATACTGTTGCTCTTCAGACTGCACATTCGTGAAGGAGAATTTACAACTAATTAAGGCAAGTGAGGTGCCTGAATTAGGAGCATAGGGCTCAGATACTCCCTTACCAGCTCATAAGAACTCTTCAGGTATGGAAACAGATGGTGGCTTGTATTCTTTTCAGACTTGCAGGTATGAGGTTCATTGTGAATTAACACAAACTCAAGACATAATCCTAAATCCCTTGCTATTTATATCATGGTTCTTCATTCGTTTGATGATTAACAGTGGATTTCCAAGCAACTTGTACTTTTCTTGAGTGTTTTTTTTTTTTTTTACAATTAAGATTGCATTCTTTTTTAAAAACAAGAATCCTGTTAGCATAAAACTGAAGAATTCAACTTGTTAAAAGAGAATAATATTTTGGAGGATTGATATTACCATTGTACATAATACAAATTTGACAGGTAGATTTCTTCCCAGGGCTTAGATTTTTATTTTTTGGATACTGACTATTTTTTACACTGACTTGTTAACTTGAAACTAATCAGAGTATCAGTTCTGCTTTCTGATGGCTATACATTTAACATTTACAGGCATTTTTTTTCTGCAGCTGGGCAATGCAATGCATCAATCTGAAACCCATGTTACATCAAGTCCTTTGGCCTTTCCATATCTTCTAAACAGAAGCCACAAAAATAAATTGAAATATTAGGATCTGGGGAAGGATTTTAATGGTGTGGTACGTTACTCACAGCAGCATTCACAAATGCATGCAGCTTGTTTAGTATATCTTCCCTTTACAGGGATCTTATAAGATAGGAAGTTTAATGATGCGTGGAGCTCTGAAATGAAACAATCATTCCACTTCTGGAGCACATATTTTTAACCTGATTTACCTCAGCAAAAATTAACTGCATTTTCTTTTATTAATTATCTGAGGTGTGTTCTTTCATGTGGAAACTGTACTATATAGCAGTTCTATTGTCTGAATGTTCAGACACACAACACATGTAAGACAATATATGCCTGTGTATATATATAAGCCAAAGCATAGATGAAGTGTATTGCATGACAGTACGTTAGAACACAAGTACACTGATAATCACTAAAGCCAATAAAGTTCAGTTACAATGATAATATCAATGAGGAAATGATCTGTACCCTCATCCGCAGATGGTATATTGTGCCAAACACTACTCAGAACCTGTCCATCAATGCTCTGCTGAACCACTGGATGGCATCAACCTATAACGCAATCAGTTACTGCTGCTTTTATCTTTTTACAGTTATACTGATTATTCTACCATGTGCAACTGCTTTATACAGTTTGTGAACTCTTCATCTAAAACTCCAGTCCTGTGAGTCTGTCCCTCTGGGGAAAAGTTAATTATCCTAATAGAGATACTAACTCTGACCTTATAATCATTTCAATAACTGTTTTTTAATTATACCACAATATACAACACCAGCTGCACAAAACTGGAATGGATTTTTTTTTTTTTTTTTTTTTTTTTTTTTTGTTCTCATCTATACAGATCATTGAATATAACACATTTTTAAGAAATCACAATCCCTTATGCTCAACAGACTTTTAAGTAAAAATATAGCTTTAGAGTATGAAAGCATGTACTGTCACAGAAATACCTTGTTTTATATCTGGCAATATCTATTGGTAAACTTGAAGAACAACATATCCATACATATTCAACATAGAAAAAATACTGTTTTTTAAATTATTATTATTATTATTACTTTAATTTCTGAAATTCAAACGTATGTGAGAGCTTTTACTGAACACTCATTTTTAATAGCCGAGAAAAGCCATGCAATTTGTGTTCAAAAAACTTTCCTCTCATCAAAGGTATTGATTTTGCAAAACTGTACATCTGGCTATAAAGTTAATCCTGTCAATTGGAATCTTTGTAGCATGATTTATTTACATGCACATCACATTTTGCAGGAATGGGGCCTTTATGGACTCAATTCTGCCTTCAAGTATATCTGAACAACTCCATTTTAAGCCAATGCAAATTAGAAAGCAGAACTGAGTGCTGTTTGTATAGTTCGGCATCACTGATAGTCTTCTTCTAAGAAGAGGAAAAGTGCTTGACTGGAATGCCCAGATTGTTATAGATAAATGTTGAAATTCATTGGCTTAGCTGTAATGCAATACTGTCAAATCTGTACATACCATTCCAGCTATGCTATGTACACCTGGCATGTAGTATTTACATGGATAGCCATTGCAAAACAAAAACAAAAACAAAGAAATAAATAGAGCTGACAGCATGTTCTACCTACCCCCTCTAGAAGTTACAAGCTTTTTCACTGCCCATAAAAGTCTAGAAACCATGACCTATTGGTAGAAGCCTCATAGTTCTATTTCATGTTACAATATGTAGTTTCATGCCCATCAATATTTATGCCCTCATGCTGTTTCTGCTTCACTTGAGGGCAGGAGTCAGCTTCATTTATCTCTGAAATACCCAACAATGAGCATCCAGTAACAGTCCCTATAATTCATTTTGGGCTGTCTTAATTAAAATGAGATTTATTAGAGAGAAAGAATCAAATTAAACTTTAAGCAGAGTAAAAACATAGTCAGATTAATGTCATGATAAATTTAACTCTCTAGGCCAGACTCTTTCTCTTTTCTAAGGCTGCTATTTATTAGATAGATAAGAAAGAATTTAAAAAACAAACAAACAAACAAAAAAACCTGCATTTCATAAAGTTTGCCTAAAAGCAATGCACTCTCAAGTCTGGATCTAATAAATGATGATCCCAAAAGTCAGGGCTGGGCTGGGACATCTGGCTTCAAAGGTTTGGTGCCTAGATCGGGTATGTGGGTATTGATAGACATCCTCAAATGGGAGCGAAACTAATTAGAATCATGAGGGGAAAGCTGCCTAGAATTTGACAATAGGACAGTAGGATTTTTAAATCTTGCTTCTCAGGCACAACATATAGATTCTTCTGTTTCTCTTCATCTTCCCACCCCTGCACCCAAACTGAAATCCACTCCTGAAATACACCTCTGAGTTTTTCTTTTTAAAATAAAGCTAAAGAAAGAAACGGCTTTCAGTTTTCATGTAAAAATTGGTATCTTAGAGCACTATTCAGGGAGAGAAAGGAACTGCCCCCTTATTCATTGAATAAAATGTAAAAAATAACCTTGAGATCAGTAATCAATCAGCTACAAAGACAGTTTGTGTCTCCAATCTAATAATGCAAAGTGACATAATTTTCCAGGAGACAGAGAAATGTTCATACAAAGAAGAGTCAATGCCTGGTGATTAGGGCATTGATCTATGAATTGGGACTTTAAATGCTGAGGAGGGAATCGAAGCTGGTGTCCCAGTTCTTGGGCAAACAGACTCACCATCGTCTTGTGCGATATGAATGGTTGTGTTTTACAAGAAGGGGGCAGCTGTCACGAAGATTTTTTTTTGAAGTCTAAATTTGCCAGAGTTAGTTAAACATACTGATGTCTGGACTAAGCTGCTCACGTTTAATAAGACAATTGACACTTTCCTTCCAAGTACTGCGGTAAAACAAGGTATAAGTTTGCTCCATTCTGTCAAGAGCAGAGGCAATTCATCATGTGTTATCATTCTCAAGGATTTTAAAGCAACAAATGAAGTACTACTGGCTTAGATGACAGCTGCATGGGAGTCTTCAGCAGTGTAAGATTTAATTATGTAATTCTGCTCAAGTCCCAGTTAAGGTGCTTGAACTTTTTTCTTTAATTTCAGTTTTTAATTGGTCTGTTGACCTTCTAGCCTTTTTTCTTCATATTGCAGATCAGCTGAGAACTGCAAAACAGAGCACTAAAGAAGGCAATCAGTAATGTTACTCGATAGGCCCAAACTTCTCCCACAGAGTCTCAAGTCTTAAAAGAAAACTTAGCCCTAATGTAACTCAGTTTCAATCTATGAATTCAGTTGGGCTAATATTTATGCACAAGAATCCAAGTTATTTACACTCAGCATCAGAGCTGCTTAGCTTGTTTAGTACTGTTTGATGCAGACATTAGAAGAGAGAAGCAGTCTTTCTGTCCCCAGAGATTGCTGATGTGGAGGGAAAGAATCTCAGCTTCAGTTTCCTATTACTTTATACCAAAAGGTCCCTTTTTCCTTCAAAAGTCAGGATAATGTTTTTCTCCACACAGTAAGGAACTCCTCTCTTCCAGTTCTCCTCACTAGGATAGAGGATGAGCAACAGTTTTAGAAAGTGGCCTCAGAATTTGAGCATTCAATTTTTAGGTTGGACTTGAGACCATTAAGGAATTATGGCCTTGTATTTTCATCTCAGCTATACAATCTTTCTCCTATGTTATTTATATTGGGTAAGGGAACACAGATTAAAAACAGATTTATACAGAATAGACAGAGACCAGATTAAAATAGCCTTTCTGAATATTTTATCCAATCTGACTCTCTGGAAGGCTCATCTAGATTGGTTTAGTTATATTGAATAAAAAATTACTTTTCTAAGAAAGCACTTTCTGCTTTTCCCCCTTTGACCCCTTCAATCTCTCATGCTGTCAGTTACTTCTGGATTAAATCCACTTTACTCCTCAAATCCCAGTCCAGTAAGTCTGTGTCATTTGCTTGTAAAAAACTGACAGAATTCATCATCCTATCAGAGAAACTGATTGTAACTCTATCACCACTTCAGTGATACAATGTCTGATCGGGTGCTCCAGCTGAAGTGAGTAGAATATCCATCCTGGTAGATTAGCCACGTCTCTCATTTCTGCTGACATACACATCTAGCTCTACTTATACTTCCCAGTCCCATCAAAATTTAATATTTCAAGTGCACCTGTCATACAATTGCTATGTTACTTAGCGAAAGAGGTCAAGGTGTACAGATCTTGGATGACATTTCAATTATTCTTGCCTGAAGACAAATCACACATTTTGTCTCTGTATCTTAAAAAAGGGGGGGCATAACTCCTAGATTTCTGTCAGTTATGTATTTTTCTCTTTATTAAATATGAATTATTTATAAACTTCATATGTTTTAATCTGTCACAGTGTTAAACAATTTAATGTAAAATATTATATTCCAACATTGGCTGAAAAACCCAGATAAATGAGAGAACTTTCCTGCACAAACACACACAAAACAATAACAATAACAAAAACAACAAAATCCACCGCCAACACAATCAAAAAAAAAAAAAAAAAAAAGAGAGAGAGAATAAATAGTAAGACACTTATCAAAACAACAAAGAAATAGTGTTTTTTGATTTATCGTCTATCACATGCGTACGGTCTCAATTTCCTGTATGGACAATTAGTACTTTTCAAAAAGGAGAACAAATAATGAACAATCACTGTGTTGAAGAAACAAACAAACAACAACAAAACAAATTTGCTCCATTAATACATATTAATTTCCCATGCAGTTCACAATGCTTTTAGATTTGAGAATAATTTTCCTGGGTATTTAAATCTAAACCCAGAAAAAAAAAGGGGGGGGGGGGGGGGCTTTGACAATTCATAGAAATGTATTTATCTTGTCAGAGAAGGATTTGCTAACAAATACAATAGCTAACCTATTATACTGATTATAAGAATGTCAATGGTATAAAAGTCTCTCTAGCAGTGGTATAGCTTAAAAGGAGAGACACCAAAATTTGTAAAGAGAATATTCAGATTTGTACACATACTAGAAGAGGGAGGGGACTTAAAAAAGAAATTAAATAGTCCAGATTATTTCTATATAACCCTTCCTCCAACAAAACAATGCAGCTGACATATTCATCTTTTCATTGAATTTGCTATAACCAATTTTCTGAAGTATTTGTCTCTATGCATTCCTCATACAGAACTCTGGCTGGTGAGTACATTTAAGGACTTCAGATGTCTCATCTTAGACATTACTACTCATGCTCCTTCTTTTACTATCTTGATTAACCTTTCACATTACCTAGCAGCACAAGGATTGTTGACTGTTTAAAATAATCTGGTGGGTGGTTGTTTACACCTGGTAACTGCTTTGCTGTGCAAGTTATTCATGTTGAATGTATAAGACTGAAAACTGCTCCCTTACACAGTGAATATGACCCATCTAACAAGCACAGTGCAGCTTGTCAGGATGTGAAGTGTGGCATCTTTTTTTAGGAGAAGGAAATCACTGCAGACAAATTGGATCTTCTGAGTTTCAATACTTTTCCAGGAAGAGTGGACTACTGAGGGTCCATATGCCTTCTGCTTGCATGTGTTGAGGCATCTGTTAAGACCATACATTTGAAGGGAAGGAAATGAGACACTGAGACTGTGTATGTTCAGCATCCCTGTGTGAAGACAGTGCTACAGAAGTGATACTATAAGTGCCCATATGGTGCTTCGGTCTGGCAGCCAGCTCTGAAGTAGCCTCAGGTGAAATCTTGCAACTGAAGCTATGTGGGGTAATTATAATAATCACACTGCAATACAAGGATTTGTAATGACCACATTGATGATAGCAGCCTGAAACCTTGCTGAAACTGATCAGGATTCCAGGGTTGCTCCTATGGAACCAAGAACTGAACTGAACTGAAGAGCTGCAGAAAAGTCCTGAGATCCTAATGAGCATGAGCAAGGCTGATGTCACCAACCTGAACTGATGGGGAACTGACAGAGCTGGATTGGTTATATCCTCTCATTTTCTCCCGGATGTTCAGTAGGTAGCAATACAGCTAGCAACAGAAAGTTCTGTAGCTCTGAGATCAAAGTAAGATATGGCATTTCTTTAAGAGGAATTGGTATACAAAACTTATTTGCAAATTATTTCAGATGCTGGAGAAGAAGAAATGGCAACTGCAAAATGTGGGAAGCAAGAGGTAGGGTTCTTATTAACCTGGCTAAACATGCTGCTTTTTTCTTATGAAGAGATGAGATGTCTTGTATTTTGCCTAGTTTGCGGGATGCTGTTTTGTTAGGACAGCCATTATTGGTTTGTATCAAAATAGGTTTCTTTTATCTGTTCCATTAACCAAAGTATGAGCTTGAAATCTATCCAAGAATAGATGGTCAGCTTTCACAAAGAGTTGAGAACTTTTCAGTGGGATCTTCTGTCATTAACTACAATGGCTTGAAGAACTTCTGTGTATGAATCATGATACCTTACACCACGATCACAGGCCCAGAAAGATGCATGCACAAATCTGTAAATATTTTTTCCAGTTATTTTCAAAAAGATTTATTTAAAATGTAGGGGGAGTCAGTGTGACTGAACAATGTCAGAATAAAGCACTGAGGTACAAGGACAGAAACATTAAATTCAGGAAAGCATTCCATAGTAAAAGTAATGTGATAAACACCAATCCTGAGTCTAGAGAGATGTGAGCAACAGAACTGATAGTAAATATCGAAATTTTCAATGCTTAATCCATTTTCTTTCTCTACTTGTCTGATCTGTAACGTGTTTTCTGTGAAAAACATCTCTGTTTAATCAAAGCAGAATTCTTGTAAGCCATAAAAAAAAAATCCTACCCTACGGTTGGCGTTATCCTTCTACACAGCCTGGGTACAGTGAGAAGCAGAAAGAGGGGAGTCCTGGTAACTGAATTGCTATATTGAAGGCAATTTTAATGGTAAATCAGAATATGTCTTTCACAGAGATTGAACTCTCTAAGGAGGAAGTTACAGAGCAATTAGAGACGCAATTACAGTAAGTCATCATGACCAGATGGCATTTCATTCAAGGACTGAAAGGAATAGTGTGAAAGAATGTACTGAAGAGGATATTTATTCTGCAGCTTACAAAGAGGCAGGCTTCACTCTCTTAGCAGAGTGAACAGTGTGCTGAATAGTCACTGACTGTTGTCCACTGAGTCTCTGGTGACAGAATCGAGAGTTCTGGTCTATGGGTCCTTGAAACTCTGTGAGTACAGGAATGAATCTTATGTTGTAACTTTGAAAATCATCACATTTGGACTCTGGAGAAAATTTGAGTTTCACAGTGATTACTACTGAGAAGAGAGGTCTCACAAGGTCAAGATGAAACTCACCAAGTTTACCACAACATCAGACAGCAGAATTAGAAGAAATGCAGAAGGTATTAAATTTGATCCTTCTTGAAATAGATAAGCCATATGGCTCAAGCTGGATTGGTTGTATCTATGAAATAAATACAAAACTCCAGCAAGACTGGCAAAGGGCCAAACTGTGGCCAATGTATAATGTGCAAACAGGTGCAATGCAACTGTCATGGCAAGGGTATGGCACAATATTACTACCTAAAGGAATATTGGAGTAAGGTGTATGATTCTTCTGAACTAAAACTACTTCTTCCCTGTGCAAAATTCCTGAATCTCCCTTTGATTCTTTTAAGTGTCACATGTTTTACAACTGCTGACCATAAAGAATTTTGCCTCATACATTCTGGAAGTTGGGCTATTTTTGTGCATTCTCCTTTTTACCTGCCCAAAAATTAGCATAAGCCTCTTGTCTGCAATGATGAAGAAGAAAGCTTCAGCTGAACATAAAGGAAATAAAAATAAACAAATAAATGGATGAAGATATTATAAATGTTTTAATTTATAGGAGTATGCCACTATGACACAATATTCTGGTATTTAATACTCAAATACTCAAAAAGTTCACTGGATAAAAGATAGAATAAATGAGACTGGTATTAATATCTGACAATCAGACCTTCAAGATTGGTAACAAATATTTCAGTAGGTAGAATAATAGAATTTTACATGGAGTGTGCATTTATTTCAACGATGCTAGGCTGTCTAATAACAACTGGTAAAATATTGAAGATGAAAACCCCTAACATTTAAGAGGTAGAAAGCACATTTTCTTTCTTCTTTTCTGGGTACTTCTGCATTTAACTAGGTCTACCATATAACCAGAAATCACTCTGCATAATCCAGTGCAATTAAACCTACTATTTATGCAAGTTATTCTTAAAAACAGAAACTGTTTCTAAAGATAGCAGAGCTGCTCCTAAAAAAGGCAATCTTAGAATCACAGCCAGGGAAACTGTCTGTGAATCTAGCTGATAAGTTAGTAAAACACTGATAGATACAATTTGAGATGATTAAATTTAACATGATCTATCAAACAAAACCACAAAACCCACAAGCTTCAGCTCGTTTTGTCATCCATCAAGGATGCCAGTACCTAGGAGCTTTGTCTTGTGTAAAATGTCTCTGCAGTAACTCCCAGCAGTCTCTACCAGAAAAGCGAATGCCATTCCTGGGTGTACAAAATATGGCTAATAAATCAGTACTGTGGCAATAAGTCTAGCTTTATAATGGGTTAGAACACCCAGTAGCACAAAACTCTGCCATTTTCACACCATTCACCAGGACGAGAGGTTCAAAACATTATAGCTTTCAGACTTAATATAAGCTATACTTATATGTTCATATAAAGAAAGAAACAGAGAGTACATTACTAAAGTTTGCTGATTGCACTAAATATTTCAGGCATTATAATACTACAAAGGACTTAAACTGCAGAAGGATTTATACAAATTGGGAGGATAGTCCTATCTTATACCAGATGTTACAGAAATGAGCGCTTTGCCTTCTGAAAGCACTATGCCAACATTAACTAAATATCTGGAAAAACTTATTTTGGCTTGGACTGTGCAGGACTATGAATAAATAACTTTTATGACACAGGTGGGAAAACTCAGACAAAAGCTTATGCCAGCTAATACTATGCCAGCTTTTTGATTCCAGTAGTTTCAGGGCATCCATCTGTAGCCCTCAAGAGCACTGTCTATATACAGATAGTTATAATTCTAAATGCACAGTTAAAACTAAAAGATGGAGCTGTAAGATACACATAATGCCCATAAACTAAATTTTATTAATGTGACCAAAATCCGTGGCCTGTTAAATGAGAAATAAAACCTTGAAGTGTTTTCGGCAATACATAGTTTACCAGCCATTTAAATTAAGAAGTCAAATAAAAATTGTGAACAGTTTATGTTCTATTGAAAATCCTTCCCAACCCCTCAGAATAAATAAATAAATAAATGAATATAGCTGGACAATTTTCAGAGCATATGGGATGGAGATGCTATTAAAATAACAGTATATGTAACCTTTTTTTCATTTAACAATATACCTATGCTTACCTACACGATTTTAGAGACACTGTTAGGGCTACAGAGACAAGCAGCTGAGATACAAGTGCTTTCATGGTTAATTGGGATGAATGCTTTTCTTTTCCAGTATGTGTATAGGCAGAGACTGGCTCTGCCACTCTTTTTTTCCAGGCCTGTGACATATGTAGCAGTTTCAAATTGCATCTGATGGACTCTGAGCGTGGTTAGTACATCTGTTCTCTGGCTTAGTTCTTTTTTTTTTTTTTTTTTTTTTTTTTTTTTTTTTTTATGGCTAGTAGGATGGCCGTTAATTATTTAGGAGACCTTGTTTACATATAGTTTGCTATCCTATAACCCTATTTCAAGTAAAATTATTGTCTCCACTGGTTTGAAACTATGGTTCTTCAGTTGCCATTCACACTCTTTGTTCAGCTCACTAGATAAATGAAGTATCACCAGTCGCTGGATTAGACAGAGTTATTTGGAAGAGTTGTTCCTGAGACAAGAGACACTTCCACAGAAAATACTGTAGGGTAAAGGCCATGAAATGACCATCCCAGGAAATGTTTTCTGCAATATTAGCAGCTCTAAAGGAAAGATTGTAATCTTACCACAGAATATTGTTGCTGAAATGGAGATTTTGATATTGTTGACTCACAGTGAGGATTAGCGTAGGATGTTTGAAGCTGTTATATGCCCATGCCAAAGAATGGTTGAATCACACGTAAAACAATTCCCAAACTGCTGCAGAAAACAGTCTGACAGTGACTGCAATTTTTTCCATCTTCTATATTGCAAACTTACATGAGGTTCAGCCACCCCTGCTTTGGAAGAGGCAACAGCTGGGGCTAGAGGTGGGAAAACAGATGAAGGGAGGAAAAACTTCTATTACCTATGTTAACTCAACATGTGTTAACTCAAGTGGACTAAAACAGCAGTAGAGAAAGGTAATCAGTGCACCAACCTGGATGAGTAGCTACACATGGTTTCTCCATAGTGTGAACTTGAATGCTTCAGGCTAGTTCATCACACTATGAAGTTGGTAGAAGCACAGCATGTACATTCATGTTTTGCCAACTCTGCTTTCTTGCACAACAGAGTGTAGCTTGTGGTCTTCTAATGCGATCAGCACTGAAACAGGCCCATAAGGAGTTTTTCTTTTTAACTGCAAACTAATACCATGTAAAGATGATCAGCAGCATCTTGTTTTAACAGACAGTAATGTAAATCTTCTATTTGTAACTTACTAACAAAAACTGATAATTCCTTTCTCTCCTACCCCAAAGCACAAAAAACAACAACAACAAGAACAACAAAAACACTGAAAACTTAACAGTTCTAAAAACCTTGCATCTAGGGGTCCTGTGGTTTGGCAGAGGACTATGCTAATCGGTGTGAAGCTATTTAATCTAGTCCTCATATTGAGTTTCAGGGCCACACTCAACACAGGTGCAGAAATATAGCATCATAGAAGTCATTGTAGTAATGAGAGTAAATTTTTTGGCAAAATAACATTAAAATGGCTACTGTAAAGTAAGCTGTGAGTAACTTCCAGATTTGGGATTTTCATGTGTGCCCCTGGCTTAAAAAGAAATATTATTGCTTACCTTCCAGGGTTACTGGGAAACAAATAAAATGATTGTAATTCTTCTTGATTTTTTTTCCATAAGTCAAAAGTTAATTACTTCACAGACGGCAAAATGGCAAATGGAATGAATGTAGTCAGCCTGCCTAGAAAACTGGATTCGAGAACATATGCAGTGAAATGAGACAGAAAAAAGGGGCTGAAAAACAATAAATATCTATTTCCTGTTTGCTTTAAATAGACCAACAGGTCAGGAGAAATATATGACTGATATTTATCTAAGTAAATAACAATTGCATTACTAGGTATATTGGTCCACAAGCAATTGCAAAAAGAGGGATGAGCATGAAATTGGCTAGTAAAAAATAGCCCTCCGACGTAAGTTATCTCTTTCATATTTTTTAATCAGAATAGATTGAGATAAGTAGTTCTAAGGTTCACTGAAATTCCGCCTTATTGTTAACTGCGATAGAGATGAAGTTTCTATTACATGTGTAGGGAATATAAAAAAATGTTATCATGGTTTTTATGTACACTTATGCAGGAACATTATAGACTGTAATTTGCAGCAGTTATGGTCTGCACATGTGAAATATTTAGTACCCATGCTGAAAGATCCTTTTGTATTCCTGTGTGGTGAAGCTTATCTACCTCAATAAATAATGATTTAACATTGATGCTGTAATTGTAAGCTACACTAATAAATAGAATGGCTAGAGCATCCCAGAATGAGCTAGGCTAAAATATTAGAAAGCTAATTAATGAAACAAGACTAGACCTACAAAAGCAATGTGTCAGTTTTGGCTAAATTCATCAGACATGTCTACATGACTGCACTGAAAACAATGGATGCAAGCAAGTACTGGATTTTTCTTAGACCTTAATTAATTTTGCTAGGCTTAATTATTTAAAATATTATTATTTTATTTTGGAAGAGTTTGTGCCATGGCTATCAGAGCCTTCCCACTGAAGCCAACCCCCTCCCTCACACTTTGCCTGAGGTTAGGGAGAAAGTGTATTTAAAATCAGATGTGTTCAAATAGCCAGTACACAGTTGGTGTGCAAGATGAATGAAACATGCATTTACTACCTGAATTACAATTCAACCTCAATTATTTGTTTGAACTTTGTTCTTGACTGTGTTAGAATTCTTCAATAAGCACTGGTTAGGAGCCTTAGTTCTGAGATGCTATTGTATGAACTTGGATAGGCCAAGTCTTGCAATAAAGTTTTGCAATGAGATTTTGTTAGTCAATATAAATGAAATATTTTTCACATTCATTTTTCAAAAGTGACAGCACTTAAATAGCTAGTCATGGATCCCTTAGAGTTATAATGGAATAGTTTGATTGACTATAAAGGATTTTTATTTTTATGAGATATTTTAGCATCTGATATTATGTGATTTGCACTCATTTCTAAGAGTAATTTTTTCATATATGATAAAACTTCCACTGGATTCCAAAGTGTTTTCTGTGATTCTGTTGAGTTCAACAGATCATCAGGATGAAATAAGCTGTTGATGCAGTAATTGAAACCTACACACGATTCATTGAGAATGACACACTTCTCCCTAGCTGAACTCCCAGGTATGATAGCACTTTCAGCATCTGTGAAATTCTAATGTCAGGAGGTGACATAGTGAACAGTACAGAGATAAAAACAGTGTATTCCTGCAGGGATTCAGGGTGTTCAGCTTAGAATTCATGCTCTACAATCAGCTACTCCTCAGGAAATACTTACAGGCAAGTAACAGTTTAAGTCATAGTCACCCTCAGTACAATAATTTACACCCTAATACAAAGCCTTTGTCCTGCTGGAATTTCACTGTGTAGGTGAGATTTGAAAAGAGTCTGAGAGATTTAAGTGTCTGATTTCCTTAACTACTAACTGGTTCTTGTCAGTACTTAATTTTCTCCGCATCCCTTAAATACCATAGTATGGGGGAGAAAAGAGTCTGTTTTGGAAACAAATGTACTTAAAAAGTAGTTATAAAAATGAAGCCCTATTTAAGCACAACCACAGTTATGCCTGTATTTTTAAAAACTCTAGGGCTTGATCTTGGCAATTTTAGGCCAATAAATCTCACATCTAAACCTGGCAAATGGGTTGAAATGATAAATTAAGCAGAATAAAAAGAGACCTGAGAGACCAGGCTTGCTGGCATGATCTAATTGGCAAGGATTCTGCAAAGGAATTATCTTTGACTGTAAATAAAATAGCAGCTATGGGAGAATAAGTTAATATATTTCATTTAAAAATTTCTGCAGATGATGTTACTGCAGAGCCATGAAGTGATGGGCAAAATACATACAAAACCTATGAACTGAATAAATATAACACTAATATGTATATGACACAAGGGGCTGATTCCAAACATCTGTCTTAGAATGCCACTATAGGTGTGGTCCATTTTTAAAATTATTATTATTATTATTTTATTTCAAAGACAGAGTGAGCCAGAGTACCTAAGAATCAAAGTATCTAAGTTAGACATCAGAATTCCCAGTGCCGTCAGTGAGGGATTTACAATTTATCTGCAGTCTCTGGGAATTCATGCAGAGATGATTTAAGAGGTCACCAATCCCAGCTGCTTACCTCTGGCGCAGGTTATTGCCACTGGAGCAGACATGGCAGAATGGATGATATACTTGCTGCAATTCAATGCTCACACCTTAACTTAAAATCACTGCTGACTTTCTTTTACACGAATAACTTCAGTGGTACACTGTGGCAGCCAAAATGTCATTCTGTCACTTCTGTCAGAGAACTGGAAAGCCCCAGTAGATAAAATGGGCTTGGACATTTGGTGGCAGCAAATTGCCGGGGGACCTGCTGCTAGAGCTAAGCTGAAGCCAACCAAGGTGCTTCCAAAGGGCATTTCAATGCTTCACCACACCAACTATTCTGTAAGAAATGCTAGCTGTGCCTGATTCCTCCCAGGTGCTTCAGCTGGTGAACAAAGGCTGCCTGGCAGGCACTTTGGTCTGCTCAGATCCAGAACTAAGAATCCTCTTCTGCAGCTATATGCCACTCCTTTCCAACAGGAGAAAGACTGCATGTATAGTAGGCAATGGGAGTGAGTAACAGCAAACTCACCAGAAAAGATGAATTCCTAGTATTCTTCCTGTTGATGTGGACCTGTCTTCATATAAATGCCAAAGAGAGTAAAACTCCACTGATTTGCTAAATTCCAAGAGGGAGAGAACACTGCTGGATTTTGACCTTGTGCACAGGGATATCTCTGCTTTGTATTAGAAAAATGCCCAATATAAAATCTAAAAAAAAATCTGATTGCATTAATGCATTGCACCAAATAGATTATCTTGACTAACATTATCTATCATCTGCTACAATTACATGTATAGAATACGTATGAAAGCAGCAAACAATAATACTTCTGAATTTAGGTCTCTCAAAGTTAGTGACTCAAGTGAACATAGAAAATCCCAGTTGTTCAGACCTGAACTGAAAATGTTTGCAGAGCTATACAAAGTTTCACATCTGAAATAGAGGATAGGACACTATATTCTTTAATATCTAAGCAACAAAACTTTGGTTAATATACCAAAACCTAACATTACTCTGTTGGTCTTCACAGAATTCAAATAGATAACCCGTGTAAAGCATTAGTGCAACTATTCATCCAGCTTTACAGTTATGTAGAGAATACTACTTTGTTTGTGGTTGTATAGGATCAGCTTTTCCTCTAAACTCATATACATATATAGAAAGGAATCCTGCAAAGTATAGCTTCAGGGCACATAGGCAGAAAATGTGAAAACGTATCAAGTGTCCCGCTCCTCCACACATTAGAATAACAGCAGTTTTGTTATATTCAAAGTCTTCCAGTATGGATTGAGATCCAAATCTGGTGAAAAAACCCACAACCATATGCTTCTTTTTCAGCATTAGTCACCTGTTGACTTCAGTGTGATTACCCATATGCTAAAGGTGCACAACATTTTTACATGCTTTTTTTTGTTTGTTTCAGAACCAAAGTTAGAAACAACATATATCCTTCTTCTAGAGACCTGAAGTTGACTGAAGTTCACAATGTGAAAAAATTACTGATTTTATCAAGATAAATGAAAAATAGAAAATAATTATTAGCATAATTGGGATATATTCTGCATTAACTAGAAGAAGAATATTATTTCACGGTAAAACAAAATTGGATCATGGTGTCTTTTGTGGTTTGAATGCTACAAAGCACATTAATTTCATGTTCCTTACATTTTGCCCTTAGTCAGTAAATAATTCTCTGGGACTGAAGACACACCACAATGAATGGTTTTGGCTGATGAATGTGGAAATTCAAGGCTATAATGGTATCGTCAGTATTAATCCCTAAGGAGTACCCAAATTGCCCAACCCCAAACCCAAGGCCAATCCCTTCAGCTAAATTAGTAGTACATAGTTTGGAAAGTGAAGAAGCACAAGTTAAGCCATATCAGATAATTTCTGGAGTACTATTTCAACTCTTTCACACTGGTCATTTGGGATGACGAGTCCTTTAGGGGAAATATAACTGAATCACAGTGCAAGCTCGTAGCAGTATTGAATTACAGTGGTGAGGGTTTAAAAGTTGAAGCTTTCATTCCCAATTTATTCTAAGACTGGGGAGACAACTTCATTATTGTGAACTCTTATTAACAATAAAGTAGTTCACAAAATCAGTAGATACGAAAAGTATTCTGTATAAAGCATTATGAAATAATGTCTCATACAAAACGATTTTAGTAACTAATACGCAATATAGTATTAGGTAGGTCAATTACTGGAATATCAGTTGTGTTTTATAAGGAAGAACAGAGTAAAACACTTAGAGTTGCTTAACTAAATATTTTTACAATATTTATTTTTACAAAGAACAGTCAAATTCTCGGTTTTCTAGAAATCATGCCTACATAGGCATTTATCTTCAATGTTAGTATATTCATAATAATGAATATACCATGCAAATTCTGTGTACTAATCAACACTTCTCATAAGTAAACTGTTATTGGGTTGATGGATGCTATGCTGATGCTCAAAGAACAGAAGCCGTGGATTATAAGGTCAAAAAAGAGACATTTAGAGTTAAATAATCTACTCTGCAGCATCAGTGAAAGATTTTTTACCCATTAGTACCTTCACAGAAAGATTTTTCTCCAATGTCAATGGAAATTATCTACCCTAGAGCACATTTTGGAGAAAGCTATCTAGTTTTGAATTGAGGATTCCAAAGAGAGAGAGGAATTTGCCTCATGAGCCGGATGGTCTAATGGTTAATTACTGCCATATTTAAAATGTTCAATTTTGTTTCTTAATGTGGACAGTGCTAATTTTAATTTTCACTCCGTAAATCATACTCTTGCTGTCTGCCAGATCAAAAAGCTAGCTAACTTGTATCTTTCCAATGTGTATAGGTACTTCTGAATTTGCCTTCACAAATGCAATGTATGTTTGAAAAAAAGCAACCCAGATTTCAATAACTGTCACAAAAGTTAGATAAGGCTCTGAAAAGCTCAAAAACAGTTGTTAATGCAAGACAGCAGTATTATGAATTATATGTATTCAGGCATTTGAAAATTGTACTTGATACCGTTTCCAAGAGCTATTTATAGCTCAGGGGAATATTTACTGACCTGTACAGTCCCAGCTCTCACACCTACTTATGCTAATATTTCTGAACATTCATATTCCTTAGCACCAGTTAAGGCCTCTTAGTGTTACTGTTCAGGAGTAAGAACATGTATTTTACTAACGAGGTTATTTAAGGATATTTTAGCCAGAGCTGAACATAAACCACAAGTTTTTAATGAAACAACTACAGATATTTTCCATTGCAACACTGCACTGCAGAACAAATTTTCTAAAAGATATGCAATATTAGTGTTCTAGCTCTATAAAAAAGCCAGTTTCCTAGGAGGAGGTGACGTTTTGTTAGATTGACTGAAAAAAAGGGATATACCTATGGGTTTATGAACTCTTCATCAGGTGTAAAAAGGAAGCAAAAATTTCAAACCAGGAAGAAAAAAATGTTCTGAGTAAAACTTAATAATTTTATGTACTTAGGACAACTTGAGACAAATGGATAGTTACCACTTATGACTAACAAAAATGTTTTCGTTGCTTGCCTGTTGCTGGATTGAGGAAGACAAATCAGGCATCAAATATCTAATTTACAATCTCAGTATTTTTTATGATTGTACATCTTTCTAGGAGCTGTGCTATGCTTCTTCTTGCAGCACATAAGGAAAATATTCATTTTGAAGATCAGAAAGATCCACAAGAGGAACAAACTATTATGACTCTGGACATTAGACACACAAATGCAATATTGACCTAAGCCCTGGGTGAAGGGTGGATGTGGCCTGGAGGAGGCTGGGGCCCATGGAGAGCCCCCACAGGAACAGGCCCCGGGCCAGAGCTGCAGCCCATGAAGAGGAGCCCATGAAGGAGCAGGGGGTCTGGGGGGAGCTGCCACCCGTGGGGGACCCATGCTGGAGTAGTTTGCTCCTGGGGGATGGACCCCACAGTAAAGAGCCATGTGGGAGCAGGTCTTGAAGAGCTGCTGCCTGTGGGCAGTCCACACGGGATCAGTTTGGGAAGGATGGCATCTCATGGGAGGGACCCCACGTGGAACAGGGGCAGGGAGCAGGAGCGGTGGAGACGAAGTACTACAGACTGACAGCAGCCCCCATTCCTCTGTTCCCCTGTGCCACTCGGGGAAGGAAGTGGAAGAGGGTGGATGTGGGTGAAGGCAGTTTTAGTTTTTTGTTGTTGTTTCTCATTACTCTAGCTTGTTAGTAATAGGTAATAAATTTTATTAATCTCCCTATGCTGAGTCTGTTTTGCCATGATGATAACTGCTGAGCCATCTCCCTGTCCTTATCTCAACCCCTGAGCCCTTTGCATCATATTTTCTCCCCCTTTCCCTTTGAGGAGGTGGGGGGTGAGAGACCAATTTGGTCAGAGATTGGCCACCCAGCTGGGTAAAATCCCCACAGTGGCAGATTCAGCTTCCCTGTCCATCAGCATGGTCTGCACACTTACTCAAAAACCAAAGCTGCACATACCACTGGGATTCGAATGCCTGTTACCTACAGAAGGTATTCCTTCTCCCTCCTAGTGTTAGTTTGCCAGCAGACACAGTGGGATAGATATTTGCTTTAACCCCAATCTGTAGATATAAAACTTCATTCACCCAAACTATCAACAAGTACTTTTTCATCAGTACTAAATCTATATGAAAGAAGGTAATCTTCAGAGAATCCTGCATATTTTAAAATATATATGCAACTATATGTGATTTATATATGTAATATATATAAATATATGTAATATATGTAAAAGAGTTCCTGGTTAATACATAATGCTGGTCACAATCACAGATAACAGGAAGAGCTGCTTTCTTTATAGTGCAGAACCTTAGGGTTCTGCACTATGAAGGACCTCATACTTCCCCACCTATACTTTCAGAGCACCTCTGTGCTACTCCATCACATATCTGGAAAATATCCAAATCTCTGAAGAATTAAAGTTTCTTGCCTTCCTCTCTAGTTTCCCCACTAAACTAGATTATTCAATGTGGTTATACTGGCTGTATAAACTTAACTGCCTTCCTCTCAGTGCAGGAAGTAACCACAATGAAGATATAAAATCAGCCTATTATGAAATTCCTTTCCTTTCCTTTCCTTTCCTTTCCTTTCCTTTCCTTTCCTTTTTCTTTCCCTTCCTTTCCTTTCCTTGTTTGTTCCCTATTACCCAACAACAACTTGTTCAGTCTCAGGAATGATGAACTTATATATCCAGGCTTATTCCAAAACTGCTGTAAGTACGTGTGATGAAGTAAAACTTCTTTATTGGAAACAGTCACGATGATTTCTTTACATCCATACTATTCTAACAGACACTCTAAACTTTTGAAAGTTATAGACCTCAAAAAAGCAGCTTTGAGAAGACTAATTAACTAGTCCTATGATTTAAAGTTTGTGTTTTCTTAGTATATAATCAATTTTAATTAACCATGAAAAGGAATGCTAATTACTGTTGTCATTTCATTTTAGACAGTCAAATCAATTTCAGAACGGACTTCAGTGGATGTTATTGAAAACACATTTCAGAATCAAACGTGATAAATTAAGGTGTTTTAAATAAGCAAGCATTCAAATTCTAGCCTGCAAGTAGGTGGGAAAATAATTTTGGTCTGCAGCCTAGACCCTGGATGTCATGTCACTGTAATGAAAAACCTCTGTGGCAAGGAGATTAAAATACACAGTGCTTTAATTTTCCACTTAACCAGAATTTTTGCAGTAGACACAGGCTGTACAGACACAGACTGGAAGAGCAAGAAGAGGGGCATTTCTAGACAGAAAGCTTCCCTCAATAATTTTGAAATATTTGCTTATACTAGCACATGCATTTCCTTATCTGCACTTTGCAGCCATCTAGTAGACACTAATGAGAGATTTAATGCTCATACCAATTACTTGAAATATTTAACATCCTTCTTAAGGTGCATTTACACATCAAAGAAATGACTCAGTCCAGGCATTCCATGATGCTGCAGAGGAAAAAAACATGTCCTGGCTTTGTGCTGTAATAAAAATGCCTTTGAATTCTGCTATAGCTAAGGCTATGTCATCAGTTTTCATTTAGACCTTCATTTTTGGAGGTTGATAACCCAGTGCAAAGCACTGTACCCAGATGATTTTGGATATTTAGTATACCAGAAAAATGCCAAAGCCTTACCCTCCTTAGCCAGTTAGAGACATTTTAAAGTGGACAGCAGGCAGGATACCATCAAGAATCTGACAAAACAGTGAATGTTGTAGCATGTACTTTCTGGATTTCCTGGATCCAACTGGATTTCCACAGCAAAATAACCCACCCTATGTTAAAAAACTAGGGCATTGGATATCAATTTTTGAGGTTTGGGGAAAATCATTAAATTTCCCTGCCTGTAAATACATCCTTCTGGAGGCTCAGGGGTGACCTTATTGCACTCTACAGGTACCTTAAAGGAGGCTGTAGTGAGGCGGCGGTTGGTCTATTCTCCCACGTGCCTGGTGACAGGACAAGGGAGAATGGGCTAAAGTTGCACCAGGGGAGGTTTAGGTTGGATATTAGGAAAAACATCTTTATCAAAGGGATTGTTAGTCCCTGGAATACGCTGCCCAGGGGAGTGGTTGAGTCACCATCCCTGGAGGTCTTCAAAAGACGTTTAGTTGTAGAGTTTAGGGATATGGTTTAGTGGAAGACTTGTTAGCGTTAGGTCAGAGGTTGGACTCGGTGATCTTGTAGGTCTCTTCCAATCTAGACCATTCTGTGATTCTGTGATAAATCACCTTTCTCCATTTGTTTTGTCAGAACTCAAGAGATAGCAGTCATAAAACATTTCTGTGAAGAGCACTGTCTGGGTATTAATTAACCTTTAAATATTTAGGAAAAAAAATGCTGAAACAATAGGTTTCAATAGGTGAGACATCTATAAAGCATGTAGTTAACTTAAGTAACTATGTTGCTAGTTACATGTTGCAGTGACAGCGGCTGATAACTTTGGTAGCGAGTCTCAAATTTTTGCTGTTTTTCTGTAAACCTGCTACAAAGCATATCCAGTCATCTCTACAATAACCTACATGAAACCAAAGAAAGCCGGGTGTGTTAAGTAAAAGGATCTGCTTAATTGTAAAACAATCTCATTTTACATGCTACCTTATCTATTACTATTATTATTCAAAAATTCTGATGGTTCAGCTCGGAGTGGCTGGTTACAGGTACATTGCCTACAGGTACATACAGCTACAGCCTGCTCCTGCCAAAGACTGTCAACAACAAATTGCTAGCTGGTGAGAAGGGATGTGATCCATACAGAAGGCAGCAGATAACTGGATGGTAGGTGGTGAGCCCAGCAGCATCTGCTTGAAAGCACCCTTCATTGTACCATGAGGCTACCACTGTTTTTCCAATTTCCATCTGAAGAAATTGCTGTTATTGTCATAGATTGTTGCTTGCAAAGACATCTTACCCCCAGTACATAAACATTATCTGAATTTAGTCTCATGTCCTTTAAATTCTTATTAGATCTGCTTCTAGTACAGAAACATCTTCAGCTGTTAAATCAAATAACATTTTCCTAGCTTACATCTTTCAATGTCTGAGTTTGATTCATATTCTGTTGCTTCAGTCTAATATGCCTTTTTAAAAAGTGCAAATCAGCTTTGGGAATAATGCAATAATATTAATCCTTAAAATTCCTGGAATCATAATTGTAATTATTTTTGTTTAGACAACTAATAACAATCACAGATAGGAAGTGTATTTCCCATATGAACAGAATGCATATAAATAATGTTAAGATTTCAAAATCTCTAATCATTTCACAATTTTAATCATTCTGAAGAGAATTTAAACCTATGGAAATTAAAAATGAAATTGTTAGTCTCTGAATCACAATATAGTTCAAAGTATAACAAAAATGGCTGCATTTGTTTTAACTGGAAACAATTAATATTCAAAATATCCTATGTTTATCTGCTTTACACTAAAACTGACAATTCTTTCTTTAGTAAAATTCATACTTGTCATTCCGTTTGAAAGTTTTGCTGAATTTGGAAGAAAAAAGTGTTGTTATACAGGTAGGCAGTCTTTGTGTGATCTGTAGATCAGACACAAAAACTGGTCTGTTTGAACTTTTCTTCAGGGAGTACCTGAAACCATTAATTTTTATGGCTTCTCATTTATAGGAAAAATTGGTTATTGGTTATCTCCTTTTTAACAGTCTTTATTTACTTTCTTGTGGTGAAATACAGCTGAAATAATTTAAAGGTTTTAACTTTTTTTACTGTGTGCTCAGTAGAATTCCAGGTACAAAATAAAGAACTTCAGTAAGTTTCCCAGAAAATACTTGTGTCTTCATTCAGAACCCAGATATTAGGTTTTCAAAATGTCTTTTTTTTTTTTTTTTTTTTTTTTCAGAAAAGTGCAGCTGCAGATGGAAACCATATAATGATGAGTAAAATTTTGCAAACAGTCTGGGGACTACAGGAGGAAAAAAATCTACAAATGTACCAAAGGAGGATTCTGAAATGACAAAATCATGGTATTTTGAAGGATATGATAGAATCAGGAAAGAAACAGGAAACAACTGTCACTGCTTTTCAGTAAGACCTGAGAATTAAATACTTTCAGGCATTCCATTTGCAAGTTCAGCTATGATGGACACAGGACATATTACAGGATATGGCGCAACCACAAATCAGCCACAGACTGCTATGGCAAAGAAATAATCTTTCTGTAAGAGTATATTACAACATGATTTGTGTGTGTGTGGTGTGTATGTACAAAACTTTTACACCACCATATGAGGCATGTGGCATTGCCTGTAACAGAAAACTATAATGGATCATTTTATTAATGTATTTCTTAATGGTATTACAGGAAAATGTATATAATATATAAATTTATATTTTATGTATTTCACAAATAATATTTACATATATAATGTATATAAGATTGTGAAGTGTTGTTATACCCATGGAAGGACAGAAAAAGCAGACTTAAGGCACTTGCAGAGGGTGATTAGGGGCATGAAATACAAGGGGATAAAAAGGTAAAACTACCCTCAGGATAGCTATAATATTGATACCAACAAAAAGTCTGTAGGCCAGAAACATTAAGAGAGAAACTGAGGAGAGAGCAAGTGGGTAAAAGTTTTTAATGAAATCTAGAAAAATCTGCATCTGTCTGTTTGGTTGTAATAGGAACAACACAGCTTTCTAAAAGGGCCATGAAGAGATCATCAGCATATAGTTCTACCTGTCCACAAACAGGGCAGCTGATGAAATAAGAGCAGCCTATTAAAAAGAGAAATATCATAAGATTGATAGGACTTCAGTATTTAATTTAAAAATAAATATAATTAGCATAGTTATATGATGAACCAGTGTATCCTGGATGCCTAAAGTTTTTCCCCATTAGCAAATTGCTGGCTTTACTGTCATTTCAAGCCAGATAATTGTACTATTGGTCTCCAGTTTTTACTCTACCTTTCCTATTTATCCCTGAAACTGTTGGTCTGATGTCTGCTACAGTAGCCTGAACCTGTAACTTGATGGGGCTGCCTTAAGCTGATACCCACTGAAATGGACAGAATGAAGATATTTAGTGTGAAGAGTACTCCTGTCATACACAATAGATGAAAAGAGATGACTCAAGGATGGTCTTTCAGTGTTTGGTTTCTGTGTGTCTCAGATTAAAAATGTAAAGGTGAGTTATGCAAAAGGACGCAGGCACAGTGTGAGACCCAGCATCGCAGTGCCTAACTTTGAAGTGGTTGCCTTCTGCTTCTGAAGTGCAACCCACAGCTGCCTAAACTCTCTCCAGAGCTTTTCCGAATGAGGTTCAAAGCAGCAGCACACTGAGCAGTGAGCCACAAACACTGCTCCTAGGAAAAGCTAACAAGAGAGGTGTGTCTTAAACCCCAGCCTCCTTCAGTCTGGGGCTCCCAGAAGAGGATTAGCTGTGCTAGGAAGTCATACACTGGAGCCTTTCCTGGTAGCGTTTACCATCTGCCTGGCTTCATACAAAATCCGTGGAGAATTTACTACAACCTTTTTTTGGCCTGGGACACCCAGACAGTGTAGCTGTTCTAAACCACTTGTACAATAAACCTCTTACTGAGGACACAGGGAGCTGGAGCTGTTCCTACCTGAAAGGTTTCAAACTCTGACCTCCTGTGTTTTAGAAAAGAATCTGAACCACCAGAACAATTCTAGTTCCACCAACACAAATTGCTGTTGTTCTTAGCAAAAACCATCCCAGACACATAGGGCTACAAAGAGAAAGAAAAAGGTAGCAGAGAAAATGTAGACTGATGGGACCCACCTGATCTTGGTTAGGGCACATGAACCAAGAACATTTTCTGTACTTTTATAAACAAAAGCATCTGACACTGATATATTTTCAGAGCACCTTATTCTACAGTAGACTGAATACTTAGAGGGATATTTGTAGAAAAAGGCCTGAGGTGCAACATGGGTGGTGAACTTCCACTTAGTGTACATGCAGATGCAGAATTTAAGGCATGAAGGGACTAACCGGTGAAATTTAGTTGTCTGAAAACAAAGGGAAAGGGATTCCTAAGTGAAGCATAAATACTGCTGAAAGTCCTGAGAATGAGTCCAAGTTTTTTTGTCCTTTTGGAAGCTGAAACTGAAAAATGAGAAAGAACAGAACTGAAGGAAATGCCCCAAAGAAAAAGATATATATATATCTATATATTATATATAGCAGAGGTACAAACTATGGAGTAACTTACACATGAAGTGATGAAGTGTTAATTATTCAGACATATTAGCTGCACTGACTACATGACTACATATAGGTCACCAGAACCTGCTCTCAAAGGCTGCAAAGCAAATAAAATAACGTCAAAGAGACATAACGGGAAAAGAAGTGATTGCAAACCCATAAAATAAAGTAATGGAAAAAGATCACCCCTATTTTAGTTATGATAGCACTTTAGAAGTTGATACAGGATTATATGTCACCATTAAGAGTGCTGCACAGATGGACAGAATATTTTCTTGCTTTCTAAGAGTTTATGAGCCTATCAAGAACCCTAAGTCATAAACTAATACATATTGATTTTACTAAATGTAAGAATTTCTGAGCTATAGATCTCATTCATTCGCATTTGCTAGTTATCAAAGCCAAGCATTCCTGCATTTCAGTGTTTCTATTCTTCCTAATTCTTACTTGCATGCTTTTCTTCTTGTGCGAAGAGAAAAACAGTTGTGCACCAACACCCAGGAAGACACTGTCCTTCTCATAATATTCCAGAATCTTAACAACACAATAAAAATAAAAAGCTAAGGAAAGGAATTCATTTTATGGGCAAAATGACAAAGGGAATGATTGACAGATTTTACTTTAGGGCATGCTTACAATGCTACATACTCGTTATGTACAAAAAATCCCTTGCATTATAAAAGGTCAGTAAAGTTGCAAAGTAGTGTTTAAGGATAGGACCTTTATCTTTGTGTGAAAGATTAGGTGTGATTTGTACAGCTTGAAAATTGTAGCAAATCTTTCTGGTTTCGGTAATGCTAGGACTGAGTTGAAAAGTCATGACTTAAAAAAAACTAAATCCGAGCATTACTCACAACTCCACTACAGAAATCAGGTGGATGCTTGATAATTAATGGGTTCATACCACCAAGACATTTGCAGGCAGAAGGGACTAAACAAATGTGCTAGAAGAATGAGAGAGGACTACTAACAAATCCAGTGACTTCTGCAACTATTGGTGACAGGTCGTTCCCTAACCAGTTAAGACTCCAAGGTCAGCAATTGTCACTGTCTTTGGCTAGAGACTTTTTGCCTTAGGCTACCAAATAATGTGGACAAATTCTGACCTTGCATCTGACTAATTCCTGTCATTAATTGTGTTTGCCACCAGCACTTCTGCTTTAAGCTACTTTCTCTGACCCATTTCTTCCTGGCTTCTTACTCTGACTTGGCTCAGTATTCCTCTTTGCCAGGATGAAGCTACAGTGTCAAGTTTTCCCAAACATGTTTTTCTTTCAATCTATGACCTGACCTGCATGGCTAACGGAAACAGGCTCAGCAGTCTGTCAGGTCTGACAGTTCCCCCAAGCTGGAGAAGCAGACATGGTTCTTTCAAAACATATTAGAGTGCCAAAAAGACTATTAAAAAAGGAAAATAAGAACCAAAATCAGCCCACTGGGTCCTACTTTCTTAACATGCTGTGTAGGATAAAATGATTTGTGTCCAAAGTTTGGGAGACCAAACAGAAAAGCAAGCTCTCTATGGGAAAATAGAAATGTAGGTTTTTTTGCGTTAATAGTTACAGAGACATTATCCAGGTAGTTCAGCTTTTACAATATACATTTTATATAACCAAATTATCTGTGTGTTTCTCAAGTCATTTATTTATTAGGTGCAGTTGTGCAAAATTTCATAATGAAGAGAGAGAACGTAGTAATTTGATACTGTCAGTGCTTCAGGTTGGTAGATGCATTGAAAATATGCTGGGGTAGGGGAGAAAACCTAAAGGGAAAAAGATAAAAGATAAGTATCATACCTTAAAAATATCATTGTTTCGGAAACTCACTATTGTTGGGATGAGCTGATAGCAGTGAGCAGCAGAAATTTTATATTTCAAGGAAGGATAAATAGGCTTATCATTATTTTTCCCTAAGTATCAGCCATTTCGACTCTAATAATAAATATGTATAGGTTAATGGAAAGGATACAGCCAAAACTGTTAAAGATGGCTGTTTTTTCAATTTATATATAATCTGTGTGTCACCTCCAGGA
The DNA here is from genome assembly GCA_011076525.1 of Nettapus auritus. NCBI lineage: Eukaryota > Metazoa > Chordata > Aves > Anseriformes > Anatidae > Nettapus > Nettapus auritus. The sequence goes on along the minus strand of CM021766.1, from coordinate 93,981,838 downwards.
CCAGGATATTTCTTGGAGCACAAACTAGTCTTCCCTGCCTCTCTGGAGAGGCTTGCCAATAAAGAGTCTCAAGTGAATTATGACGTTCTCCCATTCAGCAATGAGGATGAAATCAATACCCTATTGTTCACTGTTAATAATAATCTTTATATAACAACAATTCAAAAAAAAATGACAAGAATATTTATGAAAAAAAAAATTGATTTATAGCACATTGAGAATATGCTTTGCCTGCAGCAGCCATCTGTCTATGCACTTCACAGCTCTGTTTTCTGTAGGAGACAGGCTGTCATATGAAACATTTCTTTCTGCTGTTTATTTTGGGGGTCTCAGTTTGAAGGAGATCAAGTATTTTGTACTTTTTTTTTCCAGCACCAGAAGACATATTGGAAGGCTGACACATAAATCAAAGATCTAGGGAAAGTGTTAAGCTTGTATAAAAGTTTAAGTGGAAGTGAAGATTGGGTCAGATGACTGTCAGTAGCTGGAAAAGCTTTCACACAAAGTACCTTACAGAAGGCTAATTCTAGTTGTTGAATTTGAATGAACCAGTGTACTGAGCAGAACAGTGTGGGAAAACAAATACATTGTTTGCTCCAGAAACAATACAACTCTCTTAACTTCTAACAGTGCAGTTATGGCAAAAGGGTACTTCTTGTAATTCCATCCAAACAAGCATTGTTTGTATGTATGAAAATTTATGATGGAGATTAAGAATGCCTCTTGTTAATTGTATGTAGCCGAAATCCTTCATTTAGCTTTTCATTTCTATTTATTTTACTGTTAAGATTTTGTATTTTTATGAGAGAACACTGTCTTCCCAGCTGTAGGCACACAACTATATGCTTCATTGTTAGCTATATCTACATACATACGAAAAGCAAACCTCTAGGAAAAAAAAAAAAAAAAAAAAAAAAAAAAAAAAAAAAAAAAAGATGGTTTCACAGGTTGATAAAGACCTGATCACTGGGTTTGGATGTTTAAGGGAGAAAAATAGGGGTGTACTTTCCAGCTGTTTTTCCAGTAACGTGGTCAACTTCAAACTTGTAGCAACAACAACAACAAAACAACAACAACAAAAACCAAAACCATAGTTTTTGTTCACAGTGTAGAACCACACTATGGAACAGTCAGATGGGCAAAATCCGTGCATCCTCTTTAGATACAGAGGTAAGGTACAAAAGAGGAAGTATCCTACTTAATCAAACACAGATATGTTCTCAAAAGAGAAGAGAAAAACAAACATTTGTCCTTGAAGGAGTAAATGCAAGCTCTCAATGGCAAAAGGTAAGAAAAGAGATGTAGCAGGTTAAAAGTGAATCAATAAAGAGGAAGAGAGAAATCAGGAAAAGAGGCAACTGAAAGAATGAAAGAGAAAATGCAAAATATATATATTTTAATAATGTCTCTGAAAGAGACAGAGAGAAGAGGAAAACAAAGAATGAGTGGGAGGAGGCAAGAACATTTCAATACATATAAGGATGAGTCCAAATCCACTAATTTAAGTAATACCTTTTCACTAATTTCAACAGGATTTGACTCAGGGTTATAACTTGAATTTATTTTCATATTATATATGCAATTGTGTGAAGCAAATGGAATAAATTTGCAGGATCTGGTTGTTTTAAGATAAACAGGAATGTTGGGCTGACAAGTCCAGGGGAAAATAATCCAGCCCAAATAAGCAACAGAAGAGCTCAGAGCTTATTCTTGGTTCATGTCTGTTTCACATAGGTTCAGTTGGAAAGACTGTATGTGCAGATGTGGTGAATACACACCTCACTGCTGCTCTGGTGGTTGTGGTGTGTTTTTTTTTTTTTTTGGAATAGAAGTCCATTTAGGACAAGTTGTACTTGGGAGGGATGCAAGAAATAGAAGATATTTTTGGTACAACGAATGTCAAATATTTGCAACATCAAAGGACTACATTTATGCTGAGATGCAAATGCATGCTACAAGTGTTATAAAATGAAGAAGGGCTTGGAACCAAACTTCTCATCAGGCCTTAGATACATAAAATCCTTATTTTTTTTCAGGTTAGCAACCTCTCTGTATACATATATATATATTCTACTCAAAGGCAGAAACAAATTCTAAGCATCCTGATGTCAGGCAAGAAAGTCTCTGATTCCACGTTCCTGAAAATCAGATAATTAACCAGAGGGCCAAATACCCTTTTCTTAGTAGAAGTGAGGAGATTAATTCAGCGGCAACGGCTGGAAAAAGCTTTGCTCAGACTGAGCATCTGCAGCTGTTCAGCTGTAACAGCCAAACCTGAAAAATAGGTCACCTGAGGGGCTACCACTATTCAGTAGCTTGAAGGCCTTGTAGACTTTGTCTCATGCTAATCCACTCTCACTAGTGGAAAGAAGTGAACATTGTTCACTCAAATTTCATATAGGTCTATAATGAATCAACAGAAGACTCTTTTTGTTTGTTTGTTTGTTTGTTTTTCATGATCTATAATCTATATTTGATGATCTACGTAATTTCCTGTGACTGGTTCTTAGTGACAGTCTCAAGTGAATATTTATTTTCTTTGAAGAAGAGCAATACAAGTAAGTAAAACAAAACAAAACAAACAAAACACTTTCCCTGAGTCATCTTAAACTTCATTACAGAATCTACTGTAAAAAGAATGCTGCAGGAAGCCGTGTGTTCATAAAAGCCACGGTTCAGCCGCTGAGCACATGCTGGTGGCTGTGCAGAATAGCTTTCAGAGTCAGTGCTTTTGTATCAGCAGTCTAATTGGGAAAACAAAAAGACCGAAACCAAAATCCTACAGTATATGTTCTGAGGAGCTGCTTTATGAGACAAACCACAAAATGCCATTCTGTACTCTGGGTGTTAAGAAAAGGAATTTCTATCAGTAGTTGTTGTACACAATTTTATCTTTTTTCAAATATTGAATATTATGTACAGTAAACTTCACAGTTTGCTGTGGCCACAATACTTTATTTAGTTTTATAATGTTCTTCTTCCTAGTCTCCAGGAAAAAGTACTTTTGAACCACAAATGTTTTCTGGTTAAAACATAAGCAAAAAATGACAGTGAAGTTCACTAACATATAGGAGAGCCATCCAAGTCTAAGTATGCTCTTAAAGCAAAAAGTTGTGGATAGTTTCATAGCTCTTTATATCCCCTGTGCACACAACTGATTTCAGAAAACATTAAGTTGTGTTATTGTGTAAAAATGATACCAGTAATAAATCTAAGATAATAGAGAGAGATTACAGGTATTCAGAAACAATGTAAAATATTAATCCAGAGTGTTTTGCATTTAAATACATGCTTTTGTTATTTTCTCAAGTCTTCAGAGAAGTGAGCAATAGTTTTTATTTATTATCAATTTACCCTATTCCTCATTCCCTTGAGAAACTACTTGTAGGCTTCATCACTTGATTTCTTCTGCTCCTCTGCCTTTAGCTCCATAGCAACCAAGGTAAAATTAGTAGCAGAGGAAATCCCAAGCAGCCCTGAGTCAAAATCTTCGGAAAGTCACCTTTTAATTTAAAAAGGAGGATGGTAAATCAGCTGTGTAATTTGATGAGATAACTAGTTCTGCATTAGGGTTTATGTGGAGTGAAAACTGCTAGCATACCGTATATAATATACACTTCTTAAATACTACAGTGCTTGGAGACCCACTGAAACTAGTGGAGTATTAGGAGCTACAGCTTCAGGCCAGTAATAGCTGAAAGCACTTGGACAGCACTCATTTGAAGAAACAAACAAACAAACAAACAAAAAACTAAAGAAGCAAGGCTGGAAGGAACAGAATTGTCACCATTTAAACAGGTTAGTATGGAAAATACATTTTAATCCAAAAATATCTTGAAGTAGTTAAGTTGGTTTGAACTTCTGTCAGGCATATGAAGCCACAGTGAAAAGCTTTGCTGTTGTCACAATAGTCACTGCCATAAGACAAAACAAGATAAAAATTTTAAGCATGCAATGCAGGGAACAGTTTGAAATTTCTGTCCTTTTCATTTATCAGGCCATAAGCTAATTAGCTGGAATAAGTAAGAAAACTTCCCTCATGGCATATTAATTCACAATGCATATTCATGGGGGTTCCTAGTCATCCTCTCCAGCATCCCAGACCGTCTACAGAGAGGCAGCATGGTTTGCCCTCCAGTAGTGCCCTGCAGAAAAGTGGGTATAACACCACTTACTGTGTTTTGAAGTCTAATTAGCTGTTTGCAAAGAGAACTGAGGCTGGCAGATGAAAAGTGCTTCAGAAATGCAAAATATTATTATTATTACTGTTAATAATAATAAAGAACATGTACCAATTAATTAACATAGCAAAACAGCACTGATAGTTTCATAAGATTCATGAACTATATGAAATGCATGCTAAAGAGACGTTAGGAAAATACCTTCGTTTCCTTCAACAAAACCACTTAAATATCATCATTCTTGGATTTTAATAGATTCTGTTAATACAACGGGCATTAGATATGCATAAGCTAGGTGATTTTTCTAAATATAGAAAATAATATGGCTAATATTATCAAAACAAGTCCATATTAAGTTAAAAAATACTGAATGCTAATCAAGAGGTTTTCCATATTTGCTAGCACTGAATTGGCTGGTCTCTGGAAAAATATGACCTATTTTTAAACACTGATCTTCAAAATGCTCTACTTACAGTCTTATGTTCAAAGTATTAGGCTGCAAGGTTTGGAACAATCTAAATAATTGATGATCTCCTAATCAAAAGGGATATACATCAAAGAGACAAAGTTACAGTTCTGTTCATTGAAAGACTTAAGCAAAGAAAAAAAGAAAAAGGGGAGTAGTGACCAAAAATGTGGTCAAAAACAGAATTAAATAATTACTGAACATTTTTTTACAGGCCACTCCTATTGTAAATACCACAAATTGTTTATGATGAATAATTCAGTTGATAATACCAACAAGAAAAAAATACCAAAGCAAACTAGATTTTCACTTGATGTTCTTAAGCCATACTTTCTATCCCTTTGTACACAGACCAATAATAGTCCCATATCCAAGTCTTCAAATGTCTAATATTTCCAGACACCAGAGACATGATTCTAATCCTTCAACTTACTTCACCTAGAATGAATGTGCCTTTCTAAGAGGCAACTTGCTAGTTTTGAAATTCTTGACTTCGCTACATAAAAAACATTACTGAATTAATTTAAATCAGTTACAGATATTCCAGTTAAACTTGTGAAAAAAATGCAGAATTAGAAAGAGTGCACTGGCAAGAGATATGATATGAATTAAATTGCTATAAATCAGGTCAAAATCAACACGGAGATGTCATAAAATATGTCCACTTTAGAATATACCTTTACTTAACCTGTCACAACATCATACGTAAATCACATCTAAAGATACAGAGACATCTTAAATCTTTCAGTACAAATGGAAGTAAATTTTCATGGATTCTAAATTTAGAATGTAGGTGAAGAGGATTCCTGATACAGTCCAGGAAAATATTCACATCAGTTCACCTTGCAGTTTTCTGAATAGATCTTTATTTTATTTTATTTTATTTTATTTTATTTTATTTTATTTTATTTTATTTTATTTTATTTTATTTTATTTTTTTGCTTGCTGACTCTGATAAAACAGCCTAAATTCCAAAACACACTCCAGAAACTGTAATTTTAATGGCTTAACTTCATTAGCCTTTTAAAAAGAAAACATTCCATTACTACTTTCCAATTTATGTATAAAACAATAAAAGAATTATCTTGGTATTTTTTAAAATCTGTATTTTAGATATGTCCAGCACATTCATTTTCACTGGTAACCATGTGTTTTTGCCTTGTTTTCTTTGCTGGCATCTGAGACTCTGATCCAAAATAGGAACAGTCTTCGGCTCCTCTTATCTTTTTTTATTAGGTCATTTTTACCTCCTCTCTCTTTTCTCATGTTTTTGCTTGAGTAACATCAACTGAGAACTTCTCATTTTTTTCATATCTATAATGTATATAGGCAACCTTATCATTCAGAAAAGTTTTAAAGATCATGAGACATCCTAACATTAAATTATTTTAAAAGATTAATATCTAGTTTTTAATCTGTGTTAGCTCATGGTTTAGCTCTACCCTTATAATTATTTTTTTTGCTGTTGTTCTTTCTGGAGTTTTTCTTCAGAGCTTGAATAGACCTGTGTTCTCAGTGAACTAAATATTGTTCAATAATATAATGGAAAGTGTATGACATGGGATGTAGGACTTCAACCAAACGAGTTTGTTTTGTATGAACAACAAGTCTGTTTTGTATGAACTAGGCACCTGGTGAGGTACATCCAGGCCAGAGAAAACAGAGGCTAACTAGCACAATTGCTACAACCTAAGGCAACCTTATCTATAATTAGTAATATGACAAGCTGGAAAACAAACTTATTTTGAGGAAAAATAAGATGAAATTTTATTTTGTTCATTACAGGATACACATACATAATTTCTCCTACTATCTACAGGTAAAATTTCCTGCAAGTCTTCTGCAACTTCCACAAAAAAACAAAACAAAACAAAAACAACAGCAAACAAACAAACAAACAAAAAAATTGTCTTCTAAATAGATATTTTTACAGGGTGAAAAAAAAAAAATCAGCACTTACACTTGCCACTTTCACTGATATACACATATATGTTTTTTTTCCCTTTATTCCTCTAAGTCACCCTCAGGATCTGAATAACAGCAAAATGGGCACTTTCTTTAGCTGCCACCCCTTTCAAAACTAGAAAATAAAGGAAGATAGCACAAAAATGACTAACGAGAACGAGTTACTAAGCTATTTTAGAATATGGGCTGAGTGTCAGATCTAAGATCAGCTTTTATTCTCAGGCTTAAAAAAGTAAAGATCCTAGAAATAGTTACAGACCAGACAGACCAATAGACGGGTATTTTGCACCCAAAGACTGAAATTAAAAGCTCTGCCTGGAAAAGAACAAGAGTCTAAAGATCTACAGATTTTCTTTTTATTAAATTCTCAAACCTTTAAAATAATTTATTGAAGGAAAAGTCAGAGCTGACTACATTTAGAAAAGGCAAACAACTTTGGCTCTTAAGATAAATGAGAATTGGATGTCTTAAATGACTTACTGGAATTCTCTTGCCCTCCAAAGCCAAATACAGAGGGGTCTCCTTAAACTGTAAAAATTTCTTTCACTTCAGGGTGTCAGCATGACACTGAAGTTAGCAGTGAGGACAGCTGGAAATGCAGAAATGCAAGATTTAAGTGGAGGATGTTCACTTACAACTCAGTCTCTTGGCTTGAAGCTCAGTCCATATCCCAATAGATCTCAAGGTAGGCAATATGTCTCTTTTCTTCACTACCTGCTCCAAAACATGGAAGATAATTGCTTTGTAACAAAAGCAATTAGCTTAAAAACGATGCCATTTTCTATAAATTTGACAATCACAAGAAGTTGCAGCAATATTTGGTGGTCAACATTGGATTCATTCAACAATGTACTTACTAGTTTTCTTCAAACACAATTGCTAAGGAGAAACTAAAAAAGTTTTCCTTTAGCCCCTTCTCATGATTCATGGATGAAGTTTCTGACGCAAATTAGAGTACTCTGCTCCTAGTGAAAGGGTGGCAGTTACTTGTGGAAGGACTGTTTGTCACTGTTAAACACTTTGGTCACACAGTTGGAAGTCATGTAATTGTAAGTTTAGATGAACATGCCCTCTTTCATCAAAGGTTAAACAAAACTTGGGGAACAGTTTGTTGCAAGCATTGACACAAGTCTGTCATATTTTAAGCCATATATTTTTGTAGTTTGCCTTGTCTAGATTTTCCTATTAGTTTCAACAACATGCTGTGACAGTTTGATAGTTTCAAAGCCCTCAGTAACTCACAGAGCCTTCATATATAAAATGAAAATAATTATTTTAATTAGTTGAAATATATTTGCACACATATATAAAGAGGTTTTGAGGTTTCCAGATGTGTATTAGTCTGTGCTGGGCTACAGAAAAATAGCTGTGATCTGAAAGAGATTTTATTTTGCCATGCTTTTATTTCTCTGTATTTTGTACAGCCTTTTGCTTTCCTAGTCAGCAGCATGCCACCTGCTCTTTCATTTCCTCAAAGTAGGTCAGCAGTCAGCCATCAATCTTTCATCTTCATTACAGCTAAATCCTAAAGCCTGAGGCAAATGAACCATTTTAAAGGAGATGCAGTGATAGCTGTGGTATTCTCTCTCTTGTGTTAGCCATTTGTGTCTGAAAAACATCACAAAATCCAGATGAAGGTAGCCAGGCTTTAACTGGAAAATAGCAGGAATGCAAACAGTTTTCACAAGTTCTTCATACTAGTCTAGTGCTCAGTTCATGAACATAGAAACATGGGTCTAGTCTCCACATCATATAGTCTTCTTCATATACTTATTAAATTCTGAATTTCAAATGTGCAGGGTCCCATTATTACCCCATACAAGAAGACAATTCTAGATCCTCAAATAATCTAGTGTCTTCCAGCTTCCAATTACTCAGGATCAATTCTTAACTATTTTCGCATGTGTCAGCTCAGACAAACAGTTTGAATACTTCTTCCCCTTTCCTGGTTTCTATTATCCCATTAAATGTAGAGATAGTAATGATATTACCTCCTAGCATTCATTCCACAAATTTAAGTAAAATGTACGTTTTTTTAGACATCTTTAAGAGGAGAGGTTTTCCATTTTTCTGATTAATCCAACATTGCTTGCATGTACCCATTCTTTTATGAGATCTTTTCTGATCTGAGGTGACCAGATTTAAATAGAATACCTTTACTCAACATTTCTGAACAAAGTTTGCAGAAATTATATTTGTGTGTGTGTCTAATAATTCTACATATTTATCCTGAACCTTGAAAGTCTTCTAAAACAATGGCTCTGTTTCTGTAAATCAATTAAGTGCTTTGAAAATAAACACTGGACAGTTTTCAGAAATATAGGTATCTGACAACTTTAACCAGTACAGGCAATAAATCAGCTCACTGATTTATTATTGAACAGCAAAGGACTAGGCAGGGTGAGGTAAGCAAGAAAGAGCTAGGAAAAAAAAAAAAATGCAATGAAAGGAAGCCCATATAAAGAGTACATACGCAAATGCCTGGTCTAACACGAATCTCCTGAAGTTGAGCAAAGGGAAATGCAAAGTCCTGCCCCTGGGGAAGAAGAAAACTCAGGCACCCAGAGGTGTACAGGCTGGGTGTGTGTGGGGGGGGGGGTGTTTGGCTGGAAAGCAGCTTTGCAGGAAAGGCCCTGAGGGTCCTCACATAAACCAAGTGGAGTATGAGCCAGCAATGTACTCTTGCATGAGGAAGAATGTTGCTGGCAGATTGAAGGAGGCTCTTCTTTACTCAGCCCTAGTGAGACTGTGTTTGGAGTACTACGTCCAAGTCTGGCCTCCCTAGTACAAGAGATATGTGGAAAACTGTATTGCATCCAGCAAGGGGACAATAGGATGCTAAAGGCATTGGAGCATCTAACACACGAGAAGTTGAGAGCAGGGATTTTGCCTTAAGATAGAAGGCTTGGGAGAATGTTATTCATGTGAATAAATACTTAATGGGAGGAAATAAAGAAGATGAGATGAGACTTTTGTGTGTTATATCCATTGAAAGAACAAAATACACAAACTCAAATACAGAAAATGTCATTTAAAAATCAGAAAAAAGCTTTTATTTTTTTTTCCATAATAAGAGTGATCGAGCACTGGGACACGTTACTGAGAGAGACTGTGGAGAATTCATCTTTGAAAATACTCAAAACACAACTGGACCTGGTCCTGAACAACCTATTCTAAGTAATTCCGCTTTGAGCAGGGGTCTTGAATTAGAAAATCTTCAAATCTTCTATCCCCAATACATCCATAATTTTATATTTCAATTCTTGACTTTGAGTTGTCTTTAATTAAACTAAAATGAATAAACAGTGGAGGCTTCTTTCTCTTTAAGACATATTAGATTAATATGGTTTCCTACTGAAGCACAACTACCAACTACTATAAAAATACACTATCATGATATACTAGGAAAACAATGCAAGTCACATGTTGCTGAGAATTACTTTCTAAACATTCTTCCATCAGTGTTCAGAAGTGCTACCTGTAGTTTGTCAAAACACATCTCTCTACTCTATGAAAGCATTATAATGAATAGAAATAAAGCTAAAAGCAAAGAGGATTAAAAAATGACAGGTGCATTCTCCCTCCACATAGCTGATGAGTGTAATAACAGTTGTACTTGCTGACCAAGGTCTTTCTAGCCCAGTACCTGTCTCAGACAGGTGAATGACTTATGGAAGTAGTTTGTCAATTTTCATCATTTTAACAACTTAAATAATTATTATGATCATTTCAGACATGACTATATCATTTTGGATTAATTAATTTTTATGAATTAAAACAAACAAGTAAACACACTGGTAAAATTGGAAAAATACCCAGACTATCACACTTCTACCCAAACTATCACACTTCTTCAAATGATCACACCCCCAACAATCATTTCCATCTTCCTCCAGTCTAATTCTTTTATAATGCCATTTCCTATAATGCTGTTTGATGATCTGCCATCAAATATACATTTCTATCCTGAATGTGTCTCCACAGTGCTTTAACGGGCTGTTCTACTATATTAGTATATGCAAATTAAGAATATGAAAAATAATACTTCGCTTTAAAACTTTGCTCACAGCATTATTGTAAGATTAGACCCCAATGAAAACATGAAAGATATGTGCCTTCAACCTATATAACAAGAGCTGAAGAAATAGAAAATTCCATAGTAAATTACTTTCTATAATTAGCTCTATAAATTTTTGATGTAGGTGTTCTGTTCCACTTTTATTTTCTGTTCCCCCAAATGAGAAGGGACTAATCAAAGCTGTTAGACAAAAATTCTTTTCTACAGAGAAGTAACCAGCACACAGATATATATAACAGGGGGGATATCCAGGAATATAATCACAATCATAACCACAGTTTGTTTCAATTACATTTGGGTCCTATACCATTCCATAAGAGATTCTTGAAATCCACATGAGCTAGTAGCTCACATGTTCAAGACTGTCAGAAAGCAAGGGAGACTCCTCACTCTGTAGCTGTTGGAAAAAATACATGTATTCCAAGTTTTAGAAAAAGTCAAAAAGAAAAATAAAAAGAATTCTTTAATTGGACATTCAGCCATCTCTGCTATCCCTGACCAGGGATATCAATGGCCAAGATTTTAAACATATGTGTATATATGTATATATAAAAACACCCACACGTGCATACATATATATATATATAATACATGTATATTATACATATACATTTATATAATCTATATGAAACATATTGAAACTAAATTTTTAGAGAAGCCTTTTTTTTTTTTTTTTTTTTTCCCACAAATATGTGCCTTCTGGTGTATCTAATTCCATAGCAAACATCAGAAGAGATTCTCCCAAACTGCTAAGAATTACACAATATTTTATTTGTTAATGAGGAATTATGCCAAAGGCTGGCATAATGGTTTTAAAATGTAAGAAGGGTATTCCATAGGGTGAGGATGAGCCTTATAAACCCTAATCTGATATAATAATAAAGGAACTCCCAACTGCTTTAGAAAGATTCTCCAGTCTCTAAAATTCTAACTTGGGTTACAGATATTTCATGAGGAAGCATAAAAATATCTCAGAATGAATGGAAGCTCTTGAATAAAAAGGCAATACTAAAGACACCAGCACACCAAGAAACTTAAATCCAAAATTTTATTGGGGATAACCACAGATCCCTTATAATATCCTCATAATACCAAATTTAATACAAAATACGTGTATATTTGAGACATAATGATATGAGAACAAGTTAGGATGGCTAATACAGGTTTTCAGAACCAAGTAGCTGAAAGAGAACACTGAGTTACTCTAATGCACCTGAAAATCAAACAACTGGGCTCACAATCTTGCTGGAGTTAAGAAGTGAAGATGACAGAAGAAGAAAATTCAACATTTTCTGGTGAGGAGAATATTGACAAAATTCCAAAAATCAGGTGTGTCCTTTTCAGGTAACAGAAATTAAACAATCCACAGAGATTCCGAAGATTTGGAATAAAGTGATATATTAAGTACTATGTATGCTAAGGGGTAGTACTGCTTCTTAATTGATTCTGTCCACAAGCACATCAAAGTATGGTGGAACCTAAATCAGGGCCACCTGCACAACAACATTCCTGGAAGGTGGAGGAGCATTGAAAAAACTCATGCACTTTTCAGGGCACAGATGCAGTTCTGGAGGCATAAGAACAAAGGCAGTTTTCAAAACAGACTTCTGGGTGACTCACACCATTGTAAAGCAAGAAGTCCCCAGTTTAAAAGCTTTTTTTCTTTACCATGAGTGTGGTCAAGCACTGGAACAGGCTTCCTCACAAGGTATTTGATGGCCCATGCCTGTCAGTGTTCAACAGGCTTTTGGATAATGCCCATAGTAATGTGCTTTAACTTTTGACTAGTCCTGAAGTGGTCAGGCACTTGGATTTGATGATGTTTGAAGGTCCCTTGCAACTGAAGTATTCTAATATATGTCACTGTAGCATTGCTAATGCTTATTGATCCCAATAAAAATATGGTAGCACCTATTGTGTGTTTCTTCTCTTTTCTCCAGAGGGAGAATTTACATCAGGATGTTTTGAAACACTAAGCCATATTTGTAAACACATTTTGATGGATAGTTATGCTGGAGAAGACTAATTCAGAAACATACCTTGCTTTTGAAAGAGTGAGTAGACTTGTAATAATCTGCAGCTTTTATAGAAGAGCTCAGTCTCAGTTGTGTTTGGCAGATCCCACAAAAAAAAAGCTTTTACTTACTTTCACACAACATATCTGATTTTTTTAGAGTATGCTATTCAAAGAAGAAACAAATGTCCCTTTTGAAACTGTAAACAATTTTTACATACACACGATATAGGCAGCCAAAGGCCTTGACTTAATACTGTATGAGAAATCCATGCAGACAAGGCCTAAGGCACTTGCAGTAGATATTCTGTGCTGCTATTGTTTTATTTATTTTTTATAGTTTTCAAAATATATGTATTTTCATAGACATTCTATTGGTGTTTTGCATATTATAAGGTATAAATAACTAATACTGCATTGCTTTGCCAACGTGAGACAAGATCTTCAAGGTTTGGATACCAATATGGCATTGTATTACTGTACATGGGTGCTGCTCTGTAAGAGTGCCCAGTAAAGTCAGTTATCCTGGAGAACTAAACACAGAAGTGAAATGACCTGTAAAGCATAGACAAAGGTGGCTTAGTTCCTGGAAGTTTTTCTTCAGGGCCTCTCCCAGCCAGCACAAAGTATCTTTTCCATAGGCTAAGTTTCCAGCACTCTGTGCTATCTGCTTATTGCCTGTGCAATAAGCAGATGCCCATGACGTCTAGCTAGCTCACCGTGTGTCTCCTTGAGTATGCTAGAAACAGAAGTGCTCTGCATGGCACTTCGCCTCCACAGTAAAACTATATCACTACCTATCACGTTCAAGAAGCACTGAGGTGGTTTTAGCGCAAAGCCAGGACATCTCTTTTAGATGAAAGAGCATTACTTCAAGCACTGCATAAAGATCTGTGGCTTGCCTCTCCCTACTGACGGCACCACTCACCCATCACTGACATAAATGTGTTTCAGTATAATGTTTTGGTCAGGATATTCTGAGTGAAAGACACTTACTATAATCAGATATGCTGGAGGCTGGCCTTGTCCATAAGCTTGCTCAGTGAATAAAGGTATGGTTTTAAAGGAGTACCATAATACACACAGTGTGGCTTTCAGTGTCAACCTATTAAGCATTCGAAGGAACAAAGGAATATTCATCACACAAAGAAGCGTTAATTACATTAGACAATTTATCTTAAATAGCTATTTTATAATAGTCATTGATGTCTTCAGAGAAGTCTGGTAGAAGGATTTTATTGGTCTCTATTGCATCCTCAGCATATTCTTGGAATAATTCACTGTGCTTCATTTAGTCTGTGTCAGCATATGTTTCCTGACATAAGCACCAAAATCTGTGTTTCTCTATACAGTGGTGCATGTTTTTTACAGAAAAAAAAAAAGAGAAAAAGAAAAAGAAAAAGAAAAAGAAAAAGAAAAAGAAAAAAAGAAAAAGAAAAAGAAGAAAAAAAGAAAAAGGAAAAAAATAAAGAAAAAGAGGAGAGGAGAGGAGAGGAGAGGAGAGGAGAGGAGAGGAGAGGA
>CM021766.1:93956849-93967513 GCA_011076525.1 Nettapus auritus | reverse complement strand
GAGGAGAGGAGAGGAGAGGAGAGGAGAGGAGAGGAGAGGAGAGGAGAGGAGAGGAGAGGAGAGGACAAAAACAAAGAGATGTTATAGGGCTAGAAAGGGCTGAACATTGAATGTACAGTACGGAATGCCAAAAGGAAGATTAATCAGTTCCTTGATTCTGTTTTTTGGGAGTTTTTCTTAATCAGGCTTTGGAGTTGGAGGGAGGAAGAGTTTTCCTGTCTGTTTTGCTTCTGATATTAAGAACAACTCAAATAACTGACAAAACAGCAAAACACGTTCCTGTCTGGATTATAATGTCTCTAAATCTTGACACTTAATATGCAGTTCAAGTAAAATTATGTCCAGAGATTCCTGAGAGATTTATCTCCGAAGGAACAACGAAAGCATGTGAGGAGATGAGCATCTAAGCCCTTGTAAGTGTGGCATTGCTGAATGAATGCTGAAATATCCTAAAGTTGGGATGCTGCTGGTTGGTAGTCTAGAGACAATAACCAAAAAGCATCAGTGTGGTCCTTTAGTAAATCTGTAGTAGTTTGCATCTTTCTTAAGGGAGCATAAAAGCAATATTAAGTTTGGATCTGGGTTCAGACTTCAGAGGAGTAAATCTGAATGAATGTATCCTATGTATTCAATGTTTAAAGTGAAGAAATGCCACTGGGTCTACCATATACTATCATATACTCAATGAACAAAACTATCACAGTGCCTTTTGCGTGAACGGGTCTGGTATCACTGATATGTGATATTATCTCATGCTCTTCATGCTGAATAGGTTAGGAATCATTTACTGATATTCTCACACTATACATAGCAATTTCAGTAGTGCTGTGACCAAAAGCAGTAAATGACTGCTTTTAATCCATATTTACTTTATGACTCTACTAGGGTTAGATGGTTGCCATCTAATTTAATTTCCTCATATAGTCTTTTATCTTAGGATTGAACATTATACCTTGAAATCCCAAGAGAGGAACAATAATTTGGACTGCCAAATACAGTGGAAAGGATGGGTCCTATTGGGTACCTTTGGTAGTTGAATTCTCAGAACAAGAGGAGCTAGAACAAAGTGTTCCTGAAGCAGCAGAGATGTACCAGAAGTGTGATTGCATAACAACAACAGAAGTAACAATAATTATACATAAATGAACCCAGTGTCATTCTGCCACATTCCAGAGTAACATTTCCATTCTAAGAACCATAATTTTATACTAAAATCAGATTACTCAACAGCACAAGCACGAAAATATGCAGACAAAACTTGAGGTTAATTGAATGTAAAGATTTATGAGGAAAGTAGCTAAGGTGAGTGGGAAACATGATAACAAATATAATTCAATTTCAGTAACTGTAAAGCCATTTTCACTTAAAAACAATGGAACAACTTATGCATTTTCTAGGGGTCTTAATTAATGCATGGAAATGATCCAGGAATCATTTTGACAGTAAAATCCCAACTTCTGTTTAACAATGAAAAAGAATATACATGATAGTGAAAAAGAATATACAAAAGATAAAGAACAGGATGAATAACAGAGAAAACTATTATGACACAGATCTTCTGAAATATGTAATATTAGTCATTCTAACCAAAAAGGATGCTTTAGACTTTCTATCTCTTATTCTCTTATGCTTAATATAAGTAGAACTGTCTTCCAAAGAAAGAAGAGAAAAATAAGAATGTGTAGTAAACACATATGAAATACTGAAGGGTACTGCAAAAATAGATGAGGAAGATTCTTTTTTTTTTTTTTTTTTTTTTTTTTTTTTTTCCCCTAGAAAAATAAGGCATATTCAGTGGACTTAAAAGCAACATTTTCAAATCTGAAAAAGGAAGTTTTTCACACATTATATAATTAGCAATTACAATGAATTGCAAAAGGTTAGCAAGAGTTAAAAACAATGGACATTTATAGGATTAACAAAAGTATTCAAATACTGAGTGTGTTCAGCATTGTTGTGGGATATATACAACTGCACATTTGAAGCCCCTACTTATTAGGAACCAAGGGCAAAAAATTAAGTGGGTCAGACAAACTCTCATTTGTGCACTACGCATTTCTAGCATCCACCTCTGAAAACTTTTGTGCCTGCCGCTGCTGCAAACAAACCGCTGAACCAGTTGGATTACAAATCTGATCCATGACAGTGGATACTATGTCCCTAAGGTTGGAAAGTAGCATTTATTGGGAAGTGGGTAATGGAGCCAGAGCTACAACTGGAATTGCTTACTGTAGAGGAATAAACACCAGCAAGCCTCATTTCATTAAGTAGCTGAAGCAGCAGCCATTCATCCTGCCATTTTGGAACTGACCCTGCCCTATTTCTTTATTTTTGCCAATTTGATATCTGTTTCCATGGAAACAGAAGTAGAACTAGCTTCCAGCTGAGTCAATCTCAGCTGCTGGCTCCCAGTCCTCAGGTTTTGTTCTGTTTCCTTGGAAACTGATGTCAAATCAGAAAGACAAGTAAAACAGCTTTTGCTCTTTAATATTTACTCTTTCTTTGGACCTGCTCTAGATCCTCTGGGCCGGCGGAAGGTTTACAGCTGACTTCCATGGCCATTCATTTTTGTCCTCTCTGGCATGGCTGCCAGCCACCACTGGGTCCCAGCAGATGCAAGTAAGTGTTCTCAGTTTCAGCTATTGCTGGCGGGCCGCCTGCTGTGAGCTACAATGGTAGGGTTTGAAAGCAGGCTACAGATTTAGGAGACATTTGGCTCCCACCGTCTGTAATATTTCAAATTGGAAGGGAAGAAATTAAATTTATTTAAAAAATAGTAGGGGAAACAGATGGGTGTAATGATATTTAGAGAACAAATTGACTAACGAGCTTTGACCTGCATTAGGCTGAACACCCCCAGAAACTACTTCAGCCAACTATATACTTCATTTCATAATGTACATTTGACAAAGTTTTCTCTAATCCAGCTGTTAGGTGGCTGAATAGCCCAATAGCAAAATGTAAACAACACCCCTAAACACATCTGTTCATGCATATGTACATATGTGGAAAGAGAAAAGACTGTGATCTGATTGTCTCAAATCAGTGAAGAATCTGCATAATTCTACTAGAGTACATGAATTAGAACCAGACATCTTTACCAATACTCCCACGTTTTCCTCTTGTGTATACAGACATATACACACATGCTGTCCCCTGTATATACTTTCAGGGCAGAGTATTTTCCAATTCTTTCAGTAGCAGTGATCATGACTGAAGACAATTATTAAAGAAAAAAAAATATAAAGAAATGCAAAAATAATTTAAAATAATCTTAAAAGATATGAAAAAAAAATAAATAGAAAAGCATTCAGGTTACTAATCTAGGACTTAAGTACAACTTTGTATGAAAATGGTGTAGTTTAATCCCAACCGTCACATATTTTTTTGTTTAAAAGCACACAAGCAAAATAATTCCACAGGACAAAAGACTGTCCTAAATATTTTTTTTATATATTTAGTGGCCCCTGCTCTTAGTTAACTGGTCTAACTATTAGCAATACATCATCATGCTCTCCTTAAACATGCTTTTACCCTTTCTTTCCTTTCACACCTAGTGTAGGAACTACTTTCTGAGTTTCCTTTACAACACATCTTAGTTATGTCCACACAACACTCACTGAGAAGCAGCCTGGCATTACTACTTTGAATAATTTATAATCATATGTTTATTCGAATTCACCTACAGTCCAAAAAATATTTCTGGAATTTTCATTTATTCAGGTACTATACTTGGAGAAATCTCACAGAAAAGACAATATGACACTCAGACACAACATTTATTCCTCCGGTCTAGGTGCATTTATATCCATCTACCAAGAAAATACTCAACAACATCTTTGTGCACCTGCAGAATTGTCAGTCAGCTAACATTGTGATTTTGTTCTGGATTAGTTATTTGAAAGAAAACTGCAGGCAATTTTAGTTGTTTTAAGTCAAGCTTATTCTGTCTTAGTCAGAAATGTAGAATGAACTGAATTTACCTAGTCTGTATGTGCGTATCCTATATCTGAACTTTAAAACAAAATCTAAAATCCCACCTTCCACTATATCAGTAAGACTTTGCATAGCAAATGAGATAATAATCTCTAGGTTTGCTGCTGAAGTTATAATCAGAAAAGGCTATTTTGCCTTATGAGCTTAACTCTCAGAAGCACAGGTTTGGGAGCTGGTAACTTCTCTAATGAAGCATCAGCCATGCTACTTCATGTCAAAAGCACGGCACTTGCTGCAACTGATGGATAAGTCCTGACAAACCAATGCTACTGGTTTAAGGGCATGCACAGGTTTCATAAGTGTGGTGGATTGACACCAGCTATCAACCAAGCACCCACGTATCCATTCCCAGTCCTAGTGCGACAGGAGAGAAAACAGGTAGAGCAAAAGAAAGAAAACACATGAATAAAAGTAGAGGCAGTTTAGTAAATGAAGTAAAGAAGGAAAACAAGAAAAATAGTGATACAAAGGCAATTTCTCATCTCCTCCCACAAGAAGACCAATACATAGCTAGTCTCTGAGCAATGACTCTTTGGAATACAACCCCTGCACTCCTTCTTCCTCTACCCCAGCTTCCATTGTTGAGCATGAGTTACTGCTGAGCACGAGTTGCTTGGCATACTGTTGAGCATAAGGTGAGGAACATCTCTTCGGACAGTTTGAGTGAGCTGTGCAGGCTGTCCCTTCCCAATCTCTTGCCCAGACCCCAGCCTACTCACTGTGTGTGCAGAGTAGTAAAAAGAAAACTTTGAGGCTGTACAAGCACTGCACAGTATTACCCCGAATACTGGTGTGTTATCAACACTATCAGCCATGAATCCAAACACACAGCACTTCTATGAAGTATGCACACAAGATCACACAGAAAATATTTTCTCTGCTGTGTTCTATGACTCCCAAATACTCCCTAATATGTCCTAGCACTATATGTTTTGATTGCTACTCTGCATATTTCCAAGGAATTTTATAACGCCAGTGCTTTGTTCCCACATAGCACACTGACGAACTCAGAATGTAACATTTTTTATCCAAACTTAGGACTATTTTACTTCATATACATCACCTAAAAGCTCATTACATATATTTTTTCTACTATTTTAATATTCAAAACCAAAGTTTTGCAGTGCTCCTCCAGAATTCTTCACAGTCAACCCACATTTTTACTATCTGGAATACTTTAGTATTACCACTAACATTTTGTCAGCTCATCATTCGCTTTCTCTTCCATTGGAGAACACTAGTCCCAGCCCAGATCCCAGAAGAACTCTACCAGCTATATCACTTCTTTCTCAAATATGACTGTTAGTAATTCCTTACTTCTGTTTCCTTGAAATGGATAAAGTTTTATATCCATTTGAGGGCTTCTATTTTTCCATGGCTAGTTAATGGCTCTCCATGAGAGCCTTTGATGAAAAAAATTGTCAAGTCCTTTTTGGAGACCTAGCAGGCTGTGTCATTTTCTGTTCACATGCTTGCTGGCTTCTTCAAAGGACTTCACTGAGGTTTTGAATTGTATGTTCCTCCACAAGTGCCATGTCAACTCTTCTTCAGTGTAGCATATTTATCTCTAATTCCACTCTTGATTACAATTTTTATCAATTGGAATGCTACGGGCATTAGCTTAAAATTTTGAGATTTCTACTCTGCATTGAAAACATGACAAGACATTTGCAACTTTTCTTTCAGATATCAAAACAGTTCTGAGCTAATAATTACGTATGGCTGCCAGTAGTTTCACTACTACTTCCTTGAATTTCTTTAAAAAGCTTGGGAGAATATAATCTGGTTCTAGTGATTTATTTGTGAATAGTTTGTCTATTCCTACCAGAAACTCCAGTCCCTCTTCAGTGACTTCATCACAAGGGTTCTAGCATAGGAATCTCCACAAGCTCTTCAACAAATACTTTTGCTGAAAAAAGCAGCAAAACAGTCATTTAATCATTCTTATGGCCTGTTTTCTGCAAGTAATGCTTTTATATTCTGATCAAATATTATCTCTAAAGATATTCTGGCAAGTTTGCTGTTCCCAATATGGAGAGAAAGATTTATTATTCATTTTTGTGCCTTTTGAAGGTTGGTTTTAGCCTGCTTTATTGTGTTCTACATTTAACCTACCTGAATTTATGATCCTTTCTATTTTTCTCATTTGGATACAGCTTTGTTTTTTTGAAGGATGTCTTCCTGCTGTTTAGTCATGCTGAGTTTCTTCTTTTTCAAGTCTTACTTGATGTGTGGCATGCATTTACTCTGTATCTCCAGTATGATATTCTTAATAATGTCTAGGCCACCTGCAAAGATTTAACTCTCTAGGGTGTCCTCTTTAGTGTCTCTTTAAGAGGCTTCATCAGTTTTATGTTGTTCCCCTTTCTGAAGTTGAGTACCACTCTACTGATTTTTTTTGGCTGTTGTTGCTTCTTCAAAGCTATTGAAGTTAAGCAGCCTTTATTTGTAGCTACAGAATAGCCCTTCAAATATCAACACTTTGCAACAGATTCTGTATGCCATTCAGAATGAAATCAAGGGTTAATTCTCTCTTCATGGGTACTCCAATTTGTTCAAGTGTGAAGCAGTCAGTATGCCTAAATAAGTTAGTCTGAGCAGCACATTCTGATATGACATTTGTTCAGTATATTTGTGCATTTTTTGCTCTTGCAATATTTTTAATTCCCTCAGTATATCAATCAAAGCTGATCTTCTGACTTACTGGTTAGTAGTATGTGGTTGATAACATAGTTTAACATTTGAGAGACATAGGAATTCCATCTCACTCACTAATTGAAACATTCCAGAAGATATCAGAATAAATTTTTAACTATTTAGAAATATTTTTATATTTTAAATATAAAAATACAGAAATATAATATTTTTATATTTTTTAATATTGACAGTGTTGCCATATGGTTGCGTAAGAGGAAATATGACAACTATATAACGAGTACTAAGATATCAAGGATGCAAAACTATAAACAGATAAACAGATTTTAAAATGTTGCAAGAAATATTGTCATCTGGTATGCAAAGAAATACCTTTCTTGAGTCTAACACTAACATCTTTTTACCCTTGGGAACTATAAAATCTCGTCTATCCTACTACACAAGTTTGTGTTTGATAAATGTTATTACTGGTTACCTTCTAAGGCCGCAGTCATTCAGTTTGTGCCAGTGTCATAGATATTTGTGCTGGGAGAAAACAGGCCAGTTGCAAAAGCTCAAGCTAAATTGTAGAATTACTATAGCATTATATTATGAGAGAGAAGCGTGTGTCATTGCATGTCTACACAAAGACTTACTGAACTATATCAAGCATATAATTGGATTATGACACGGCTGTTGCACAGGGAGAAGTGATTCTACTTTGTAAAAGATTTTGTGATTTCAGACTTGTGGTTTCATTGCACAGCAGGTGTATCCATGAGCAACTGAAATGAGAGTGAACTGGTTTCCTATGTATTTTTAACTTGTGGCTAGATTCTCCAAGTCTAATTAACTGTGAAGAGCCTCTGCAGCAAGGTATTTGTGATGTTTGTCTTTGGAAAGAGGAGTAAACTCTCACTGAAACCCTGCTCTAAGTGGAGATGCTACTAGAACCTCTCCTCCATACAGCTGACTGTTTTCATAAAATCTGTAGCAATGCTAAGGCCTTAAGACCTGTACCAGCTCTGTCAAATTTATCTGAAATTGGTGGCTTCAAAATTTATTAGGCAATAGGAATAAACAAGTACACACAGAGCACTCTTGCATATAGACATTGCTTTCTTAAGAAACCAGGAAAAATCCAAGATGCTTTGAAGAAGGAAGTACACCCCTGCCTGTGGGGCAAAACTCTTCCACAGCCATCCACATACATAAAAGAACTGGAATTCCTGGTGGCTTTCAAACCCAAGAACATGACAGGTGAGACAAGGAAGAATGCCTTTTAGTTCATACTACTAGAGTAGGTTGGTCTGACAGAAACAATCAAAATCAGATCTTATCTTTGGAAGCAATTCCAAATTCAGCCTAGGAAGAAACTAATGAGAAAAATGGCTGTAGATCTCTTCACTGGTCTGTTACATCAGCAAAAGAAAAAGTATTACAGAGGATGCAACAAGAAGTCTTACGAGGAGTGGCTGAGGGAGCTGGGGTTGTTTACCCTGGAGAAGAGGAGGCTCAGGGGTGACCTTATCACTCTCTATAGGTACCTTAAAGGAGGCTGTAGCAAGGTGGGCGTTGGTCTATTCTTCCATGTGCCTGGTGACAGGACAAGGGGGAATGGGATAAAGTTGCGCCAGGGGAGATTTAGGTTGGATATTAGGAAAAACATCTTTATCAAAGGGATTGTTAGACATTGGAATGGTCTGCCCAGGGAAGTGGTTGAGTCACCATCCCTGGAGGTCTTTAAAAGATGTTTAGATGTAGAGCTTAGGGATATGGTTTAATAGAGGACTTGTTAGTGTTAAGTCAAAGGTTGGACTCGGTGATCTTGGAGGTCTCTTCCAACCTAGATGATTCTGTGTGTGTGGTTCTGTGTGAAGAAAAACAGATGAACAGAAGTAGCATTATGGATTTTTCTCAATGCTGTTTGAAAATGAGAAGCATTTTGTCTCAGAAAATGCTTTTGCAGTATGTGAGAATCAAGTCTACAGTACTCTACACAAAGAGTATGTAGGAGGAACCTTACAGTTCCTCTGTAGGAGATCGGAGTACAGCTACAGAACTTTAAAACCTGTCTCTGCCTTTATCCATAGCCTATTTGTTTTTGTACAATTTTGTTTTCTATATATCAGATACTGAATAACTGTCCTACTAACGGTTGGAGGGACTGGATGCTTAGGACTCAGTCATTGTAACTGTTAACTTGGTCTCTTACAGCTTATGTAGATATGCCTTTGTAGTGGGTTTACGTGGCAAGGTTTTGGTAGGAGGGGGGCCATAGGGGTGGCTTCTGTGAGAAGGATCTAGAAGCTGCCCCATGTTTGGTAAGGGCCCCACTGCTGACCAGAGCTGAGCCAATAAGCGATGTTGTTTTGCGCCTCTGTGAGAGCATATTTAAGACAGGGAAAAAAATGCTGCGCCACTCAGCAGCTGGGAGGGTGAGAGGAGTGAGAAACAACTTTGCAGGCGCCAAGGTCAGTGAAGAAGGAGGGGGAGAGGTGCTCCAGGCGCTGGAGCAGAAGTCCCCTGCGGCCTGTGGTGAGGACCATGGTGAAGCAGGATGTCCCCCTGCAGCCCATGGAGTACCATGGTGGAGCAGGGTTCCACGCTGCAGCCCGTGGAGGAGACCACGGTGGAGCCTGTGCCCCTAAGGAGACTGCGGCCTGTGGAAGACCCCTGCCGGAGCAGATTCCGGGCTGGACCTGCAGCCCGTGGAGAGGAGACCACGCAGGAGCAGGTGACCCGGCAGGAGCTGCTGCCTGTGGGGGACCCAGGTTGGAGCAGTTTGCTCCAAAGGGATGGACCCCGTGGTACGGACCCATATATGGAGCAGTTCTTGAAGAGCTGCTGCCTGTGGACGGCCCACGCCGGATCAGTTCAGCAAAGATTGCATCCTGTGGGTGGGACCCCACAGCACAGGGGACAAGAGTGACCGAGAAGGAGAGGCAGAGAAGAAGTGCTGTAGACTGACCATAACACCCATTCCCCCGTTCCCCTGCGCCGCTCGGGGGGAGGAGGTGGAAGAGATGGGGGGGGAAGGTGCTTTTGGTTTCTTTCCTTTGTTTCTCACTTCTCTAGCTTGTTAGTAATAAGCAATAAATCTTACTTTCTCTCTATGCTGAGTCTGTTTTGCCCATCATGATAATTATTGTGCGATCTCCTAGTCCTTATCTCAACCCTTGGGCCCCTTTCATCGTATTTCTCCTCGCTCCTCTTTGAGGAGGGGGAGTGAGAGAGCGGTTGTCGTGGAACTCGGCTGCCCACCCGAGTAAAACCACCACAGCCTTTCACAAGAAAAACTGATGTTCAGGGTCAGGATTGCAGAGATCAATCTGAAAGATGACAGATCAAACATCCCAGTTGTTTTCTTGCCTCTATCAGAGGTATAGAGCCTTCATTCCAGCAGAAGCCCTTTCACTTTCCTTGTATTTTTAGATATAGACTGCCCATCCTCAGGTTTAAGATCAGGATAGAATTACTTTAAAAAAAATTTAGGGAAAATTTTTTTTTTTTTTTTTTTTTTTTTTTTTTTCAAATTAACCATTTTGTGAGTAATTCCAAACAACAAATGATACTGTCAGTTTTTAGGTTTCTCATTTTAGTTATTTTGACTGACATGTCTATGAAGACACAATTAATAGAAGACCACCCGAAAGTCAAATTTTCACAGGCCAAATGCAGAACTTTCACACAGAGAGCAAATGAGTGTTCATAGTTAAAACCCCAGAGTACATGGATGCACAGAAATGTGTCTTAACTAAGATAAGTGATAGCATTCAGAACTTTGGAGCCTACATTTTGTTTAGTGTCTATCACTTGGATCTACTTTAACTGAGAAAAAGGGTTCAACTAAAATTATTTCTTAGAAGCATGTGGGACAGGAACTATATGTGATATATTGTCATTCCAGAAGTAAAACAGGAATACTACTAGAATAGTGTGTACTTGTGATAGGTATTTTCCAAACACAAAATCCAATACCTGCTGAGGTAAGCTCAAGTAAAGAATTCACCATTGAAGAATCCATTAAAAAA
>CM021766.1:93896422-93956749 GCA_011076525.1 Nettapus auritus | reverse complement strand
TTTTTTTTTTTTTTTTTTTTACTAAGGAGTTTCTGGGATCTGAAAAGGCCAGCTTCAGGAAAGCAAACTGCAGTTAACCTAATTGCTTATATAAAAACTTATGTACAACGTTATAATTTACTTCATAATACTTTTATTTTCTTTCCTCCCCAAGTCCTTTACCTTAAGAAAACATTCTGACTAATTTACATAGCACACAACTCAAACACAAAGTTTTGGTCAATTCCATGCTGGGTATTCAAAATATTATATGTTTTTATGTATGCATTCAGTGAATGTGAGTTTTTAAAATTTTGAATGGGCTTACACAGTTCCGAGAGAGTTCCAGTTCTAATAAAAAGTTCGGGCAACTGGTGTGCAGCCCTGTGGTCTAGACAGCACCAGGAAAAAAAGAGTTCCTCTAGCCCTCCAAAGCATTGAAATGAGAATTATTTCAGTTGGATTTTGTGCTTACTTGTAATATTATGTTTGGTTTTATATCAGCAGTGAAACAGTTAACAACACTGACAATTGAAATTTCATCAATTGTGATGCAGTTGGAGGTAATGAAGTCAACAGGGTTATTGAAGTCAACAGGGTTATTGACAGAGCTTGAAAAAAGCTCTGCAAATGTAGGGCAGAAGTGTCTGCACAAGACAAATTTTAGTTACGTTTTCCATTTTTATTGACAATCAGAATGACTGAGGAGTCTTCAAAAACAAGTTCAAACTCTAGCGAATGATTGTGAAAGCTCTTTTCAGACTATAAAATGATTTCTTGAAAGGCTTCCCTTGCAGTTTAGGAGACATCATTTCAAAAGTTATATTCCAATAGGAAGTAAAATCTTCTCCTAATAAAATTCCAGAATTACACTGCGAAGTAGGAACAAAGGAAAAACAGTGGAACAAAGTATCATACTTCTTCCAAACATTAACATCACAAGTTTGTCAAGTATTGGAGAATAGAATATCACTCCTAGATTATCCTCATATAAGATGTCGCCAGTTTCCATGTTGGAAGTTATAAGCTCTCAAACTCTGCCAGTCAGCATAGAGATAGAATGCATTTTTGTATTGTGACTGACATGTTTCTCGCTGACAAATTCTCCATGTCCAGAAATTATTATTATTATTATTATTTTTCCCCTAATCTCTTCTATTCCATTCTGTTCCATTCAAAACCTTTACTAGAAACTTACCAGAATGCTGGAAAATGTGTACAGGTGGCATTCACCTATTATCTCCTTCCTAGTAAAATCTCTACCATGACCTTTCTGGGAATGACATTAAAGTAGGAACAATGAGTATGTGTGTTTGCACATGCTATTACTGAAAATAAATATAACAGTTGGAAACATAAATCCTGAGCATCTCCACAAAGAATGCCATCTAAGCAGTGACCTCTCCTTCACTTATCTTGTATGAGCTCTTACTGAAATCTGCTAATGGGTTCTCATAATCTATTCTTTATTGCAACAGACTCTAATAGAGAGTCTTAGCAGAGAATCTCCTGTGCTTACAACACTTACATATAAAATCTCTCAGAATTGCAAAGAAATGTGGCACCTTCAACTACAAACAGGATTTCTTTCGGTTGCAATTGTTCCATTTCTATGTATTTTTAAAAATAGAACCTTTCTTCCCCTCAAATACGCAACTTGACCTGCTTTCATATAACAATGGATATAGCCAGGTCCTATAGAAAGCTTTAGACACGCAGCCATGAGTATTAGTTGGGCGTGAGGACATACCTCCATGTTATACTTTTCCACTGTCCTTCTCAAAGGATCCACAACCTGCCAGCAAATCAGGATGCAAAGATCAATCAGTAGCATCCCTCCAACTATCACCAGTAGCTTCTGGTCTTTAATGATCTGGAGAGACAAAAAAAAAAAAAAAAGGAGAAAAAAAATGGAAATTCCCATGAGCCATAGGTAGATCCCTGTACAACTTTACTCTTATATAGGGAGAAAAACACAAGTTGCTAATAAAAAAGTATTTTAACAATGAATGGAGAAAAGTTTCAGAAATATCACAAGATGAAAGCAAGAAGACACAATTATTCTAGTTTGTTTCATGGTTGTTAGAAGTATCAAAAGTACATTCAGACTTCTAAAGAGAAACTAAAAGTTTTCTTAAATATTAATATTGAAGTCCAGGCATAATATTAACTCTTGGAAAAATAAAAAATAAAAAGTATATTTTAGAGATCCACTATTATGTTTATTTATGCAAATGTGGAAAAGTGTTTGTGACATCTCTCAGAACACCAGGAGTTTACAGTGTTCACTTTTTCATAGACTTCTTGGATCTGGAAAAAATGTTTGCAAGATATTTAAAGATAAGTTGGTTTTGGAGGTGTGGGTTTTTCTCTATGTATATAACTCTGTCCTCTTTTATCTAGGGAGTGGAAAAGGATGATGCATTTTTTCTATATTACTATAGCAAGAGGCTTTTATGCAGATACTACTTAAAACGTGTTTTTAATTTTGCATGAATTTTAGATTCAATAAGAAAAAATTGCTAATAAGAACAGGCCAAACTATGTGTTACAGTCTTGTATAGCTGTATGCAATCCCTATATTATTTCTACTCTTACACAAATAGCAACACGGATAAAATACAATATAAGTGCATTACTTCATTTGCAAAGTTGTAAGCATGTTCAAAATACCAGGCTTTAATGAACTTTATCTCAGTCTTCTTGTGTCTATGTTTCTGTTTTTTAAATGAATGTATACTTCCATTCCTAATGAACACTCGTCTAATATTCAAAAGATATTACAAAATTGTTTTAACATGAACAAACCCACATACTTTTCTATTGTTTTCTTTCTTAGAAAGAGTTGGTTTTATCTGAATGAAATATTTAAAAATATTAAGTCTGAGAGGCTTAAAAAATGTGATTATTTCAGTTCAATTTGATAAACTTGGTAAGATTTTGAAAATACTTTACAAAGACAGAAGTGTCAGCTAATCTTAAAATAGGCAAGGCTGCTATTCCTGCCTATAACAAAAATGTATTTGCATTGAACTGCTATCAAGCTTGAGGAAAAGATAAAAATAAAGACAATTTGAAATAATATAAGAGGAACTTTAAAAGGTTTGTTTTTCAAATTATTTAGTGAGATGCATTCTTGATTTTGAAATAAGTTTCTGCAGTACTCTACACCATTCTATTAAACTGCTAGTTTATTTTGTAAAAAAAATTGAGTAAATTAAGTGTAAAAATAAAGCTAACAATCAGAATTATTTAAAAGACTTGAGGCACTATTTTCATTTTGTGAGACCAGATATTTAAATCCATGTAGCCAACATCATCAGAAAGGACCAGAAAACTATACTTTTTAATATGTTTGTAGGTAATGAAGCAGCATGTCCATCTCATCAGTGCCTTCATCAGAGAGGGAGAGTGAAGGGAGAAGGTTCAGCTTTCATTGTGTTTTGTCTCACTGCTGAACAGTTTGGTAAAGAGAACTTTGCAAGGAAGAGGTGTCTTGGTGGGGTGGTGGCTAGGAGGTTGTTGCAATGTATTTTCTCATTAAACTAAAAGGAAAGCAAGGTATTATATCAAGATTCTCTGTACCTGGTCTTCTTTGGGAAACCACAAATATGCCTAACCTTTAAGTTTACAAAGTTACAATCAAAGCTGAAAAAAAGGCTGTTAATCACTGAGATTACCCTCCGTAAAAAAATGCCCATGCATTGTTTATCTTTTATCTGATGCCTCTAAACAGGACTTAGGTGAAATATACCTAAATGCTGCTCCTGGTAAGAGAGAAGACGTGAGAAAACCACAGGAAGTCCAAATAGAATTTGGATGTAGATGAAATTTAGACACCTATGTCCAAATCTGTGATCCTGAAAACAGCTTCCTAATAAAGTTAGAAGTGTTTTTACCAGACAAGCTGTCCAGTAGAAAGCACCACAGAAGGCCTATGAGCAGGAGAAGCCAGTCCTCCCTCAGCCACTACTCTGTCAGGGCCCTGTTGGGAGTGTGCTCTCTGTCCCCAGTCCCTTCCAATCCCCCGTCATCTCTGGAACCTTCGGTGCTTTTGCTGGGACACAATACTTTGCTGGATTCAAAGGAGTGCTGGAGATGGTCCTTCCTATGATCATGCCCAGAAATCAGGGTAAATGTTAATTCAGGCTATGATTTGCAAAGGAACCCATATTATAGACAGAGACAGAGGCATTCCATTGTCCTCCACTGGATAGATTTTAAGAGACAACCACTTCTTTGAAAGCAAGAATATGCCCTTCACAGGAGTCATTCGTTGCATCTAAAGCCCTTCCCTCCACCTGACCTGAGATCCAGTGGGCTATACAATTCAACAATTACTCCTCACAGTCTCACTGTTTTCTAACTCACCAAGCCAAGTGCAATGAATCTTGTGAGCAACATGAAAGGATGATAAACTCATAATCTCTTCAAATTGCACCCCAAGGGTCATATTACCCTAACTAGAATTTAAATACTGTAGCATCTACCCTTGATTCATATTGAATCCACACAGAATTCACCCATTTTACAGTAGTTTATGTTTTTCTTAGGATCTTGGTTTTGTTGAGGATCTGTTCAGAAAATATAAATATTAATATATTCGTGTGTATGTATGTATATGGAAGATTTTCACATTTATCAGAAACATTATTCTTTAAGAATTAACATTTTAATTAAGGTATTTCTTACAGGTATTTTCTTGTTTCTGAAACATCTGAGAAATTTCACATGGGAATTCTTGTTCTACAAACTTTCCGAGGTATCAGATTTTAAAATTGCATTTTCTCACTCTTAAATGGCTAGCTAATTAATTTTATTGGCATATATTGGTTGGTCTTTTTTTTTTTTTTTTTTTTTTTAATTGATGGCATTTATATTATTGAAATTGGCTGTTTAACCATTAGATGTCTGGCCTCAGTTATTAGGCAGTGGGCAGAGAAAGAAACCTTCAAAGGAGAATTCAGCCCATCTACCTCCAGTACAATTTCAGATCAAAGAAATGAGTGCTCTGAAATGTGTCCCTTCCTTTCTCCTCATCCCTTGCTATACGTGTGTGAAGAACTTCGGCTAAAGATATGTGTTTGAGAAACTTAAGCTATTAGGAAAGAATCTGCAAGAAATGTTTCCCTCTGCTCTACTGACCCAGAGAAGTCCCTTGTAAAACAAAACCAAAAACATAAGCAAAAACAAAATCAGTAATGACACCTTATATTTCCAATTAAAATAGTAAAGATTTCTATTGGGACACCTCGGACAGGTAAAAAAAAGAGACATCTAACCCACTGCCTTCCCAATTTATACTGACTGTATTGATATTGAAACTAGGGTTGCATCAGGTGCAGATTTACAAAGACCTGACAATGTTAATCAAAGTAGTACATCAATAACAGAAGCAAAAGAGTGAAAGGAGACTATTAAAATCAGTAATACTGATAAACCACTCATACGCATGGTCAAAATAAATTGCTGTATCTGACATTATCGCTTCCTATTCAGGATCATATTGCTAATTGCCCTTTCTTGATCGTGCTCATCTTTTATTTGCATCTGACCTCGCACTACTGCAGAATCTGATAATTCTTAGCCTTCTCTTTTTCTTTCTCTCTCTTTTTTTTTTTTTTTTTTTTTTTGTCTTTCAGATAATATTTCCTTGCTAGAGGAAATAGAAGCAGTAATACAGCAAACAAAAGCTTTTTCTTGATTACCTCTTGGAGCATTTTTTTCCTGCATTTCATTGTGAATGGCCATTTTCTATACAGAAGGGGAAAGGTACATAACAGCAGCTGTCCCAGGCAGCAGGTGTTATTCATCCTTTACTTCTGCCAGACAGCAAACTGTCAGGATGAAGGCAAGGAAAAGAAAGTCTATAAGACAACCTGAGCAAGTGATCTGTAATGAGTGCTGTAAAACGCTGCACTGCCAATGCTGCATGCAGGGTAAACAGGCTGAAAGCAGGCCTCCTGAAGCCACCTCACACACACAATCTGATCCAGCTTTGTACTTTGCAAAACTGTTGCACTAATGCAGCTCTTGAGCAGAACTCTTCACCAAAACACTACATTTTCAGAATCGGACATTGAGCTTCAATTATTTTTTAAATTGGAGGCCAAATCAGTGGGTACTTTACTCAGTCAGTGGTGTTGACAGCACAGAATTCTAACAGTGTTACCTTTACTGGGAGAAAAGGGGTAACCCAATTTTTCTCACACATTATGTTAGGATTGCCCCAAATTTTATATATGTATATAAATACATACATACATGTATGTTGTTTTTGTCTTCATGCTTAACATCTACCTCAGTGAAATTATTTTAGACTGCAGGAAGGAAAAAAAATCTTAATATCTTTGTATGTGAACACTGTTGGGGAGAAAACATAAATGCTAACCTATGTTGGAGCTTCTTCTTCCCCCAGCTATTTAAAGAGCTTTACTTCTGCAGATGATTAGCAATTTTATCCTCACATACATTTACTCTGCTAATTGCCACTGGCATATCACTAGCAGCAATTCCAAATGGCCTGCTGATCTCCCCACTCGACCCACAGGAAGCCCAGCTTTCCTTAGCTCTAGCCATTACTCACACCCACCAGCGCTCCTTAAGTTCAGTACATTCACTCCTTGGGAAACACCAGATGTACTGAAGGAGTCTTGACTCAGATCTTGTGAATCCAATAGAATTTTTCTTGACTGACAAAAGAAAGTCATGAGCAACTGAGGCTCCTTACCATTAGATATATCATTCTTCTTTCAGAGGAACATTCTGATTTTTTCTCCCTTTTCACCCTCCTCCTAGCATACAGAAAATCAGTCTTGGGAGAAATGCATAGTAGCTAATAAAATCATTTTTAGGAGTGCTCCTGACTCCTTGCTGAAGCCAAGCTCTCATACAGCAGCATCTGTGAATAATATTTTCTGCCATCTGTGATTGGATAGGTGAATCTGTCTCATCCTGGCAGATCTGCCCACTGTTATAAATGCCATTGCTACCAGTCTGGACTATATATCTGGATATAAAGCTATCTGTCTTCAAAATAAATTCACTCAGAACGGAAGTTGGTAGGCCATTTTCTCTTCAGCAACATTGCTATATGAGAAAATCAAACTTTTCTTTTCTGAAAACTGCTGGTTTAGTGACCATGAATAAAAGTTCAAGATGGAAGTACTTATCTGCCCTGGACTCGGTGGTCTGATCACAGCATATGTGAAATCTGTCTCAGGCTCTGGGATGAATTTTCTGCTCATGAAACACAGGGATTTTCTCAAACTATCACAGGCTGTACTACCTGCCATGCCAACTTCACCTCCCCCCCCCCCCCTTTTTTTTTTCTCCACAGAACCTATGTGTTTGTTGTTATTGCTGTTCTGTTGTTGTTGTTTGTTTTCTAAAGCACATCCATTGTGCTTTCCAGGACCCTAACCTCAACCAGTGTATGGGATCAACAGGTAATTTGGCAAACAACAGCAAGAAATCATTAGACCTGCTTTTTGTGGTTAAGGCAAAGGCAAACTATTTTGTTATTTCTTAACTCGTTAGAAACTGACTTTGTATGTAAATGTAGTCTTTTCATATATGAAATGGATGTTCTAAACTAAGAACAAAGACTCATATGTGAAGAAGACTTCTCCAGAATGCAACATTAGCTTTGTAATCTATGAGTTTCACAAATAGCTTTCCAGTATGAATTTAATACTTCATTTACTTGTGGGTGTTTTGTCATTGTTTGGTTGAATTTTTGTTTGTTTTTTTGTTTTTATCAGAGTTACTTTGTTACCAGGAACTTCACCTCCTTTTTACCAGAATAAAGTGACTTTGAATTTAAAGGAAGATCTATGAACTGACTCTGTATTATTTAGTTATTTGATGAATTCATACAAACACAGTTTCTATGGGAGTATTTTTGTATCTGTTTACAGGCTATGGCATAAACATAGATTTTCTTTTTCCTTAAAGAAATTGATTTTTGACTGTTTAGAAGGTATTTCTGCTTTCTTTTATGTGTATCAAACTTTTCTAGTTTAGCTGACAGATCTGTCCCTTGTCTTTTGGAACTTAGTTGAATGAACACTTAATGTAATTCGGTATCTTCTTGTTAGCTGTCCCCTCCCCAGACTCCTGGGAAGGAATCTGGAGAGAAAACTTGTTTAAAAGATCCCTCTGTGAAGCTTGCTAGACCTTACTGAATGAAATGAATAGCAAT
Source organism: Nettapus auritus (assembly GCA_011076525.1). NCBI lineage: Eukaryota > Metazoa > Chordata > Aves > Anseriformes > Anatidae > Nettapus > Nettapus auritus. The sequence continues at coordinate 93,948,567 of CM021766.1, read as the reverse complement.
TAATGAAGTCCTTGCAAATCTGAAACCCAATGTTCCTCTCCCTGATACATTCAGACTGAGCAGAAATCATGCCAGTAAGAGTCCTACCTCTGAACTGTAGGGAGAAAAAATAACAGAGTTTGTGGGAAAGAAAATGATAAAGCCAACAAGGCTAGAAAAAATGGACCTTTGCCTTTAGGATATTCTGTCACATAAATTACCCTTTAATTTCTCCCAGTATGATTAACAGACACCTTAAGGTGGCTCCTTTCATTCAGTGGGTCAGCACAGATGGAATGGTGCCACAAAATGATGATGGAGAATCAGTTGTAGGTGAGCTTTGATGTATGTGGGCAAAGGGTCATCTATCTTTCAATTATAGCCATTAATATTTTAAAGAACTATTCTGTAATACATTCTTAATTTCTATTGTGTAATGGATTGAGGGAAAGAGGACTATTGAAAACACATTATGCACTTGTTCCTAATAACCCCACAATGCTTTTTCAACAGCTATTAACACATTTCCTATTATAGGTTCTATGATTAGTACTGGGAACATTTTTCACATTGCAATTATAGTTTTAATGAGTGAATGCTAACATTTTAAAGAACATACCAGCAAGCTTTTTTGACCAACAAGTCACTGGTAGTAAAAGTGGAGCTTAAGACATTTTACTCTCTTAGAGGTGCCTCAATTAATTTAATGAAAAATTTGCATATCTACTTTAAAAATATATATATATATATTTTTCTATAATGATCTACTATTCTATAATGATCTACTTTGACACCTTCAGTTTGAGAACTTTATGAGTTTTACTGCTTTCCAGGGTAATGGAGTGCATGGTACAACTGACAGTAATGGACAATTGTATATGACCAAAAAGCTTGGTATTCAGAATTTGGTACCTGCAGCCACTAGCCTGTTAAAACACACATTTCTAGAATGTTTCTTCTTTGTTGTGTTGTGCTCAGAATAATTTCAAAGCATCTTTGAACAGTCTCACCTTCTCAGTCAATGCATTGCAAACATATATGTTTTGACTCCACACATTGCTCTCAGGTGAAAGTATCCAGATAGAAGATGCTTTACTGCTTTTCTACCATACAAAAGATAGGAGAAACAATAATGGGGAGCAGAAGATACACATTTTACAGAAGGTAGAGAAGGAGAGGAATGCAATGCCAACTTTAAAAAGTTGAATCTTTGAACCTCAATTATTGCCACAATGCGTTGGAGAATCCAAGAGATGATTATTATACTAATATTGCTAATTCTATCATAGAGGGCACACAGGGTGATATAATATAGCTACTTTCATAAAGCTCTCTTTGAAAGATAAAAATGAAAAACACTGTAGCATTAAAAAAAAAAAAAAGTGCTAAAGAAATCCAATATGACACTATTAGAATCAAACCACGCTTGCTATATAGTCTTTCAGAGAAGAGCCTTAGAAATGGACATTATATTTGTGGTTACTTCTGTACGCTGCTATAAGGCTTTATAGAGAAATATCCAAGATTGCATGGGCCCTTAGTATGGAGGAATTTCTACCAGGGATGTGAATCCTAATTAGTGCTAAGAGGGATTCCAATCTTTAGGAAAAAAGTACACAAAGTATTTGAATGGTCTAGAAGAAATGTTCTGATTTTGTTTGAGATAACATTAAAATATCTAGACTTTAATATCTTCCTTAATGAACAATTCTGTGGGAAAGCATACTACATCGTTACCAAATAGCTGGGGACATCAATGCACTTGATTACATTTACAATCCAATTTCAAGCAATTCAGGAATAAATTGCCTCATACTGTATAGCGACATGTTCTTTACTTCTCTGTCATCCATTAGTCTCATAATACATAGAAATTATGGTTGTAGCACCATTTATGAGCACTTATGTTTCATACAGAGTTTTCATTGTTTTCATTGCTACTGAGGTTTAGCCTTATCAAATCGTACCATCCAGAAATTTACATACATAAATTACTTCAAAAGCAGATTTTTCTTCTAGATGTACAGTTCATTAGCTTAACTTTTTTTTTTTTTTTTTTTTCTGTGACAGGAGCTTGAGATTTAGCTCCCCAGTCCAGATTTATATGAATGTAAATTTTAGAAATGTGATTCCTATTGTTCCCTGGCTGATGTTTTGGCTGATCAGTTCTTACAAAAATAGGGATGATTATTTTACATCTAAATATGGGTTCTAGTATTTGGAATATTTGGACATAAAATTCATTGTTATTGCTACGGGGGGAGTAATAAAATAATTTAGTTTCCACTTGTATCGCTTTAGAAAGCACCATATCTTTATATGAATAACTCAGGAAGCTATACTTAAATAATTTACACTGCATTGTAAGTATCATGGATTATTTGGTCCAGTGGCAAGTATTTACAATGGAAAAAAAAAAAAAACAACCAACCAACCAAACAAACAAACAGAAAAACCAAAACAAACAACACAAACAAAAGCAGATTTCAAACTGCTGTCTCCTTTCTTACACTCAAAGAATGACCGATAACATTGAACTTTTCTTTAGGTACCCATATGCTGTTTCATTTTCAGCAGATGGCCCATAATAGATTGTTGTACTGTTGGTATGGTTACCCAAAGCAACTTACTTCAGTAAGTTCCTGACACATCTCATTTTCAGATTTATGATCTCTCATACATACTTAGTGAAGTACATGTTTATCTATCCTAAGGGAAACCCAACACATAGCTTTTTGTTATACACACAAAAAGCTCTAGCTAGATTGAAAAAAAAAAAAGCTTTAGAAAAGTATAAATATTTAAAGTCTGAAAATTGACCTGGAGGAATATTTTATCGTAGTAGTTACAAAAAGAACTGATTAGGTAATATGGTCTACACTCTTGCTAATAAGAAAGAGTCGTGTTTACAAATGCATTAAATAAGATGTAGCCTGTGAGGTTCTTACCTAAACAATATAATCTGGAAAGTCTGCTTTCTCTATTTCTAAGTGACTAAGATAATGAGTGTCGTTAAAAACCATTTGGAACCTTTGTGAGAAAGACTATAGGTTGCAATAAATTCCAAATTCCATAGATGGCTTGAAAAAAACTACAGTAAAGTTTATAACTAGAGATTACACTTAACCTATAAACTTTTTTTTTTTTTTTTTTTTTCAAGTTTTCAAGTGAGAGATGAGGATAGTAATAAACAGAGACAAGTTGTGTGGAGAAGATAACAGCAAATCCTCTTGTAAGCATGTGGCTTCCAGCTGCTCTCTTCTCTCTATTTTTTTTTTTTTTTTTTTTTTTTTCCCACAGGGATGCTCTGTGCAGCTGCAGCTCCTGACAGTTTCAGTGTAGCTGGTACCATGGGGTGACAGCACACAGCCAGCTGCTGCCCGCTGTGGCTGGAGGAGATGCTCAGAACAACCTATGTGGTCCACTGTCCACAGAGGACGTGGATGGTCTCTTGCCCCTTCTACTCTACCACGCTTCTTCATTTATGGACCATTAAGGATATGAATTGGGGAAGAGGGGTGACTAAACTTGGGTTAAAAACAGAGTGGGAAGGCAATGACCTAAAAAAAATTGAGAAACCCTTCTCTGCTCAACTCATATAATGAATTTACCTCTGAAAAACAAGGAATCCCATAAGTGCTATCTTCCCCTGAAAACTGTACTCTGAGAGAGTTATGCTAAAGCATAACAAATCATTCTGGTAAACCCAGAAATTAATCTTTTTCACCAAGTTAGCACTTAACGGTTGTACACATTAGACCAGCTTTCTCAGAACTTGTTTTCATTATGTATTTTTCCTGTTTTAAGTGAAAAAGACTCCATCAGAAAGCTCTCTCTTTCATTATACATGTGCGTACCCAGAGCAGACTCACTGTGTACGCTCAGTAACATTGGCATCCTACAGAAAATTAAGGCTGCACTTGCGTCCTATCATGCACATGGGGGAACAAATGTACACTGTAGAGATCTCAGTATTAGCAAGCTGTAGGTTTTCAATTATTGACTTTTTAGCCATAGTATCAGCCTTTTGACATTTTCACGAGTCCATTCTTCTCAAAGAAATTGAAGAGAAAGAATTCAATTCTATGTAGAACTGCGTGCATCAGCAAAATGAACCTTTAGAACTTTGCACACCTCATCAGCTTGAGCTAAAAGAGTAACTAGCAGCTATCACAAGCTGTACAACAGCATAGCAGGAAGACAAGGCACATATTTTGCCTGTAGGTTTTATGGATACATCGTAATAGAAAAAAGAAGGGTGAAACTTTAAAACCTTGTTCAGTCTTTATGCTCTGAGAAGAAGCCCACAATTCTGTGCAACCACTTGAGTCAGTCCTAATTTCATTTTTTTCCCTCTTATTCCTTTCTAAATCCTATGATCCTTTTCCCTCCTGATCTTCAAGATGCACCTAATCTTCAGATCTGCCATCCTGCCTCTAAATTTCAATGCTAATCTATTTCCAAACCAGATCTGGTTCCTTATCTAGAATTTGCTGCCTGATTCCCAAACTCAAGCTCCATGTTCCACTATACTCAGCTTTTTTGACCACCTCTTAGAGTGTCACCCACCCATACCACATTCAACTCTTTGCTATCTCTCAAACATACTTTAACTCTTGGGGAATTCTTACCCAAATTCAATATCCTTCATTTGCTCATCAACTCCTTTTCCCAGCCAATTATCCCCAGCTTTTCTTTATTCTTTTTATCTGGACAAGATCTGGTTCTTTCTGAAGCCCTCATTTCTCATTCTCAGCCCCTTCCCTGCTCCATATCTTGCAGCCCTGCAGTTCTCCTGCACTGCCAGGCTCCCTTCTCCAAGCTAGCATCAACAGAATAGTTTGTACAAGCTCCTGTCTATCTTTGCAATGCATGAACACCACAACCCTCTTCAGAAGTCTTTTAAGGACTTAGTAGGTTGAATGTAAGATTTTAAGTTTGCCACAGCCTAGCTTCAGAATGACAGGCATAGGTAAGTCAAGTTGGACCTGTAAGCCATTTTCCTCTCCTGTGGTTGTAGCTCTCTAACACTGAAGAAGTGAGTACCCATATCCTCTCCTCAGTACTTGTTATGCTTTTAACCCTTTCTTATCTGTGAGAAATGTATGAAGAGAGTAAATATAAGAATAGAGAAAAACTTACAAGATATCATCAAAGAGCAGGATAATGTTGGCTAAATTGTAGCAGCAGAAGTCTTAAGAAAAGATGCTGTTATACATCTCCTCGTGCAATTATATTATTCATTTACCTTGTAACAACATTGTCAACATAAAGACATACGTCACCAGAATTCTATAGTGGTATTAACAACTGAGCATCTTTACAGTATTTTGAGTAGGAATTAAACACAAAACATCCCTCCCTTGATGTCACATTTAAAGGACTGAGTACAAATAGACAAAGCTACAATGTACTGTTATAGGGAAGACAAGCTTACCATAGCAACATCAACAGAGAAGTATTGTGCTTTCAAATAAAAAATGCACCAAGCAACATTGTGGACCAGATCATAATACTTCATTGTATTCATCTACAAATGGGAAATATTTCTCCTTGTAGGCATAGAAGATATAAAACTTATGGGGCCTGTAAAAAACACTGTCTTGAATTTGTTACTGTTCTGATATTTTCCAGAAGTGAATGGTCTTTATTCGGCATGCTGGAGCTGTGCCATGAAGACACCATGCAGGATTGCTTTAAAGACCCCTAAGACCTGCCATTCTAGGGACTGTGCAGCTCCCATCAAAAAAGCATAACTTCAAAACTTTCTAAATTTCACCAGAAAGATGGCTCAGATGGCTTCACCAGAACACCATGAGCACCCTCACCACTGAAAATCTCCTCACTCACCTCTTAGCTACTTAGTCTGCTGCTGGTGAGCATAAAAGCAATCCCCACCTCCCAATGAGCAGTAGATATTCTGCTGTCAAAACCAACAAAGAAGGGATTTACAGAAAACAGAACTGTATCTCCTTTATGAATGTTACAGTTATTTTTAATTAATTCTACTTTCTATTATCTCTACTAACCTGTTTAAAAATAAAACTAATTTATTTTCCCCTACTGCTTTTGTTACTTCCATTTAACAAAAAATTTGATTCCCTTGCACCCCTCTGTTTCAGATCAAATTAATAAAAGTTAAAATTAATACATTTTTAATTTGCTTCCTTTGAGCCCTAGCAAGATCAAAGATGGCAACAGTACATTGGGAATCTTGAAAAATTTGTCAGTTAGCAGACTGATAAAAGTAAGGAGTGTATTCTGATTTTTTTTTTGGGGGGGGGAGGGGGGATAACATACAAGTGTATATATAAATGATTGAAAATCAAAGAGAATTCTGAGAGTTAAATAAAGAGAAGTTAATAAATATCTTCACCTAATTCAAGACATTGTAAATCATTTAGCTTTACTCTCCACTGCACTAAAATGGTGCAATAGTTGTAAAATGGTGTAACAGTGGAATTATTTAACATTTATTATTTAACAGGTCCAACTTTTCCTTGAACACCCACAAGGACGTTGACACTACCACTTCCCTGGGCAATCCATTCCAATGCCTGACTGCTCTTTCTGAGAAGAAATCTTTGCCTTACTTAATACCCACCTCCATGAAATGAATGAATATTTTCAAGTGTAACAGTGAGACACTTCCTCACTATTAAAAACAACAACAACAACAACAACAACAACAAAAAACAGTTTGCAAATTTTCCTGATGAAAATATACAGGATGACAGACAAAAGTGGTATACCTAAATGTAGGATTTTACTAACATACTTGTAGGTGGAAACTGAACTGACCACAAATGAATACGAGCCACAGTGTTTAAATAATTTTGGAACTTTGTTGTCCTTGTACTGAAATGCCACTCTGCTCTGACATGGCACAGCTAATTCAAAAAGCATTGATGTGATGTGTGTCTGATTTTTCCCCGCACAGAACTACCATTGTGGGTTTTTTTTCTTCCCTTTTTTTTTTTTTTGTCCGTTTAGATACTATTTGTGAAAATTTATATTGTCTATGCTGCAATAGATACAAAATGCTTTGCCTGTAAACTACATCTACTGAAAATGGAAATGTCACTGTTGTATTATGTAAGTAAAGAATACCATGGGTTTGAATCAGCTCTTTAATACATTCTTATCTACCCTGGGTAATCAAAAACAGAAAATGTATCATTAGTAAGCATTTATTGGGGATAGCTAATTTGTTTTGATTTTTCTTTCAAGAAAGCTTTTTTTAAGATTCAAGCCTGTGTTCTAGAACAATACATAAAAAAAATGCAAACCAAGATTATTCTGTGGAACAGCCATTCTTCATAATTTACAGAATCAAGTGCATTATTTACTTAACCCCAGTATATTTAATAACACATTCTAACACCCTTGTTTTACTTTGAGTGAGTGTTTTTACTCTGAGTTTGACCCGCTCATTGCTAAGCACCCTGACTGGAAATTTATCATCCTTACACTGTCTAGTGTCTTTTTTACTGACCATGAATTCCTTTTAACTTACAGCTGTGAAAAAACATTTGCAGTTTCCAATTGCTGATGGGCTTGTTGAGGAACAAGCACTATATAGAATTTGAGGATGATTAATTAACAGACAATGAGTATTAATGTTGAGTAGCAACTTGAAGATCTAAAATGAAAAGTTTTCTTAAAAACCAAACCAACCAACCAACCAACCAAAAACCATAAAGCAAATACTTAGTGGCAGTCCATTGAAGTAACTGTTCATTCCTTTTTGGAAAAACATGTACTGTAGAAATGATAAAATCCTCAAGATAATAAAGGTTATTCAGTAAATGTTTTGATGTTAAATTGGTAGTATTTTGTTTAACCACTGATTTACAAGGATTTGTACCAATATAGCTAAAGTCATCTTTACAATATACAATTTATTTTTTCAAGATTGAAATGGCTTGGGTGAAAAGTCTTTAATACAGGAAGTTTAAGATTGCTATATATATATATATATATATATATAGGACTGTGGTAGCATAAACTGGTATATTATAGTGGGCTCTTTGCACAGGTGCACAAAGAGCAATATCTGCTTTCATCCATCCAGGGTATCCTGGTTTTGGTACAGACATTACTTATAATTTTAATTAATTTTAAGATATTAGTTATTTATCCTTCTTTATTTTATACACTGAAATATATTTAGTATTTAATTAACAAATATTTAAATAGACCTGTTCTAAGATAATAGTAGGGGGAAGGACCTGGTGGTTGTGTGTTAATGTGCAAGGGCACTAGGTTCAGTCCCAGCCATGGCACTTAATTCCTTAATAACCTGAGGCATAATAAATCCTCTCAGAAACTGAGGTAACTCTCTCTCTATTTACCTCAGGCCAAAATCTGTTTAGGTCAAAAGGTGTATCCCATAGAGACAGTGATTCCCAACATGTATCAGCTATAGAAACATTATCATAGGCAACAACAACATACAGCTCTTCCATGACCACACATTGAACAGAGAAATCTGAGTAAGTTTTGGAACATTATTTTACTTAGTTTTGGTATAAATGCCTCTTTACCGCTTATTAGAGAAAATATGTTCAGCTGCATATAGGAACAGTGTTTGGCACTTTTACTCTACAGTAATATTTTTTTTCTCTCTCTCATTCTCTCTCTCTCTTTTTTTTTTTTTTTTTTTTGATGCATTGAGATGATTTCTATTCACCAGTTTTCCCATTTCTAAAAGAAACCATGTGATCAAAAGTGTTTCACATGCAAAAAGAAGCTCCACGGGAAAAATAAAAAATGAGCAGTATAGACATGAAGTGTTGTACTCTACCTAAGCCTAGCCTGGCTGTTCACTATGAAAATACTATGTATCTGAAGTGCCTGAGACAATTCCTGTGGGTTATTTTTGATCAGTCTGAGAGAAAGCTTATGCAATTTCAATCAAAATTAGAAATAGAAATCTACATAAGCATTTCTCCTGCCTCCTCCTACCAACCCACGAGAAACTTGTGTGTAATACCTATATCCTAAAGAGACATATACAAAAAGCTTTTCATAACTGCTATGAATCTCGCAGAAACAGAATTCTGGATGTTGAAACCACACAGTAAATAAGAATGAGGACAGAATGCAATTAAAAAGAGCTGCCTCCATTGTCCACCTCTTTATATGGAATGAAAGGCTGCGGCTTGATTCCAACTCTCAGACTAAAAAGATCAAGAAAGCCCCAGTACCAAACTACTCAGGATATATGAATGTGACACATGAACAGAGTCAGCACAAGTATTGCAATCCAGGAAACACAGCAAAACAGTTAGAAAATGGTATTAACAGATCAATGAAAAAAGAGTTTACTTCCCCTCACCTTTTTCTTCATTTTTACATTTTTGAAAATTGCGTGAACTCTCCACGTTTTTGCAAACATTGCTCCAAATGCAGTTGTATATCCCACTGTAAGAATCCATGTTCGGACCTAAAAAAATACATATATAAAAAAAGACAAAGCCATTTTATTTTCAGTAGGTAATATGGATATCATTGTTTGAGCCAATTTTTTCTTGACAGTTGAAAGATACTCAAAGAACTTAATAAAAATGTTGACATTTCAAAATTGTCTTATTTATTGCTTTCTCAGTTTTCTTCTTCCTCCATCTCCTTTCCAAGTGTAACAAATCTAGAGGCTGAATTCACAATCTCTTCCATATATAATAACACAACTCAGTTACAATATTGTCCTTTCTTATTTTTTTCCCACTTTTATTGTGTTCTGTGCAGGCAGAGGAAGGAACCAGTGGAGGAAAACAAGAGACAGACTATAAAAACTACCTGGGGAGCTAATATTAACACCAACATTTTGAACAGAATGGAACAGAGAAGTAAAGATGTCATTCAGACTAAATAAGAGGAAATTGTACTATGTGTGGCATGTAACACTGAAAGCAGATCCCTAGCATACTGGAAAGATATGAAAAACTGACCTTAAAGTTATTCTGTAGGTAAAAGAGGAAAGACAAAGCAACAAAGCCTAGGTGGGCAAGCCTCAGGGGCAGGACCTGAATCAAAGACAATATATGCAATATGGGCCTAAGAAAAAGGAGATGTTGAACTCACATAGAATGATAAATTGATGGGACCCTAAGGTCGCTACAGATTTGAGATAGACCTATCTAGTTTATAGTGAGTTTCCCAAGGAAATCCAAAAAATTAAACAAACAAACAAACAACAACAACAAACAAACAACAACAACAACAAACTTTCAGAGTTGTAGCAAGCTCTGCAAAGCCTACTCTAGTTCCTTGGAAGTTTCTATTTTCATTGCCCTGGAGGTCTGGCTGTTTAAAAGTTTTTTCTGCCCTGAACAGACCTCTTTTCCTTCCCAAAGAGGGACCAGCGACGACAGAGCGTAGCAGGTGGAAGATCACACAAGAGGCACAGCAACAAGCTGGAAATGTACAACTCAATATGGGTGCCTGAAAAATCACCAGGAGAATAATCTCCTCCTTCCTCCGGAGACTGCACCTGGGACAGCTGTCACGATGGAGCACTGCACAAATGTGAATCAAGAAGTAAGAGTAAAATGTACTGTACAATGCAAATGGAAAAACTGTGGGAAAGACAATGGCTAAAGAGAGGGAAGGCAAACCTAAAAAAGGGGAAAGCAAGCCTTGTTTTGGCCATGTTAACCATGCATCCTTAGCCATTTGAGCTGTGTTTTTGATTTTAAAATTCTGATTTGTTGAAAAAAGGACAGTCAGAAATATATCTCTATATATATATTTGTAATATACATATATATATTTAATTGGCAACCAGATTAATTTTACATCTGAGTTCTGGAGAGTTTGATAATTTCAATTTGCAGCTTCAGGACCTGCCTGCTGATGACAAACTAGGTGCTGCAGGAAGATCTAGAACTTGGGATCTAAGATAAATATTAAGATTAATGTAAATGTTTAACTTCTGAGTACACATCATCTATTTTTGCCTTTCCAGAGATCATCAGCATTTTCATTCTTGCATTAAAAACTACTTATTTTGTCCCCTATATTTTCTGTGGAATAGAAATTCTGATTTCTGCTAAGCATTAGTGATTGGATATCATGACAGAAAAGATAGAAAAGACATGAACCTACTCAAAAATTTTGATAGAGCAATAAGAGTCATAAAATAACTCCAGTTCCTTAAAATAAATAAATAAATAAATTCAATTAATTACATATGGTTGGCAATAGTGAATTAGGGAGAGGAAAGTACACATAAAACAAGTGCCTTGGATTTTGGCAAAGAGCTATATATGTGTGTGGACACCCAAAACTGAGAAGACATATACCACCAAACTGATAACACAAAAGAGCATGTCAACCTTTGGTGGGAGTAAACAGCAATGAAGGAATTACCAATGAAGTTTGGAAACAAAGGAGGAGTCATACGCATTTATAACAGTGGGAAGAAAGAGTATACTCCCAAAGCAGCAGTCCTGAGAGACCCGGGGCCAGAACATGCCTGCATCCAGCAGAAGTGAATGCGTGGGGTGCGCTGCACAGGGACACCCATCTCTGATATGCAGATGTGAACTCAGGGTGTGTTTCCTCACTGTCATGTGCACTAGCAGTTTGCAGGTATGCACACAAAGACAGAGAGCACACATCTCCCACAGGATGCATCTGCACGTGGGAACCTGCACTTCCAGAAGAAACAGTGTGCTGCGAACCCATATGTCCTGTGAGCTGTCTGCATGTTACTCAGAGGGAATGTGTCCTGGTTGTGGCTGGGATAATTTTCTTCATAGTAGCTGGTAAAGTGCCATGTTTATTAGAAAATGTTGGGATACTAGTAGAAGACTGTTGATACATTTGTATGTATATATTAAAATTTTATAGGCATCTAATGCTGTGGTTTATCTGTTATATTGCTGGTATTGACTCTGATCATACAGCTCACTGATTGCTGGTTAATTATGCCATTACTAAATCAGTAAACCAATCCCAGTTAAATCCAAGCCCCATGAGTTTTGCCACCTAATGACATTCTTGACTGCAGTACTGTAATAGAAATCTAAAACAAATGAACAAAAATATATGGGTACTGATATTTAGGTTGGCAATATATTATTTTTAACTTAAATATTTTTTTCAAGCCTTTATTCATTATCCGTCATCATACATTATGCTAATAACTTCAGCAAAGCCACAGTCAGACCAACTTTGAGTGATTTAAAAAACACATTTCATATCAACATGTTCTTATTAGCCAGTTACATCTTTTTTTAACTTCACATCAACTGAGCTGTGATAACCATACTTAGCATTCAATCTTTTTGCTGCTATTCATAAGTATTCAGCTCTTTTGTGTACAGTTTAGTGATATATTTGGCAAACAGATACATGGAATTTTCATGTCTCTAATAAGATCTGTTTTGTTCTCCCTGAAAGAGCAATTGCCTCTTGGGAATAGTAATAAATTCAATTATGCTCATAATATGTTTCTAACTGGATATTCAGAAAAAAAAGTGTTATTTTTATCATGTTCAGCTCAAAACTTTTATGTATTCTTGATCTGGATTATGCAAATTAGAATAATATAACTATTGGCTACATTAGAAATGTTCTGACTTAAAGATATCAGAAAATTTTATCAAAATGAGATCATCGTTGCTAAGAATGAGACAATAAGTTTCAGATGAAAATAAATTTTTAATTTTGAAGAAAATGACCTTAAATGTTTCTGCTATAATTCATTAATACAGACAGAAAAATGAAAAATTTAGAAAATATCAAAAGCCAATTAAATATATATATATCTGCCCTAATGTTTTTCTGAATTTAAAAGAAACTAAATACACAATGCACATAAGAATCACATTATATATATATATATACATTCTGAAATGTATTATACTTCCAATTGCCACTCACCTGAAAGGACACAATAAAACCGAAACCAATAATTGCATAATACGACTTGAGCCTACACTGAATGCCATTACTGTGATGTTATAGAATTGATCAGTAACTCTGTCATGTTGGAGCTTTTTAATTATGTATTTGAACAGAAGAGAGAGAAAGATCATGCTCTCCCAGCCACTCCCAAATAAGCAGGAATTATAACTTGTGCAACAGTTACAGCAAAAAAAATCCACCTCTGTCAAATATTAATGTTTAAACAATATTTGTAAGGTTTAGTTAAAGTCACTGCACTTATGAACAAGTGGCCTGCGTCTTGTAAAAAAAGTATGAACTATAGCAATTCTTTTCAATTTTCCTTTGCAACAAAAGGTTTCCATTCTAACCTTACCCATAAGAGGTGTTAAAAGACCTTTTATTTTTATTTTTGAAGTGAAAGTATTCTCCCACAATGTAATAAGCATTAATAGTTTAACACCCTAATATAAAGTTACTTCCATGTGAATTGTATTTCCTCTCAACCTCGAGCTTTCACTGGGTAGCCTATGTTTTGAATGCTACTATTTGATATCTTCACAGAAATCAATTTATCCATGTAAAAACTCCACAAATTTATTTGATCTTGTAACTTGTTTCCTTGGAAAATTGATTGAATTGATGAAATGTATAAAGTTTCACTATTAAAAAAGTTCAATTATCTTCCTGTATTTGAACACCACTGCACATATATTGAGAAAATCACACAGTTGCGAACTGAAGAATGCCCATGAAGGTGTTGAGCTTATTAAAGCAATAACAAGAATTTCAAATGTAGCTGATTAAGAAAGTGATATATTTTATTCCTCTATTAAGTTGAAAGAAAAAAAAAATATTAAAACTGAATGAAATATAGCAACCTATTGAACTGCATATACATCTTTCTTTTTGTGCTGCAGCTTCAAATTTGCTATATTAATCCAGTTTGCCAGTATCATGCAACCAAGAAGATAGGAGTAGAGAAACAGAATGAATAATTTAAATAAACATCAGGAAGAATAATTTCAATATGTGTTGCATAAGAAGCTACAAACACCACCACTTCAGAGATACTTTACTAAAAAAAAAAAAGAAAAAAGAAAAAAGAAAAAAAAAAAGTATTTGAATAGCGAGCCAGCTTGGTTCTTTAAACAACTTCTTCAGTTAGCTAAATATTTAGCTTTTGTTCCTGCAGAGGAATCACTCAGATTTAAGATTCCTGAAAGCATCATTTATACTACCTGAAGACCATTATTTTAATGGTTTCATTTAAATAAAAAGATTCATGCATATCTTTCATAAGACTAGACACTCCTAATACCTTCCAATTTAGTTTATGAAATTCAGTCTGATTCATTTGGACAATATCAGTAATTAGCAGTTTTACACATGCATAGGGTTGGAAGTTACAGCACCAACTGGGTCAGGCTGTAGCTGAACATTACTGCTGAGTTGCTTGGTGGCATCTTGGTACTAGATTTAGGCACTTAAAAGTGACAAACAGGAGAATAAACCATACTGTGAGTTTAGCCCCAAAGAGCACAATTATCTTTAAGTAGGCAATTCTGTTGATTTCTGTGGACTATTCATAGGCTTAAAATTAAGTACCTTCTATTGTTCTTTGCAGACTGGGGACATAAAGGATAATTATGATGAACAAAAGTGTGCCATCTCAACACATTTTCCCTGGGGGCTTGATCCTGCTTCTACTAGCAATGGCAAAATTCCCAGTGTGAGCACAGGCAGGCCCAAAGAATGAGTTCATCTATTTGAATTATACTTTTCTCATTTATCTCAAACATTTTATGACACATGTTTAGGTCTTTTAACTCGTTCTTTAGAATTTGTGTGGCACCAGCACAATTCTTACAAAAAGTAAGTGGCAATAACATTAGAGAATTGAATCCTGCTGTTTTCACATAAATTAAGTACAGTGGCCCTTCACATGCTATGAAATCTCCTGTAGTGATTTCTTAATATATTTCAGACCATTTTTGAGAGTCAGTCCAAAGGCAGTGTAAAAGATATTATAATTGCCCACAATTCTATAAGGGGGCTTTAAAATCTAGCTATTGTCCTACTGAAAGAGAGGAAAATGTTCTAAAAATGCTACCTAAATAAATTGCTGGCAAGGCTGTGGTGTATTTGCTTCAGCATATGAATGATTCTGTTTCAGGGATCTATTCAGCTTTGTAAATTTTCCCTCTACATCTTTTTCCCCAAGAAAATGTCATTTACTAAAATAGAAGCTGATCAAGCTCATGTTAAACTCAGTAACAGAATTGCCTTTGAATGTAATAGGAATGAGATCAGTCTCGGACTGAACGATGGTTAGGACAATTATGGAATAGATTATACAGAAAAGGGAGATTAAAATTAACAGCTAGACAATTAAGAAGGAAATAAAGTAATGAATACACACAAAATGAAAAAGGCAGACTAAAAATACAAACAAAAGCTATGGTTTCTAAAGACAAAGAAATAGATTAGGGGTCCAAATCGCTTTGCAGTTCAGTATGAGCTGAGCGTCTATCAGTTTATTTTTATTTTTATTTTAGTTTTTAATTCCTAGCCAAGATTAAACAATTTGAATAAAAGAATTTGGCAAGTATACAGTCCAGAGGGAGGGGTGGGAGGAAATGCGGGGAACCCAAAACCTATGACAATGTCTGAAAAGCATAAAGGAAGGCAATAGTGAGTACTTCAGCAACTACTTAACAAATAGCAAAGCTAGATGTCAGTTAGTAGCCCAGGGTCAAGTGTAAGTGGCTCTTGCCCATAGTACACCAAGGCAGCCATAAATTTGAGGGGCCCTGCCCAACATTTTTAATTTTGTCAGTTGCCTCCAAAAGTTGGTAAAACAGAGAAACCTAAAAGTGATGAGGGAAGACAAAGCAGAAATAAAGAGACAAAAGGTTGATATATCTGCTTCTTCTCCCTGCTTTATCTTTAAAGACCAGCCCCTGCTTCCAGAGCTGTTGTCAGGCAACTCTATGACTTTCAGAGTTTTAGGGAATTGCCCAGCATACTGCTCATGCTGCAGTCTACCCTCTTCCCTAGGAAACCCCTCACACCTGACTTCCTCTATGCTCCTTGCTGTAATCTCTGAGTCTGTGTTTGATGAGCATGTTTTAGGATGTCTCTCCACTTTCATACCACCTTATAATCCTGACCTTGCACACACAGGATTTCACAAGAAAAAGTGGAATCAATATGGACCATGGAATTCCACCTCATCTAGCTGTTTTCTCAGTGGGATATAGATATGACTATGAAAAATCAGTGAAAAAGCATAAAAGATTGCCTTTCACTTTGCTACGTGATACAGAGTCAGATTTCAAGTATTCATCACCCATAAATAAGAACAATATTAGTAGACAAACCCTAAGTGCTTCTGAAGATCTGGATACATTTAAAGGGGAATAGTCAAATTTTAAGTACATTTTTGAGAAGATAAGGTCTCTAACATCTACTGTTATCATGAATGCACCTGTTCTCAGGATGTCTGAATGAGAACAACACAAAGTCCAGACAGTCTCACACTGCAGTAGGTAGCTATATTTTACCAGCAGATATCTCCATTTCTTCCTTCTCTGTCTCTCCACCTCACCCCACCTCATTGCTTGGCTCTTCTTTCTATGCAGAGTCTGTTTTCAAATGCCTGCATCACAGCTGAGAGCACCTGACTGAAATCTGAAAGCCTGAGAACAACCTGTGACAGATGAAATCACTGTTGAACACCACAGGCATACAAAAACCTTAATGCACTCTGTTTACTTTGCCTTTTGTTAAGGCAAAACACTGACAGGACTCAGTGAGATCACCAGGAATCACAGGATATCTGCCTGGTGTTGGCAATTCATATAAATTATGCTAATTAATGAGTACAAAATAAAGCATGCTTAATTTTAGTGACAGTGTAATCTGCACCATTTTACCTTTGATGGAACACCTTTGCAGAACTCCAGAGTGCAAATGAGACTGAAAGCCAATCAACGTCTCCAGAACAGATATCTCCTGGAATGGTACAAATCCTATAATGGCCTGTTCCAAATAGATCACTTGCTCCTTCCCTATCAGAAGAGCTGACTAGTGTTTACATGGAACCTCTTGTGCTCCATTTTGTTTCCATTGCCTCTTATTAGCCTTTCATCCCACAGCAGATCCAACTTGCAGAGACATCACTAGTCTTAAATGCAAGCATGAAATCCTCAGTAGAATATATTACAGAAGTCTAAACATGATGATCATATTTAATATTCTCTCTATTTTAAGTATTCCTGTTTAGTATGTCAGCTTAAACTCTATTCATAGGATATGTCACTGGCATTGCTGATTTTGAGTCTCTCTCTTCCATATAATGAATGCTTTCAATTATTTTTCCACTTGCTTGCATTTTTCACATCTTGTTTCACACCTTTACTTCTAACTTCTCTTTTTCTATACCATGGTAATTCTGAGATTGAAAACAAAGATAGATCAGATCATCCTCATTCTCCCTTCCTTATACCTGAAGTAGTTTCTAGTTTTGAATATATATGAGTGTAATGAACTACTGTATTACTCTTTCTGTACAAGCAACGTAGTTGCAATTGACAGTTGTAAGACATCTAACTGTCCCATACTGCACTGACCACTTTCTGAGAACTCACTGCTTCACATAGTTTTAATTTCATGAAGCTGGAGTTTTATGGTATGACACCTACTCTCTAATTCAGATATGGAATGGTATATATCTGGTATAAATACTATGTTTGGCATTAGGAATCCCTACCATAAGTAATAAATTACTATTTAAATATATTTGATTATTTTCCATAGAAAATCAGCATACCAATATAAAAATGAGTTATTTTGAATCCAATTACCTACTCTAGCACACAGTCAACAATACAGAAGTTCAAAAACATATAATACCCCTGTTTAGCAAATTATTTTCCCATATGTTTAAAGTGCTTTGCTGACTCTCAAATACATTTAACGATTGGTTCTGTATTTCAACAGATTGATTTATATACCACATCCTCCTACAGTCAGTGCCTTGCAGAGTTGAGAATGGTGGTACAATTTATCAAATAAATTATTTCAAATTTTTTATCATGGTTCAGTGTCCTTGGAATATTACAGAATAAAACATATGCCATAGGTAGATGCACACTGTAGAAAAGTCAGAAAAGACCACAGATTCTAAGCACTTCACCCTTCAAACAATGCTAAAAACCCTGTGCTATAGAGGAAGTGCACACAATAGATCTGGGATGCAATACTTAAAATTTAGAAACCATTTTTTCCTGAATTTAGTTGGTAGATTCAGGTGTATTCCACGTGTCTTAGCAGAAAGTTATCAGAAAATTACACTAAGATAGAATAATCACAGTAACCATATATATATTGCATCTAATCTTGCTATTATGTATATGCTGCTACTCTCACGAGGTCTAATCATTTTTTAAATATGGAAGACAAAGAGGGTGATTACTAGGCTTAGAGAGGGGATAGCACTAATGACAGCCTTTCAGTTTTGGATGTGCTTATAAAAGCTGAATCAAAATGTTAACTTCTCTACCAAAATAATAATAATAATAAAAAAACCTCTGCCTCCATTGATGTGGTTTTTCTTCTCTGTGCCTAAAATGTAGTTATTCCAGCTGTGCCCACATCTTTTTGGTTCAATGGCTATTTATGATCACTCTCTATTGTAACTGGCTCTTTTAAAGAGTAACAATCTCTCATAAAATGGGAATTTAAAACTAATTTCTAATATGTTTAGAATGGATAATCCAAATCATGCATTACCAGGGAAACGAATGATAAGAGAGATTTGTGCCAGCCTGATCCTATAAGAACCAGTATCTGTAAGTAGGCCTTATGAAACCAATAAGCTTGCTGCCCATATGGAGAGATGGATGTTCGTTACATGGTGCCAAATGTACACTCTGTACCCAGCACTCAGTGGGAGTTTTGGGGGGGAAAGGAGGAGAGACAGAAGAGTTACTGAACAGAAAAGTGGGTTTGTCTCCCATATTTATAAACTCAACACTAATTTAGATACAGGGAAAGTGCTTAGGCAGCGTGGATGGTGGCTATGGAAGGATGATTTTTTTTTTTTTTTTTTTTTTTTTTAAAGCAAGAAAATTGCTCATTGAAAGCTATCAGCTATTCCACTGGAAAAATAATAATCGGAGGAGGGAAATTTTAAAAGAATTGTTTAATGAGCTGAAGGTTGGAAAAAAAAATAAAGTCCTGATAGGTTTCTTCTGGAGGTTTTCTTGCATCTGTGCTGCTAACACTAACCACTGACAGAGCTGGGATTCACGAGATAAATCAGCAGTTGTACAGGAAATCACAATCAGAAATGTTTCCATACTGGACCAAAAACTAGGAAAGCCAAGCTTGATGTGAAATCTCACAGTCTCTGCTCTGTTGATGTAAAAACTCTGTTTAAAGCCTGTGGCAATATTTCTTAATCAAAATTTGGCATTGAGAACACCACATTCTCCCCTACCCCTTTGTCTTGCAGTTCAGTTAGGTAAAGTAGTTATCTTATTCAAGTGCCTATACAGACCTTTCCCTTTATGACAGACCTCATATTGGTAAGTACCTCTGCTTCTCATTTTCTTTCATTCTATTCTGCAAAGTGTGGCTGCTTCAAAAGGAGGGTTGTAAGCAGCCTAGTCATACAGTGTCCTACAGCTTGGCAATAAGGTCAGGAGATTTGAATGTAAGGCCCTCATGGCTGAGTAGACATCAGGACGTATAATTTGCACTTTCTGCCACAAGCTTTTTCTGCAAAGGATGGTGAAAAAAGAATGGGGATTGATATCAATAACTGGCTTCTTAATGTCACTACTAGTCCATTGGAAACTGGTTCACACACACAAAAAAGGAAGCATATTTGCTGGATAATGAATGCTGGTCCCTATGCATTCACAGAGTTATACACTTAGCTTGGGAGAGGTGAACAGGATTTTCCTTTTGAAGTCTTTGAGGAACCTGTTTCTACAAGCTATATAGAGAATTTTTGTTCTAGTTCTAGAAAAATTGAATATTCTGTCCCTCTTCTTCCTTTGGCTGCTAAGGTGTAGGTGTCTAAAACACAGGTGTGTCCTAAGGAAGCTAGGATTTTGCACAACAAATCCTGCATGTTCACATGTATTATTTTATCCTGTACTGTGTCTTAACATGTACTGATGATAACTCCAGAGTTTAGAAGTGATATCACTGAACAAGTCACATATTTCATTTCTATAACAGTTTTAGTCAGTATGGGGATTTCAATTGAAATATTGGGATTTAACTAAATTGTCTAGCTTTAGGCATGCAACTTTCAGACTTTGAATTTTTCTCTGCAAATAAAAACTTTGCAGAGGAAATGCAATTTGATTTCAGAATTGCTTATTTTAACTAGGATATATTCTACATGGATTTAGGCTTGTGTGAGTTTCAAGTCTAGCTTGGAAATAGCAGTAGAAGCCTTTCAAGATTCAGTAAAAAAGACTAAGTAGAAAGGTCTGGGCAAGCAGCAGTCATGAAATATAAAATAGTATATTTTATAAAGAAAATGTAGCTTCAAATATATTACTTAGTGTAATTCCACAAACATTGCATTTAATACATCTTCATATGTGTAATTTCAAAATAAGAAGATACATCAACAGTTTCAGTCTGAGGCAAAATCCTAATGCATCTGAAGCTTTCACTAATAATAAAAAAGCTTTATGCATGTTTCAGAATTTGGTCCCAGAATATACCCCAGGAAAGAACTAAGAGAATCAGTTATTAAAAGGAATGAGACATCCAACTTGTGAACCCCTTCTGTTTGTACAACTTGCAGAGTTTTCTGCAAGACATTCTTAAACTAGAATATGTGGAATTACTTACTGTGCAAAGTGTCTCAAATGTCTTTTCGGAGACAAAGGATCCATCAAGACCAAAAAGAAAAATAGATGCATAAGAAAGCATCCCTCCAAGGATAATAAGATTGTTCATGTAGGGACTGGACATCTTTATTAGTCTATGGACAAAAGGTGATAGAGCATTAAACAAGAAAGACTACTGAGCAATAGAGCAAATGAGAAGAGTTTTTTTGTAACCAGGCAAACTTATAAACCTTCTGTAGAACTCCATAAAATATATAAGCATAAACACGGTTTTATAAAGTCTACCATTGTTTTATGTTTTTTGTATGTTTAGCAAAAAGGTCTCCTAATTTACTGATGGATTAATTACCGAAGGCTAATGTCAACAGCACACAGTCAAAAGTTAAATTAAAAAAGAAAAAATCATACTTTCCAAACAGTATAAAAGAACTTGTCCTAACAGAGTTTGTTTCATTTTGTATGTATAATAGAGTAATTCTATCTGAATAGTTCTAAAATATCATCTTTCCACAGTTTAAATATTTTCTTTACATAAATATTAATAATACACTCTACAAAGTTGGCATTTAAATAGAAAACAAATTGAAATAGAAGTAATATGAATGTCTTACTTCTGATTTCTGTTTTTGATATTAAAAAAGAGGAAAGCACTGGCCATTATCATTCCTAAAATGGTGAGGGCTGAAAGGATGCTGTAGAGAGGCAGAGAGATCTTGCGTAGCTCCTCTTGTATAATTGTTTTGTCCTTTGGAGGCTCAAGTCCTAGAATTACAAGAAGAAAAATAAAAGGCTAAAATCTAGCCAAATGTAGAATTTGTGTAAGAAAATATGCCTCTCCTTACTACTATACCTAGATTTAGCAACTGCAAACCACATCTGTAGCTGATTAGATTATTGACTTTGATAGACATATTTTGGTCACATTGATTGACAAGAAGGTTTCATTTCTGGAGCAGATAAAAAAAAATCACAACAAAATCGAAATGCAAAACCCCATAAAATGTATGCTATCTTCATTTTAAAATGTAAATAATACCAAAATGACTGTAAAGTTTACCACAAGGTTATGCTTTTCTGAAACAAATGACAGAAACATGAGTAGAAAACAGAGGACATCATTTCTCAGCATATGTTCATTATTATCAGGGCAAACACAAATGGCCTACCTCACCTGCAACTAACTGAGAGAAAGCTAAAACTGACAGAGAGCTGTGGGGATCTAGAGCCTGGCCCTTCTGCAGCCTCATTGGGGCAGATGTTGATGGCCCCGGGGGGGGCTGGGGCCACGGGCAGGGTGGGAGAGCCCTTGGGGTGGGCAGGGCTGTTAGTGCTCTCAGAGCCTTCCAGAAGGGAGCAGTGTGAGAGAAAGAAGAGTGAGGATTTTATAGGGACAGACCCACTGTTCAGTTCTCTGCAGGCATGGATTTGAATGTCTGAACTTTAAAAAACAAAAAATAAAAAAAATTAAAAAAAGTTTAAAGGCGTATACCAGATTGACCGTCAGCTCCTGCTAATTAAAGGCCTCTTGGTTTAATGAGAATAATTACTTCCCGACAGCTAAAATGAAGCTCTTCATTCCCTACTTCACACACTCTACCTACTTACTAAAATGTCCCGATACATGTAGAGAGAAATTTATCCACAGCAGTTATGCTGAAACAATTATGACAAGGGAAGGTCCTTATGCTTTGGTCTTTATTTTCAACATTTCCAAATAAAAAATTCCTTTCACATGGTGATAACACTAAAGTGATCGGTCAAGGGACCATTTGCTGAATTGAAATTAGAAAAAAGTACCTCAGATTTTCCCTTTTTCCTTTTCCTACTTCAGAGGGAGGAAGTAACATTTACAGGTTACTTATTTGCATAACCCTTCAAGAAATTAGGCAACAAATAACAAACCAAAAATATAATAAAGCATGTGCCTGAATGAAAGGAACTGATATTAAAGAAAAAACTCACCCTGTTGCATCTAAAATATACAGAGTATATTGATGATGCATTAAACAACCAGTGATTCCATAAAATATATTTTCTTATTTGTAGAATGACCACTCAATTTTGTTGCTTTTAATATTGTGCATAACTGTTCTCATGTGTGTAATTTTATGCAATGGTTTAAACAGAATTATATTTACTGCTCTTCATTTGAAATGCCTCAAGTTACTGTTTTTCATACTGCTTGACAGATGCAACAGGTGTCCTCCACACTGTATACATGACTAAGTCCACAAAAAGCCAAGGTGAGTACAATGGGAGGGTTCACTGTCACTTGTGTCACACATCTTAAGACAGACATAAGGCAGGCCATGGGTGGAAGGAATGCCAGATGCAGCCAGGCCAAGAAGTAGGAGTCTGGTCCTGCGAAAAGCCTGAACAGTTTTTCGCATTTTTTATTTTCCAAAAAGGCATTGGAGATATGAATGATAACTGTCTCCTGTTACTTGATTCATCCTGGATATATTTTCTGGAAATTAATAGTATTGAATCAATATTCAACTGCATCATCAGTTCTGTTTTCCAACAAAAATAACAGCTGGGTCCCAGACTTTGGCAACTAGGACAAATTCTGCACTCTTGACTTTCAAAGCCTGATTCTTCATACATATGTGAAATGTGCATGGAGCCATGCTCTTTTGAGTCCATCAAAGGATACCAGAAGGATACATAGAAAGCTCCAGCAAATGGACAAGCAGTCATGCGTTAGATCACTGCAGTGAAATTCCAGTCACACCCATGCACACAGGCTACATGCCTGCTGTGGACCTTGGAAGCACTGCTGGGCTGAACACTCTCTCTAGCCTTGTTTCTCAAATGATATTTAAAAAAAAAAAAAAAAAAAAAAAAAAAAAAACCAACCAAAAAAAACACTAGCCCTGCTATTCTGAAATCACATTTTCCAACTACCTAACAGACACCTCCCAAAGAAAAACATTAATTTCCTTCTCATCTGCAAACACAGCACACGAGCAACCTTCAGGTGGATGGGAAATGGAGAAGAAATTAGAATATTATTGGTTGGTGGAGATGAAATAGAAGACATCTGTAGCTTGTTGAAAAGAAAGAACATTGTGCACACATGTCAATATAAATTTATCCCAGCTATTGGAATGAAAAACAATTATACAATATCAAAATGATACAAATTTCTGGTCAGAATTCTCCTAATTTTCTTATTAAGAAGAGCTCAGTTCCATATCTCTTTATACAATTTCATACCTTTTTGATATTAAAAATCCTAACACAGGTCTTTAAACAGCATGCACTGTTACAAACTACATACAGCTACCCATGTAGCTGTTTCTTTCCAGTTTCTCATCCTACCTTGGAACCTGATGCTGTTGTTGATTATTTCCAGTGTGTCAGCTACAGCATTATACTCTCCCACCTTCACTTCCTTTCTTTCTGCAGAGAAACAAACAAGAGCGATGGTTTATGACAGTCCACATGTTCTCAATTATTTACCTGATTTTCCCTTTTTTTTTACAGTGTGTCAAAAGGAAAAGAAATATGCTTGAACTGCATGGATTAACAAAGCAGAATGCCAGACAGCTAACATAATTGAAAGAAATATTTCTGATTTTTTAAAGAAACGCAAAAGATTTTTAAGAACGCATTTACATAGTCAGGAAATTGTTGTTACTGGGCACAGGCATCTCCAGCTTAAAGATCACACATTTACTTACTGGCTCATACTGAGTAAGACACTTTGTTGGGAGACATGGCTAAATCATGTGTTCCACTCCCATTTAAACAACTAGGCCATCTTGCTTTAGTGAAGTATTTGCCAGGGGAGTCATAGTTGCAGGCTCCAGCCTGTATGGAGTAGACTGGCTAGTTAATAGACATGCTGGGAATCTAATCTCTTACTCTGACTGGGAATTACCGATTTATCAGTACACTGACTGCAAAACATAGTGTGTTATATAATTAGAACTAACTTACACTTGAGCTAAAATATTTACTGTTACTCTCATCTGCAATTTGGGGATTAACATAATCTATATGACCTTCTTGTACCTAACATATATACAGAAACTTAGTATGTTCAGCTACTGCCTTGGCCGTTGTAGTTGGAACTCTGGTACATATTAGTCCCAGCCTCCTGATGACATCTGGCACCAATTAATTTGTCTTTTTTTTTTTTTTTTTCTTTTGGTATTAGAAGTGCAGGAACTTCCTAAAGTATCATTTTTATAGCCACATTTTTAACTTTTGATCAGAGACAAAAATAAAAAATCAACAACAACACAGACACATTGGTTACAGTGTTCTTTGATGAGCTGGCTCAGCAGAGCCAAAAATTTCTGGCCTCCATTTCTGGGAATGAACAAACCAATTTGCATGTAAATTCTGAGCTCATGACCCTATTTGTGACACTGATTTGGGGAGCTGATGATCTTGAACTAGATGCCCAATTTGAAAAGACTGTATTTTACCCAACAGCTCCACATTAACCTTTCCTCCTTTCTCACTCAAAGCAATTGTGCACTGTTCAGCTCCGCTGAATGGAGCAGCTAGCTCCATTTTAGTAAATTCAGTAGTCTGATTAATACTAATCTGAGAGTTTACAGGAGGCAAAAGTTTTTCTTACATAAACTACACTACCTATTGTTAAAATTGTTTATGCAGAATTGTACACTGAGCTGCAAATCTGGCAGAGAAACCTAGGCATTTGCTATATCCAGATCAAAAGCTAGATTTTGCAGTTCTATAAGCTGATTCGGTTTTTACATGAATATCATCTATTTGTGAGGTCCTAAGACAAGTTTGACATAAAAGTGTAATATACTGGTTTCCAGCAGCAGTTTCACCAGGCCTATCCACAAAAGCACCAGGAAGCACCCATTCTGGTGCTTCTTGGCATCAGGCATTTGCTATTATACGCAGATCAAAATCTAGAGTCCCAAACAATAATATCTGCACAGTCATCATCTAAATGCTTAAATAATCATTGGTAAACACTGAACCATTACACTGTCTTCTTTATTGGAAGCATGGGAATTTTAATCTGTAGATTTAACATTAAAGAAAAAAAAAGAAGAAAAAAAAAAACTAAAGAGAGACAAACCCCAGAATGTGTATATGCAATTTGCACATCTGATGCCACATAACCCATAGCATCTACTTATACCAAATGGGGAGGAGATGCACACAGTGCCATTCCTTTTCAATGTTTACAAATTCTTACACAGCTTCCTTCACAGATTAAAACAACACTGAGGACATGCCTACAATGGTTACTGTAACACGGTGTAACACACTTGAAATAGGCTCAAGCTATCTAGTTCAGGTAGGAGCTAGCCCCTCATAGGAATGGGGCTTGGCAGAAGTTTTTATTTGGAGAAGTGAACTTTGATGGTGGACTGAGCCTTTCAAGATTTAGAAATCCAAGAAGGAGGAAAATACGCACGATGATCAGTACCTGTGAAGCACATTAGCTGGTCCCTTACAAATGGAAAAGGACAGTTCATAGAGACCCTGCCAGGTTTACTAAAGTTAAGAAATGCCATGAAGATATTTTATATCTTAAAGTACTTGTGTTTGTGAAAAGTAGTCTGTGAGGGAAATAAACCATATTATATTAGCAGGAAGGATATAGTATCAATATCATAATATAATTACATCAGTGCTGAGGGGGGAGACACAGTCTTTGTGCTCTTTTGTATCCCCAAAGACAATAGCTGTTGAGTTATCCATCCTCAAGCACAAGTGCTGACCAGTGACGAAGTCACCTCCAAATAGAAATTAAAGGAAGCAGGGAGGCAGCAGTATGGCTCTCCATTCTCCTGCGTAGGCCAACATAGCCGAGGGTGGATCTGCAAGCTCTCCTTTTCAATATGCCTCTCCCTCATGTTCCCTTTAGAAATTCTGAATTATTCAAGTCAATATACTGATTGTTTAACGCAGTGCACATCTGTCAAAATCTCTGTGTTCAACAATAACTGGGCAGGAGGAAGTGAAATTCCTTCAAACAAATACACCAACTTGTGCTTTTACAACAATAGTCAGAATACAATGTTGACTTATTTCTTTAGTACTTTGATTACTTTTAATTTGATCTTTCCATACTCACAGTAGAGAGATTGTATTGAACACTTCACCCCCTGTCCCAGATTAAAATGGAAAGAAAAATATGAAAGAAAATCTGTGTTTTGTGAGATAATATTTGTCAATACTGTAACAGTAGTGGTGTGATTTTAGAATTTGAATCTGCAGCTGTTCTTTCACACACAAACAGAAAGCCAACAACTAACCAACCCAAATAAAACTGGCCCAGAAATATGTCACTGAAAATTATGCTTAAAAGAAGTATTAGCAACTAATCCTTGTTATTAAATAATCGTAAAAAAAAAATAGATTAGTTTTATTACCAACATGAAAGTCTTCTGACAACAAAGAACTGAGCTCTTAGAGGTGGATTAAGAAGTTTTCCTTGGTATTTTTTATCATGGAATTTTATATCCCATTTTAGGCAACTGTGGACAAATCGACACACTACTACTTAATTAATTGGGCCACATTTCATAAAGATAATACAACAGATATTCAATTGTATATCAGGTAATTAAATGTTTTTGCTAAATAAAAGCAAATATAATTCTGCAATGGACATCAACTGAGTAAAATAAACTTATCAAAATGCATGAGAGTATTGTGATTGCTAGTATGACTGATATCTTCTTACACTGAGAATTTCTAGATGGGACTATGTTTACTTTCAGTTCCTTCCACTTCATGTCATAATGAATATCTAAAGCGTGTTGCAAGTATGTCAGTCTGACTGCTATGCTGCAAATAACTCTAGTGGTGATGCAGTTATGTCAATATGAAAATGCTTGCATGAATATAATCACCAGTATAATTTATGTCAATGACAACAAGGGCACTCTGAAATAAAGGAGGAGTTAAAAGGATATGTATATTGCTATGTGAATGAATTAATAAACTCCTACGTGTCTAGTTGATTATACCAATGTAAAAACTTTGCTTAGCCCACCAGAAGAAAGATGGATTAACTAGCCCTAACATTACTGTGGTTCCCAAACTGCATGTTTGTAAAAAAAGATTAAGGACCTCAAAGTCTACCATCAGCTGACATTGCTTGTGCTTTCTTCTGTCACTGCAGCATGTTATACAGTTAGAACCCCATGCAAACTGCAAAAGCAAACACGTACAAGTGATGAGTATTCACTTTCCAAAAAATAAAAATTACATATTAAAGTAAATTTAATAAAGTTACTACGGAAACTTCTCCAGATAATCTAAGGGTCACTGAGGGTTCTCCTTTAAAGGCCACTTAAGCTGTTCTCAACTTAGAAAAGGCAGAAAAGAATACTACTTATATCTGAAAGAGTACAAAATTCTAGGTCTTGGTTTGTCCTTTATCCTTTGATAATGGGATCTTTATAAGGTGCCTCTATGTCTCCTCCTATAAAAGTTTTTCCAATTATTTTTTATATAGTTCCTCCTGCTTCACCACTCAAGAAATGATCACTGCACCCCTATGAAAACCTTTTTCTGACATCATTTTGTTTAGCAGTCCCTTCTCCAATTCTTGTTCAGAAGACTTTTGGAAAATGCCCAAGCAACAGCCAACAGGCAAAACTGAGCATGGATCATATACATCTGAAATGCTTAAAGACAGTTAGGGAGAGAATGATACTTGTGTACACATTTGGAAAGATTTTCATTTCAAGATTCAAATCAATTTTCTAGATATGAATCAAAAATCATGCAACTATACAAATACCATGAAGTACTCACACTTCTGCCTTACCTTCGTCATTTTGAAAACTCTTTAACAAACCATCTATGACAAAAGCTGGGCATGCTGTTTTAAATGCCTTTACATTAATGAGTTAAGCCAAGCGTTATGAAAGCTAATTTGCTTTAGAAGAAATACAGAAATATGTCATGTTGAGGATCCTGTAGAAACTATTAGCAAATTAATGTAATCTTAACTTTCATAATATATCCTTTTCAAACAAGATCAGGAAGTTTTTTAGCTATCCTTATCACATATATCCATATCACTTATCAGCAATAATAAATACACATTGAAAGTTTCTAGTTTAAAAAAATCACAAGGGAAGCTTATAAATAATGAATGAGGAAAGCCTTTTTTTTTTGAATTTCTATCCACTTGTAGGCAACTATTTCTTTGTTTGAAGACAGAGGTTCTCAGATTAAGAATCACAGTTCAAATAAGGAGGAAAATGTCAGGTCAGATAGAAGATTGTTCTCTAGCAGAAGTCATTTCAAAAGGAAGAATAAAGGAAGAAAATATACGTTACTTTTTCAAGGATTTAAATTACCACAGTTATTACATTTGTAATTGGAGGTAAAAATTGATTTTGCTAGAGAAAATATTGCCTTCATTTCCTGCTGCATAACTATTTCCTACAATTGACATTCCTGTCTGTTTTTGTTTTGTTTTGTTTTGTTTGTTTTTGTTCTGAAATTCTGGATACCAGTTCTTACAACATATAGGAAATCCTGAGTTAAGAAAAACAGTATAGTATGTATAGTATGTGCTAATTACTCTTCATTGCTACTTCTGAAATCCTACCTTGCATTCATCCAAAAAGCAAAACAGACAAAAAAGGTTAAACTGGTCAAAGGCCAAAGAGTATACATCAGCCTTAGAGTCAGGACAAAAGCTAAGAAGTTTCATCCTTGGACTTACTTCACTATATTAGCAATGGTATCTAACCAACAGGAAACTGTAAGTATGTAAGCAAGCAAGCTCATAAAATGATATTAAGTACCCTGAACTCAACAAAAATTGAGTCCAGTTTTATAGCCCATGAAGATTTTTCCATAAAAAGTGCAACAATCTGCACTTCTAAAAGCTTATTAAAATTAAATTTACTGATTCTTTGTAAACATTGTTTTTATCTTCTAGATTTTCTAGATCTTCTAGATATCTTCTCCAATTTTCTTGTTAGACTGACTTCTAGCTTTGCTTAGAAATTTAGTAATATAGTTCATGTGTATTTAAATTTATCTTAGGTATTTAAATATTATGCGCTACATAACAAAATAAAAAAAGTAATGACTTTTAGTTTAAAACAATTACTTCTTAAAACCTGAATTAGTAACACCATAGTCATAATTTTCATTCAGGACACTATGAAAGTAAACAAATATACAGTAGTGAAGGCAGATTGTTGATGAAGTAGAATGATGTTTGAAGAACAAAGTATAGAGTTTACACTGACTCTTCTAAAAAGAAATTGCTGTTTCTTATGATGTTAAATAAAGTCCTTGATAGCTTGAAATGAGGCTGTATATGCAATCACAATTTTGGTTTTAATACTTCTATCAATAAATCTTAACTGTGAATCATATTCTTATAACAACTGAAACATCTGTCAGTAATTTAATTTACCTTTAACTCCATTAAGGAAGTTAGCAAACACAAACCTACATTCAAAGACTAGGTATTGTACAATTCTATTTTAGGAAACACATGTATATAATAACTGCAACCCCTCAATCCAGCTAAGCATTTTTCTCCTCTCATGTACATTCTCTTTTATGATTTGATTAACTCTTCATAGTCTGTATAGCTTTATCATTGTGAGAGTTTATTTACCAAAATGAATGATCTTTGAAGTCTAAACTAAAGCAGTCTAAACAAAAGGTTTTTACTAAAGGTAACATGATTTTAAAATAAAAATGGGTCCCTATCAATACATTTATTTCATTTACAATTGGAATCAACTTCTTCCTAGCAAAGTCCAACATCAGAATGCTTTTCCCAACTCACAGAATTTACAGCAGGAAACGTGTAAAACTACAGGCTTGTAGTAAAACTACTGGCAGCCAGTCCTAGCACCACGAGAAGGAAATTTTCTCAAGTATTAAATTATAACACAACTTTATTAATTGTTGTTTGCCTTTAAGCACCTTTGCTCATACATGCTGGTCCATTTTCTACAGCGGGCATGCCATGCAGTTGAACTGTTGGCACATGCAGGCTGGGGCTGGCTTCCCAGCTAATCTCCCAGGAGGTCCCACGGTTTGAAGGTTCATCCAGGCAGTGAGAGGTCTGGATGCAGATACCACTGATCTGAAGAGAAGTCCCTGCTGGCAGCAGCCCAGGCCCCAGCAGCAGCTCCATCTGTCAGAGTCTCTCCGGGAGAGGGACACTGAAGCCAGGACTGTGCGGGAGGCTGGAGGTGCCAGTGAGAGAGGCTGTGCCCACATTTTGTTGCCTCTTAAGCTCCATTTCTGAGTGCTGAAGCATCAGACATTGTGAAGCACAGTTCAAGATATAATGTGATACTGCACTAATTCAAAGATAAGAGACAGCAAACCAAAGCAAGGCAGCATATTAATTTTGACAATCTATGAGACTTCCAAAGAGCCCCAGGATGACAAATCAGCAGTGTTTCTGGATCTCTCAATAGGGAATAAATACAATTATGCTCCTTTTGGTGCCCTGGAAAACTAGTCTGAAAATGCACAGCACATGTGAAATGGAAAAGTGTAGAAAAATGAAAATGTAGAAAAATCAAGATTTGAATCATTATCAAATGACCAGATAATATTTTTATAGCTTTTTTATCTAAACCAAAAGTCACTCATGAATTCATGTCAAATTCCCCAGGCAGTGATGTTTATTTAGGGAAGAAAAGACTGCGACTAGAGCTGCTGTCAGTCTCTTCTGTCCCACCAGATCACAGTTTGCCTACAACTCAGAAATGCAAGCCATTCAAGAGAGTAGCCTAACCCAGGTTTACATCATTTGTATCTGCTGGCTCAGCATTTAAACCTTCCATAATAACTGACAGAGGAAGTGACTGGCCACCACCAGGGGATGGCCTGACAGGAAAGGCAGCCCCAAGGACCTGGAAGACCCTGACTCCAGCCTAGATACTCGCTCTGGTTAAAGCAGAGAGATCAGGGAGACCTTTTCCTTCTGTACATTGAATACTCTAGCATTTCATTAGATTTTGTCATGAATGCCCGAAAGAAGGGTTTCATCTCACTTACCTAAACATAATTCTTGTCAAACTGAAATTTTAATATCAATTCTATATAAAGTATTGCTTATTTCTTGTGGATGAGAAGATGAATTAATAATAATAAGTACTCATTTCTTAGAAAACCTTGGATGGTTGTCTCTTTCCCCTGGGATTATTTTCTCATCAGTCCAGTGATGCACAACACAACTGGTGACAGTAGCCCCAGCCTGCACAGATTCAGCTGTCGTGAACGACACAGCCAAATCTCTGCCACTGTGTTTTCGATGGCTGCTCAAGCATACGGAAAAGTCCTCCTTTTGAGGGTTTGGTGTCCCTTCCTGATTTAGAGAATAACCAAACACACTAGTGTAACGTGACCCAAACAGAAATGTCCCCTACGATGGAAGAGATGTGTGCTTAGCTAGAGGATGGGGCAGAGCAGTGTCAGCTCTCCCACACATGCAACGAAGTGACTGAGTGCCTCATAACAAGGTCACTTTTTGCTTCGCTTAACAAAGCAAGCCTGCTTTCTGGTAATCTCAGACAAAGCAGGGAGGAAACAAAGGCTCTGTTATCCCACATTTGGATGCATACCTCTGATTGTATGGTTAGGGCATTCCCTCACCATCTGCCACTGTTGTGCTTCCCCTCCCGTGGGAGGGGAGGGCTCAGCACATGCTGAACAACTTCACAGTAAGCTGTGTGTGATCTACTCCATCTGAGAGGTCAGAACACGAGGTGATCTGGCTTCTTTCCTATGCAATGCATCCGTAAAACTTTTTTTCAGAGTAAAGAGCACATTAGTTAGAGGTTGGAGTTGCACAGTTATTGTGCCTGATATAGGAGGAGAGCAGCAGCTGGTGTGCATATTACGACAGTTGGATCTCAGCAACTCTCTTATGTCCTTGAATATTTACTTGCTCTTCATCCAGGTGGCCTGTGAAAATGCTGTAGCATGTAAAGAGTTTTCTTAATGTCTTTTTTGACATTCAGGGTCAAACTGAAAGGCAGGATTCCCACTACCCATGTCCAAAGATTCAAAATAATATAGCTGAGGCAGTGTTGAACACATTTATACAAAGCTGTGAAATCTATGCTATTTTCTGTCTTGTAATTTGTATGGTAGCTGCCAGTTTTCTGGTTTTTGTTTGTTTTGTTTTTGTTTTGTTTTTGTTTTTCCCCTGTATGAGAAAGGCAGTTTTGATGCAGCAAGGGTGGTTTATTCTAGATAATTTATTTGGAAAGAGCAGGGTAAGCTTTTGCTCCAGCAGGAAATTGTTAAAAGTCAGAGTTTCAGAGAAAGTGACTCCATTTTCCTTCTATTGCAGTGTACCTCCACTTGTTTTAACCTGTTTCTAGCAACCTCTTTTTATTACTAAACCACTGAACAAAAGAGAAAGGCGGAAAATGAGCCAACAGTAATCTCCTCTCAGCACTAATTTGGAATAATATATATATTTTACTAAGAACAGAAGGAAGTGGTTTAGAAGAGTGATTAGGTTCTGAAGAAGAGTTTTGAAGTGATAGTCCCTGATTCTATCTTTAATGATTGTTTCAACATCTTCCAAAAATGGTAAGGCTCATTTCTATGCTGTTTAATTTCAAATTCTCACTTATTTTTTCCTTTTACTTCTTCTGGAGTTTGAATAACTACAGAAAATAGGCCTGTATTAAGAAAAAAATATCCCATGGAAAACTACAGATATTAAACTATAATTACTCTAAATAATAAAGGATTAAATAATTAATATAGAGCAGTTACATAATGCACCTGACAGCTCTGGAATGAAGTTGCTTGGCAAAGCACAGAGAGATCACATGGGCATTTATATATAAGCATAACTTTAATTTTGTGCATAAAATTAAATATACTCATGGAAGAGTTTCCAGAATCAGGGTTGATATTATAGGTACTGAGTAAAAACAATTTGACAAAACATGCATAGTTTGAAAGAATCTATTCTGCCCAGAGAATTGATAGTATAAAGCAATGATGATTTTATTTTGAACATTAGCTTGTTACAAGAGGACAGGATTTATGCCTGCAGGAATGACATATAAGGAAAAAATCCTTGAAAAGCTGATTAAAACTAGAAAAGCAGAAGTAGGCATTTTTCTCACTTATCACTGGATTGCAGTATGACAGTGAAGAACAGCAGAGACTTTGCAATCACATGGGCATAAAAGACTACATTAAATAACCCCTGTAGATGCACAAAACTGAGTAAAACATAAAACTAGTATACAAAAGTAATGTTATCAGTCTTTCAATACAACTAGAATGAAAACCTGAAAATTTCTAGTATATCAAAAGTTAGGTATATATGTGTCCCTTTTTATCACATTATCTTTTGCCTTTTTTTTTCTGAGATAATATTAAAGATGTAGATTTATGATGGGTAAAGAGAGATGAGTTTTGTTTGGAGTACGAGAACAAGACAAATTTTGGAAACAGAAAATAGTTCCAAGAAAAATGTATTTCAAAAGCTCCCTGAAACTGTTGGCATAATATAAGCTAGCTACCAAAGTCCTGCAAATGTAGTTTTGACAAGCTTGGAAATCAAACCCCAAACCATTAAACTATGAGTATGGGGTTTAAATCTTATTTGAAGATATATCTCAGTGCATGTGTATCTTTCAACTAGGTAGGTAGAATAGTTACAATATTCAACAGAAAAACTACAGAACGTTTTGGGAATTAAAAAAAAAAAAAAAAAAAAAAAAAAAAAAAAAACTGAACCGAGAGGAACCATAATCTATGCCTCTTGTTTTATATATTTACCAGAATTTAGAAAAGCAAGTACTTTACCTATTTGACCACAAATCTTTGACCCTCAAATTTTAAGATGTTCAGTGCAAAAATTTATTAAACTCACATACAGATTTTCTCTCTGAGCCTTTTTGTAAACAATTGCTTCTTATGCAATAGCCTTTACAAATCAGTAAGAGATAGCAATAGATGTCATATGCTCCTATTAATTGCATTTCTATATAAGACGTAAAACTGTTGTTTTGTTTTACTGTGTTTTGGATAGGTACATAAAAATCTAGCATGAATAACATGCTTCTGTAACTTTGTCTTAAACAAGAACAATGGGTTGTAACGTAAAGAAATCAGCCAGAAACATATGAAAGATAGCTCAGGAAAGCAGTCACTGTCCCGCTGTGACTACTGTGCTTGGACCCATACTCGCATATTTGGAAACCAAGGTCCCCCAGATTCCAGATGTAGTCCTTTCTTGAATACTCACACCCTCTTCACCTCCACAGTGCTATTTGCTCTGCATCTAGCACCTCCTCACTTTCCTGGAGGATCAGGAAAGAGAAGGGACAACAAAGGCACCAGGATTTAATCCACCTGTAGCATGGTGAGACATGGAATACCTGTGCTAAAAGCCCACCACACTGAAATCACTTTCTTACTCAACTAAACCACATTTCTCCTCACTACATCATCAACACGTGCAAACATCGGGCAAAACAGCACTGGTTCCTCTGCCCTGCCTGTGCTGCAGGAGAAGTTGATGGCTCCTATTTAACCATGTGATGTATTAGAGAGCACTGCTGCTGGGCAGCACCACTGTTTCCCATGTAGAGTGCCAACACTGAACTTCAGCTTGCTTTGCTGAACTCTGCTGAACAGTTTCTGGCATGCAGCAGCCAATGCATTCCTAGAAATGCAGGTTTGTTATTTAAACAGAAAACATTCTATATCTTAAATGGCTTAATCCAGGATCTAGACTTTTTCTGCAGATGTTTTCATATCTGAGCTGTAGAGGATACCAGTGTTGCAATTCATACAACTTTGGTGAAAGTGATTTCCAATTGTGCAACTGGTACAGAGGCAATATCAACCTGCTGCATCAGGCAGACCAGGTCAGGGGCCAGACAGGGACTATTTCTTCCCTGTGTAGCATGCCCCCAGTCATTCTGGCAGATTTTGTAGCTCTTGTTTTATTCAAGGATAGCACATCAGGGGATTTCTGATGTTTTTTGTCTGTGTGTAGGGAAGGTCAATGGAGAGTCCGTGAATGTTTTATAGACTTTTCTGGACTAGCCATTATCAACATAGTTCAGTTCATGCTCCTATCCTCAAAATATTGAATTCCTTCACTGTTTTGACTGCCCTCCCTTCCCCCAGTTATACCAAACCTATCCTGTTTATATGACAATATACCTCAACTGTCACTAATAAAGCCAAGGAAAAACCTTCACTTGTGCCAAAATTTCAGGTTTTGTTTTTAAATTTCAGCAGGGCTATAGGGCTGAAAAATATTTTCTGAGGCCAGGAGGACTGACAAAGAGATGAGGGGAGCAGATATCAAATGTACAGCTGCAGAACAGAGCTCACCAGTCAGGTAGGTGAGCAGTGCTGAGCCCAGAGACCAGAAGGCACTGGGAAGTGCACAGGTATGGTGGAAGGACAAGGACACCACCTCAACAAGTTTTGTTACCAAAAGTTACATCAGCTAACCCTGGAGAGACCAAAGCCCTGGGAAACTGCCATTTACATCCATAATCCATCAAAAAGAAATATAATGTAGAGGACTTTTTTACCTATCATGAAGTCCTTAATCTTCTCATCATGGGAGAGTTTATGTTCTTCAAAATTAATCAACAGTTAGGGGAATATCTCTATCATTTTGGAGTTTTTCATAAAAGGTCCAAAGAATTACAGTCCCTATTTTTCTGGGTCCCATTCCAATACAGCTGTTCACCAACCAGAACTCAGTTTGTGATTTTGTCTATAAATCTGTCATATTGAGTTGTCTAATTTTACACAAAATATATGGAAAATATAAATTGATTCTCTAATTTTTATAATGTATTAAAAACATTTTTTTTTTTTTTTTTTTTTTTAACTCAACACATGATGTTCTCAGATGCATGATTTCCATTTCCTTTAATGGGTATTTCCAGACTTTAGAAGGCTTTTACAGAAAATACTTTAAAGCCTATAATGCTGAAAGATAGCTGCATTCAATTGAAAACAAACAAATAAAATCCTAAAACAAACTAAATACATCTTATGGTCTACCTTGTACATTCTATGCTATCTTTGGTACTTTATCCTGTTTTTGTGAACGCCTGCCCACTGATTTTGGTAAGAGAAATTGTGTAAGACTGTTTTGAAGATATCATATTTCCAGCTTCTTTTTTTCTTAACAGAAGCTTCCTTCTATACACCCCACCCAAACCTTTCATTGAGTTTAAATACAAAATTACCTGCTATCTGAAACTCAATAATATGCTTAATTATCTAATTCAAATTCACTTCAAAGAAATGATATTTATTCTATTCTATTGACCTAGAACACAGTGTAATTTAATAATCAAGATAGCACTATACACATCATTTGGTGAAAAATCCACTTGAAGAATCTTGGATTTCTCTGCTTCTTGCATGCAACATTTTCTTAGAGGAATCTGTGTATGACTAATTTGTTCTACACAGGAAAACAAACCTCTTGAAGATCATACCACACAGAGTTATCACAACTAATTTCTCTAAGGGCATGTCAGCTTAGATGATATTTTTCTGAAGTGATATTGCTCTAACTTGTATAGCAATCACAAAAAAAAAAAAGAGGTTTAAATCCAGGTTTAAAAGGACTATTTCCAAATCAAGTTACAGTTCTATCAACATATTTGGCTTTGGGTGAAAATAAATCATGAATTAATGAAATCAACCTACCGTATAATTTATTTTTCTTTTCTTACTAAAAATAAATTAATCGTGCAACTTTATTTGATTTCCAAGTAAAAACAAAAAGTGCAAAATAACTTACATATTTAGACCTCTTTCTCAGGTTTTAGGCAGTATTATGATGTTTAGTAAAATTTAGTAAATTTTTACCAAACTATTAGAAAAGAAAAATTATACTGCAAAATATTTAAAATTATATATTTATAGACAGAGTGTAATATTTCACTGTAGAGTTGTGATTGACCGAATACTCTGTATTGATTACAAATTCAATGAGAATGCTCTAAAATGAATTAAATCTTAATTTAATCTTAATTGTCCCTAGTAAATATATATATATATATCTTGGGTTTTCTCAGCAAGGATACTTGGTTTTTGTAGTTACAGATTTCATTTTATTTGACTTATTCTTCAACAGTAGCAAAGTATTTCTCTGAGATCTAAAGCCAATACGTAATACATGGCTGAAACTGGTGATTTAAACTTTATTATATGAGAAATCACCATAGTTTTCAAACATAAAGAACAGCAATCTGAACTGTATTTGATATAACTCATTAATTTTACTGTAATTAATTCTTTCCATTCATAGCTACTGTTTCCTAGTTAGAAGACTTGATGGGATTCAACTCTTTAATCTTACATGAGTACACTGCAGATTTCCATCTCTCAGCTAAATTGTCCAAGCTCCTTTTCAAGATATTGGGGACTTTTAGAGCATAATATGTGTGGAGTAATGTAGGCACATACTAAAGTAGAATAAATAGCAGAATAAATAGAAGAATTCATAGTAGAAATTTATGAATAGTGAATTTCATTCTGGAAATGTCTGTATCTCTCTTTACGGTGGACCAGGCAACTTGTTCAGAGGTAAATATCTGATCTTGGACAAATGAATCCCACATGCTGTGATGAAATGCATTTCAAATTTTTTTAAATGTTTCTGGAAAAGGTGGAGAACCTTTAATCTTATTTTAATAAAAGGGTTAACTTTCATCCCTAAAAGATGATTGATTTTTTTCTCTATTGCATACATTTTGTATTTTACTTTTTATGGGTGTCAGAAGTGAGAGATTTCATCTTCTTTTCTTTCAAAAGAAAGATGAATGAAAATAAACATGGATCTCATAAATTATTACCTTCTTACACAGAGGTTTACCATGCATAGTAGCAGAGCTTTGAAAAGACTTAAGGAACAAATGTTTGGAACAAATATTTGCAAAAAGGCCACAGAAGAAAACAATAACTGCTTAAAAAATAATAAAAAAGTAATAATAAAACAGTACTGTCAGTTACCCCTATACTAATAGATCTGAGCACACAAACAACAGAAACTATGTTTAGCCAAAGATGACTGTTTTTGCATAGAAATTTTTGGTCTTAGGCTATTTCTTAAAATTTCCTACCATTTTAGCTAGCTTATTGGTTCTCTTTTCCTGGTAATGGAGCACTTAAAAGGCCAAACCTTGAAATATAAGTTAGGGAATTTCCACTTCTGTTTCCAGTTCTGTTGGCCAGGAAATTTAATGATGTGTTTTATCAAAAACATAGGCACAAAGGTCAGACACAAATATGGTCAATTAACAGTGAAAATATATCCTAGAGCTAACCTAGTACTTTTCTGTGACAAGTAAGAGGAATTCTTGCTAACCCCCAGCTCAGTCACAGGAGCACTCTGACATACAGCAAATGAGTTTAAATTCCTCCAGAACAATGAGGGATCAAAATTAATCTCTCCCACACTGCAGATGAATGCCCCAACTCCTGGACTGTCATTTTGTGCTTTCTTTGTGGTAAATTAATTACTTAGCTTTTTATAAATAGAAAAAAAAAAAAAAAAAAAAAAAAAAAAGCTCCAGGATGAAAGACTTAAAGAGATTTGCCCCAGATATATCAGGAGCAGTTCAGTAACTTCAGAATAAAGAAAGACCTTGATGCCAACCCCTGCTCCACATGAAGTAGAAGATGGAACCAAATCTGAATTATGCACCATCCATACAGGTGTTCTGCTTGCTAGGTTCAAGACATGCATGTCTTGAACAAAGCCTCTCCTGACCAGACACCTTCCTGGAGCTGAAACCACCCAGTAATATGAAAAGTCACCTAATCTGTCTGAGGTACTAGGTCTTAGTGCCCTCTATTGTAGTATGAGTTGGGAGCTGCAAATCTAGCAGACAAACACTGGTGTAAATATGGGCACACTGGGAATTTAGGACCAGGCACATATCTGAGGAATGGCCCTGAAGTTCTACATTCTAAGACCAATATTACAGGTAAAATAATTAAAATATTTTTCAGTGGACTCCGTAATATTCAGTTACTGAATAAAAAACATTTATTGTCCAAACTCAGAATATAATTCTCACCCGGCAGGCACAGACAGTTTGGGCATGTATCAAAACAAACAGATGAACAAAACATTCAAAATGAGATATGAT
This sequence comes from Nettapus auritus, assembly GCA_011076525.1. NCBI lineage: Eukaryota > Metazoa > Chordata > Aves > Anseriformes > Anatidae > Nettapus > Nettapus auritus. Next base: position 93,908,693 of record CM021766.1, on the reverse strand, counting down.
TTACTGTACAAGCCCTTCTGTAAACACTAAATTCTATACATATCTTTAGCATTTGTACCTCTGTGAACAGGCATTGCAGGAGTCTTTCACATGCCTGGCGTATCTGCATTTCTTCAAGGAAATTAGGATTTGTATTTCACATGCCTTAAATGCATATTTTCCGTAATTGGGTATATATTATTAAAAATAGTTCAAGGTTTTTATTGTATACAATGAGATCAAAGTAGGTTGCAAAACAATATCTTAAAAGTTAAAAATAGCTATAGCCTCAGATGAATATTTAAGTCTTGTGCAAAATTAGGGCTCTCACATTGTCTGTCAGATTATAGGGTTGATTGTGCGAGGTGCTAGAAGTCATGAATGCCTAATCAATTTAGTATTTCAGGATCTACTCAGAACTTTGCTGGATCAGGCTCAGAGTTTATAACAGTACAACTAGACTGTCTTCATAAAACACTGCTTAATTAAAGTATTTATATACACATCAGTAATTCATCATACCATAAGCTACTGCTGATTGAAACCAGTAAGCTGGTTTTAAAACATTGTGCTCTCATTAAAATCAACAGTAGGGCAGGGTTCCTAAAGGCTTGACCCACTTCCAATGCCATTTGACCCAATTCTATGTGATGTATCTCCATTTATATTTTATCTGTTCATTGGGTTTTATCCATCTAACAGATCAGCTATTGATTTCTATACAACAGCACAATTTACAGAATCATTCCAGATGAAAAGGGGAAACATCTATTGTTTAGCTTTGTTTGTCTTTGGCCACCCCAACAGGATTAATTTTTTGACATCATCTTTAGTAGATAAAAGGCTAGTTTGCTCTGAAAAAAATGCAATGTGGATGCCAACTTTCTTGGCAGGTTGTTCTATTGCCCGACTATCATATAGAGTTACCCAATGATTTTGTTGACATTTAATCTAAATATTCCCCCATACATCTTTATCTAGACTCATAATTATGGACTATAGGGAAAAAATCCTATCCTTGAGAATGGCAGCTAAATTGTAATATAGGAAGAGAAACCTACTGTGTGTACAGAGCAGGAAGCTTTCCTCATGTTTTAAACCTCTAACATCTTTTTGTTTAGGTAATCAGTGGTAATTTCTTGAATAGCAATACACGAATCTCAAGTATTGCGATTCTCAGCAAACTTTTAACATCTGAGAAAAGGGAATACATGGGAAAATATTCAGGTCAAAGCAGAAAGGAGTTTACCAATATTTCAGGGACCATGATTACTACTGGCCTTCTACAGAGACTGGAAAATGCAATTTGCATAATGGCAACAGAGGGTATGCTGTATGTTGTTGATGCTGGGTCTGTGATAACTGCATATGTACATTACTATTTTAAATAAAAATTTAACCAATTGCAAAGTTAATATTAGATTAAATTAGCATTAACTAATGCTAATTAATAGAAAGAATTGAACCTATTTTTCAAGGTATGTTTTCTTTGCAGTCCCACAGAGCTCTATTCTGGGATGATACCAACAAAAATAAATATGAAAGAATTGATGGAGAGAAAACACAGTGAAATCTGTAGTTTGTGTTTCCTCTCTTCCCATTCTGTGCAGCCTTCCTGTTTCCATACTAATCAAGAAGCTATTTGTAAATCCTAAGTATCAAACCATTTGACTGAATTAGAGTAACATTATGAAACACTTCAGCTCTGTGTTTCTGTCTCCATTCTGAGCAATGTGGCTCAGGAACAGAAGTTAACTTCTTTAATACAAAGTGACTAAAAGCCACTCTCATGACCTAATCTTTCACCTAGTCAAAATTGGGTCTGTCAGGATAGAGTATTCCAGTCTCTTTATCTGGATCCTGAATAAGCTTACTTCAGCTACTTGTAACTTTTAAACAGCTAGAGATTTTCAGCATTAGTCATTTTATAGTTTTAAGAATAGAAGGGAAAATTATTTCTGAGATTTAACCTTTAATCTTGTAATTGTTGACTTCTAAGTGCTTGGTTTACAGCATGCAAATGCCACTTTTCTCTCTCTTGCTCCCCCCCCCCCCCCTTTTTTTTTTTTTTTTCTTGTTTTTATGTTTTTAATACTGGTTGCAAAGCCAAGATGATGAAAGGAAAGCAAGCAAATGGAATCTACCTACTCTTAAATAAAGAATTTCATAATATTTCACCCTAAATTCGTTCCAAATGATGGGAATATAAATGCCACCTGGAATGAATACTGCTTGAATGAGTGTAAATTACAGACAGTCATGGAATTAATTATACTGCAATAAAGGATGCTGCTGAGCCACTTTGACACCTGTTCTTTTAGTCTCCACATTACTGAGCTGGTGAAAGTGAGAAACAACAAGTACTACTAGGGCTTAGAAATCAGCTTTTCTCTTAACATTCTTTACATCAGTAATTTGCAGTTATGTAGGGCCCAGGAAAAGCACTGCAAATTCAGGAGCTAAAACAAGCATAATTTTAATGCATGCCAAGAGTGCATGGATGGCAGGATCTGCTGGAAAGGTGCAGCACACATTTCTTCTAGTGTTTGCTGCCCAGCACAAGGAAGTATGCATGTAGATTGTGAAGGCTGAAGTTATCCTTCCAGTAACTCCGCTGGTGCTCCTATGGGATATGAAGTCCTGCCAGGGATACTAGCTGAACTGCAAAAACCTTTTTTCTTCCTACTTCTCTGTCCATGCAGGAGCAGCCAAGATTTTGCTAAATGGGAGAGCCTGAGGTCAATTACCACAAATACATTGAACCTGGCAGATCATTTAACATAAACTTTTATTCCTTTTAGGATCTCACACTAAGAAAGTCTCAAGAAAAAATTCCACTAGGCAGAGGTGGGGAACTTTGCAATGCTCCTACCTAGAAAATTTTTCTTTTTTAATTCAGTAAAAGAGAAAAAAAAAAGTTATTATTCTGGTAAGATCTCCTTTGTCAGTCACAGCAAATGTCTAAGGGGAGAACAACTTGGAAAACTGCTTAGATGTTCAAGTTTTCAGTTACAAAGCTGAGGGAGACACTTTTCTCCCATTAATTCATCTTACAAACAGTTAGCATTAGGATTTGCTCCATTTGGGGAGAATCCACTTTGGGTAGCATTTTCAAAATGCTGAACTGATTTAGAAGTATGTGTCTTGTGACTTAGTTGTTTTTCCCCCTTATAACTTAGTCGGCTTTCCTCTTCAAATGTTATCTCAGATATTTCTTACATTTAGTCAGGCTCTTCCTTAAATGTAGCTAGATCTGAGACAGCTAAAAAAACACCCTTGAAGTTTGGTTAAAAAATACCAAAGTATGAATCAATAGGGGAAAACAGGATCCTAAGTCCAATTTGAGCTTAGAGGAGGGATGGAATGTTTACCTGCTGATTCATGGCATCAGCAGGGCACTCTATATCCATAGGGCACATGTACATGTTTTTGTGACATGCAAGCTCAGATTCCTTCCTAGACCACATGCTTCTATAAACACTACTGATTTCAGAGCCAGACCACAGTTGGAGTTACCTGCACATTAAATTTAGCCGTCACAGTACATCATCAATTGGCCTAAAGCTGCAAGAGTCTTGGGTGGTTTTCATTGATTAAAACAGGCCCACAGTGCTGAAAAATGAAACTGTTAACACACAGGCAACAATCTAGCATTTGGCTGCAGGTTATCACTTGGAACGTCAGCTGAATTTATCAAAGCTGAGATATGAGCAGTTAAACAGCTTCTGGTGATCTATAACTTCTGGATATAATTGCAAATTTAAATCCAACTTAACATTTTCTGGGTGTGAAAATTCATGAATGATTTTTCAAAAATTTTGCTCTCTTCTCTAAATTCAAAAAGCCCTTCATGTATTTACTGACCTTTGTGATTCATACTTCAGGGGCCTTTGATAGTCTTTCCCTTTTGAGGGGGAAGCATAGACTAAATATGTGAGCAACTTCCTCCTTTTTATCAGGCCCCATGTCATTTACTAATACAGCACAACGTTCGCCTGCTGTCACATCATACTGCCACAACCATGCTCCAAATGTCACATTAGCAAAGTCAGGTTAAAATCACTTTGTGTTATAACATTTTCTGCACTGACCTTTTGAAGGGCCAGAGTGAGAGGAAGGCTTAGCTCCTATTGCTCTGAGCGGAAAGCTTCTGCTTATTTTCTCTTCTAAATGCAAGAAGCACATGATTTGTATTCAAGAACTTGATGTAATTGTCACATCCTCACAACAATCCACCCAACTTTCTGGGTGGATTCTTCAAGCACTCTTAAAAAAAAAAAAAAAAAGTGAAATTGATTGCTGAAGGATTTGGGTCCTTTTGTACATAAGACATCTTATTCTTTCCAATACGCAGGTCAAGGAACACAAATGGAAACAGCTCAGGAATCTGCTTCTCTTGATGCTGTCAGCTTTCTATTTTAACACAGTTCAGGACAGAATGTGGAGCTATTTGCCTCACAAGGCTTACAAATTACCTGACCTTTTTAGATGAGAGCAGGGGATCTGTATTACTAATTTGGGAATTATAGCATACTTTCAAATGAGGCAAGGATCCACCACGACTTCATGATAGATAGGAATATATCTTTCCTTGTCCATAGGGACAAGCTATCCAGCCTGCTCAGTGTAAAATATATTGCGCAGCTGTGGAGGATCATTTTAGGAGACATCCTTTCAGGAGGGTATTTCTCTTTTCCTTCTTCTTCAAACTAGCTCTTATTCATAGCCCTAGGATGTTCCAGCCATAGACAAGGAGGCTGTAACAGAGCCTTCCATGTCAAGGGGGGTTCTGAGCCCCCCTGCTGAGACCAAGCAAGTGCCATATCTGGTAAAATACAAGGAAAATGTTTATTACACATACACATTCCTACACAAGGGATTAACCACCAGAGATTGCATAAGGTTTTTCAAGGCAAAACATGGCCTGAATTTGATGTGCAGAAAGCAGCTTAAGGAGGAAACATGGACATTAAAGAAAGCAGAGAGGACTATGATGGCCAGATAGTGAGATAACAGCTTTGTGTCAGTAGTCAGGGATCATATAAAGTAGCATTTAGCTCTAAATCACAGATCCCTATTCCTGCCTGACCCTATTTCTTATGTATACAGTATTAATTTGATATATTTTTCATTCTGGCAGTAGTTTAGCAAACTGACTGTTAAATCTTCTACGGTGAAATCAGTTTTTTAAAGGTTGATGTGCTAGATACATCTAATGAATTAGTTTACTTATGAAAAGCTCATTTCCTGCCCGCCATAGTCATTTAAGGAAAAATAATACATGCACTCCAGCTGAAGATAAAAAATACCAAAATGGCTGGAATTGTAAGAAAATATTTTTCTTAATAACCCACACTCATGTTATCCCTTTGGTTTCAATTTTTGAATCAATAACTCAAGAGTAAGATAACTCTGACTCAGCCCCTTCCTCTCTGGGGACAAGGGGAAGTTTGAGTCCACAGTAGGCTTTTTTTATGGTTTTTCCTAAATCCTAAATGTCTGGGGTTTTTTTGACTCCCAGAGTCTGCAAGGGGAAATTTTGAAAAATGAGCTTACTCTGTGAGCTTACAGTGACAACAAAGGGTCTATACTGCCACTGGGAATAAATAAATTGAAAGCTACTATTTCCTGAACTGGCATCCCCACTTAGTTTCTTTTGAAAGGGTGTATGTGTAATAAATTTCTGTTCAAACAAGTCAGCAAAATTCACTGAATAAAGAGATACTTATCAGGGAAGTAAAACAAATATAATCATTTTAAGTAATGTGATTCAAGTCAGAAAATGATACTTATCCCATTACATAGTATTATTTGAGGTTGGACATTTAGAAAAAAAAAAGAAGTGTAGAGAAGTTTGTCTCCTCCTAAATCTATTGATTACATATGCCCATTTTCTAGTGCCATGTTTACAGAATCAGTCTTTAATTCCTCTACTAGATTCCAGTGATGATGTATGGAAACAGATTTTTTTTAAAGAAACTATAAAATGTCAGCTTAGAGAACAAGGGGCCGATACAATGACTGCATAACAATGGAACTGAATTAGTGCATACAATGACAGAACAAAAATGAAGAATGATTAGTTTGCAGAAAGGGGGACTAGTAAATTTTAAATGGAATTTAGTCTTTTCACGCCCTTTATACAGAGCTAATGTCTGGATTAATAGTGTTCCTGTGCTGTCAGCGTTTTAGTATCAATGTCTGTATGACTTCTGTATGATTCACAACTGTTTTTAATCACCTACACAGAGAACAATCCCATCTTCACTGTTTTTAAAATGTTTCTTGTTCATCTTCTTTATCCGTAATAGGTTTAACTCTCACAGTGATCTTTGTTTTCTCTTAGCACTATGATAATATAGCCTACAATCCCAGAACTAGCTCTCTAAAATAATTTTTTGTCAAAAATTCTCTATTATAAAATTCCATTAACTCAGAGAACCTGACAGATGTTATAAACCTATCTCATTATGTCTAGCCTACAACTGCACAAACCTTTACATGTTGGGGTGATATATTATTAAATAATGTTTTGTTTTTGTTTGTTCAGATGCTGTAATGTCAAATAATAAATCTATGCACTTTTAGTGACCAGATAAATTTTATTTTCTTCTCTTCTATTCATCAATAATTAAAGTTGTTCTATTTAATGGGTTAGTATCTGTTGGGGAAATATTTGAACTACAGGTATGGTGTCATTGATGGTGTCATTGCAATAGACCACATTCTCTATTAATTATATCAAATGAAAGATTTTCCTGCATTATATACCAGAGTCTGATGGATTTCTCAGAAATCTTCCGGCTCTTTTTATCCCCTCTAGAAATTTTACTACAACTGTTTCCAGAAAAAGTGCATCTCTCCAAGATGCCAACAGGAGAGAGGTTAGGAGTCTGAATACTGATTGGAAAATAATAAAAAAAAAATAATAATAAAATAAAAAATAAATTTAAAAAAGTTACAATACAAATAGGAGAGCTCTGAAAGAGACATTTGACAATTCTTTCAGACCTTTCTCATCTGCTATTTCTTTACAGCTTGATAATTTCTGGTAACTTATAGGAACTGGATATGTCAAACTTTTGTAGAGATCAATTTTTGTAAAATTATTTTCTGTTGTTTTCCAGCCTTTTTTTTTTTTTTTTAATCTTTGCTGATGGTTTTGAAAGGCAGTCTTTTTCATTGTTATTTAAGAAAGTGTCTGAGACACTTTTGTACAGAATAGGGACAGAGACTCATCAGTTCCTATGAAACAGTCTGTGCCTCAGAGTATACCACATGAACTGACGTGGAATGCTATGAAAACTACAGCTATTTCTATAATGCCTGTACTTGTCACAATAATAATTACTTGCATAGTCCAAATCATCTCTCAGGGGATGAACTGCTCCATAAAACCTTGTATGGGCACACACACACACAGATAAATAGGTCTCTCCTGCTTCTCACACAGGCCTTTCTCTCTTGCCTGGGGGCAAAGAATTAAAACAATTCTTTCCAACTACTCTGTGCTGCCTACTACAACTTTGTGTTACAGAAGTACCCAGCTAGGCTTAAACTTGCTCACACAAATGCTGATAGATGCAAAGCGGTGGTCTCCCAGAGCTCTGTTCCCAAATGAAAGGTTAGCTACCAAATTGCTTGTTTTGCTCCTTGGTATATTTCCAGATCATAGCCATGTTGTTGTTGCTGCACTGATAGCAGCACCCAAACTTCCTAGTTTAAAAGCTAGTTCATGTAAAACAAAATAAGCTGCTGTGACAACCAGTGGATGCAGTATTGGCATATCCTTCCCATATATCCTCTCTGGCCCTAGAATTTATATCCACACAATACGACTTGTTTCAAATGAGGCAACTCTGGCAACTCCATACATTTAATCCCTTTAATCTTTCTTTATGCCCTAAGACCCCATACAATTTCTGTAGCTCTTATCTGTCTTTTCTCCAGTTTGACAGTTCTCCTGCAGAATTTGGGTACCTGAATCTCAATATATTACTCCTTGTTTGCATATGAAAATTAAAATAAGTAAGTAAACAAATAAATAAATATGTAAAAGTAAATAATTCTGAAATAATAGGTTACAAGAGGAACAACTAGAACAGGGGAAAGACATTTCTGATAGTATTTAGGGAATGTGTCCAAAAAAATCATAGAACTGACAAAAAACAGCTAGAAACAATCTCTTTTATGTTGTCATCCAACAGAGGAGTGGTACAAAGGTAAGGCAGTGCTGATAATAAAATGACAGATGAAGTTCAGTGCTAGTAAGATACAGAGTAACGTATAATAGAAAAATAATGGCAGGTATATGTACAAAGTGGTTGGTACTGATAAATAACAAGTGAAAAGCACCCAGGATGAGACCTTAGGCTTACTGTGGCTGGTTCTTTGAAAACGTCACTGCTGTGCTCACTGGTGGCCAAAGAGGCAAGGAGAGGTTGAATGTGGCAGAACAGAATATTGGGAAAATAGTTAAAAATAACATGGAGAGGTCATTCTGTGGTTTGATGTATGGTGATGGATATTTCAGTTTTATATGTGGCTTTCATTATGCAAAAACGGTATAAGAGTATGAGAAGAGGTATGGGATTATTAGAATTATAGAAAAGTTTTTTCGTATGGAAAAAACTAAGTGAATGACAAGAGCTTTCCTTTCTAAATGAGAGTTATCGATGAGAAAGATCTGTAAGACATGAATGGTATGGAAAATGTGAATAATGCACAATTATTCACCACTTCTCACACAACAAGACCAGGTTATGCCCAATGAATCGTGAGATATATGGTTTGAAACAACAAACAAACAGATGGAAGAGCTTTAATCATTCCATGCATAATTATTTTTGTGAAGCTCATTGCAACTGAATGTGTTGAAGGCCAAATTTATAAATATATTCACGAAAGATACAACAAATTGGTAGAGGATAAATCCACGAGGAACCATGAAACTAGATATTCCAAAGACACCCTCCAATTCAAAAAGTCATGAAGATGCTGGCCTTTGGAAACTGGGAGGATATAAGTGAGAAACAATTATTCTATATATGCTTGTTTTTATGCATATACCCATCACTCACATACACAATATCCTTCACTCCTGCACTGTCAAGTGGATACTGACCTAGACAGAGCTTGTCATCTGACCCAATACTGCAATGCTTCATGAACCAGACATACAATTAATTCTCCAAACAGAGAATCAAATACTACAGCATTAGGCAATTGAAACACCAAAATACCTGCACTTCAAATTCCACACCTTATTATACAGACATGAGAAGAGTTGCATTTTCTATTTGGGGTTGTCAGAGGGTAAATGGTCTCTTATGATAGATTACTTAATTATCAGTGTCTTTTTTTTTTTTTTTTTTTTTTTTTAAATATGTGCCTGTGGGGGAAACACACGTTTCAAGAACTGACTGGAGGAGACACAGCACTTCCCTTTCCTAGTAGCTATTTAAATAAATGGTTAGAAGAGACATCATGCTTGGGAAATCCCCTGTTTAATTCATGTTCGGCATGAGAGGACTGAAATGTTTACCTCTTTCTATTCATGTCTGGGATATCCATTTCTCTAGGTATTGACTCTCACTTTTTGCCCTGCTAAAAATATTGCAGCAAAAAATTCAGGACTGATGGACCAGAAAACAGAGGGACAGAAGGCCTAACTATATTAACAACTATAGTTATAATCCTCACTTGGATGAGGGATCCTCACCTCTTCTCCAGCCCTGGCCCCAAAGATTACTTGAGAATTTTACATTCAAATTGGATCTAAACAAAACAAAACATAAAACAGATGCTAGAAGAGGAACAAAATCTGTTTTCTCCTCACAAATCACCTAAACAGTCTACAGTTTCATGCTTATCCTTATACTGGAAACTATTCATAGAAATACAACAACTGGTATTAGTAGTAGACAGGTATTTGTAAATATATGGGTATTTGTAAATTGAGTGTCAGAATCACATAGCATACACTGCAGATGAGCAATAGCTCAAAATTAAATACAGTAGTTCTACCAGGGGACTCAAGATGTATAAAAAGTCATTTGTTTGTCACCAGGTACAATGAAAACACCTATGACACTTCAGAGGTCTGTTCAATTTGTTCTTCAAAGGTTTCAATGGTAGTGGTATTATGATCTCTTCAGTTTAAATATCCTTTTCATCAGAAAGCCTTTCCTAATATGTGGCTTCAATATCCACTGATACTATTTAAATCCCTTGCTTCTCAGCCAGATGATGAGAGTAGGACATGGCAATTTCTTCTGTTTTTAGCAGAACTGTCATATGTTTTGACCATCGTATCTCCTCTTCTCTAATGCAACCTAGATATATATATATATATATATATTTCTGATGAGGTATGTTTTTAATCTTGTCATCTTTATACATTTCCCTTAAATCAGTCCTGGTAGCTGTAGGTAGCTGTAGACTGTTGGCACTGCCACGAGCAAAGTATACCATTATTTATACATCCCAGTACAAAAATTATCTTTTTATTTATTTATTTATTTCTACATGGTTTTGCTTATTCATATTCAGCCTGTGGCCCACTGTAACCCCTGGTTCCTCTTACACATAACTATGGCCTGGTGAGCATTCCCCATTTTTTATTTACCCAGTAGATTATTCCCAATGTAGCACCAGACATGTGACCTAAATAAACAGAAAGTAGATTATTCCCAATGTAGCACCAGACATGTGACCTAAATAAACAGAATTCTTTTTTTTTCCTGATTATTTCTTCAATTTGTTAGTAAGTTTTTGAATACTTGTCTAGTCCCCCTGGAGCTTGCTGGCTCCCCCGGGGACCACTGTACATTTGATAACTACACATTGTACTTCATCTTCCTAATCAGTAAAGACAATATTCAGTGACTCCAGATTTAAGGCACATCCTTTCAGGACTCTCCTTGCTATATCTCTCCATTTCAGCAAGCTATTCTTTTCATGAAAATGAGACTCAGTTTTGTGGACAGCCTGTAGACAATAGACATAGACAATACTCTCCTAAATTGCTTAAGAAAATGTCACTGACAGTAAAAGAGGGAAGTGGTACTGCACAGAGGCAGTGTGACTGAAGCACAATGCCTAAAATTTTTAAATCATCCTTCTAAATGACCAGATTTAAGAAAAGAGAGCACCAATGTGGTTTTGTATACAACAATTGTACCAGGATGAACTGGTATTGAAACATTTGACAGTATGTTGAAAACTATTTTTTAAGGAGGATTTCAATTGGAAGGGACCTATTAAAAATTTCCACGTTGTCGCAACTCATGGCCTTGGATAACTTGAAAAAAGTTATCATCTATGCATTTGCATGTGGTGTGCTAGAAAATTGCTACTACTTTATTAGTCAGTTTATATTAGATCACTAATATAAAACATTAGTAGTCAGGAAGACATGAATGGCCACAATCTAACTACACTGCTTCTAATATGCAGATACAATGGAGTTGATACTCCATTTCTCAGGTACACCTAGGAGTTAGTTCACCAAACTAAGTTTTTGGATTGCAAGTCAAGCACTCCAGTAAGGATGTCAGCAGCAAATTTTCCCAATTCCTTAATTTATTCCCCTTTTGCATGCAAAATGATTATTTAAGGATAGGGCTTTCTTTTCCATAAGAATCCAGCTATATTTACTATCCAGGACAAATAAAACTCAATTTGTTTTATGTCCTTATTGTTATATGAAACTAGTGAGTCTTTATATTTCACTATTCACATTCTGCTCAGCAAACAAAATTCTGTATTTCTTTATTTACTTTTCCCCAAATTTCATATCTGACCCCTGAGAAGGGGAGGGGGAAGAGGGAACACACACAGCCATTGTTAAGGATTTTATTCTCATTTGGTACATATGCTGCTGAGATAGAGAAATCTGAATCCACTGGATATTTACCACCACAGACTCTGGATACTTGACATGATACATTTCAAACTTGATTTTTCAGAGTTTTAACTAAATATTTTGTGTCTGTTGGATTATATTATTTCAACATTACTCACAGAAAGAAAATCCACAAACTGTTTCTGCAGGATATATATTGGACAGTACACCATAAATATAAAAAATACTGAAAGGCAACTGTCTCTTTATTATACCAAAAAAGTCTCATTATTTATATGAATTCTTATGAGACCAAGAACTCGAAGTAGTTTGACTCACAGAATCACAGAATCACAGAATTTCTAGGTTGGAAGAGACCTCAAGATCATCGAGTCCAACCTCTGACCTAACACTAACAGTCCCCACTAAACCATATCCCTAAGCTCT